>JAUTXW010001703.1:0-359459 GCA_030620095.1 Kuschelorhynchus macadamiae | reverse complement strand
TGTATGGGGTTTATTGAATTTTATCAGAGTTCTCTACCGCCTAAGGACTGCATTTTTTTTATTTATATTAGATCTTATCATTAAAATTATTGGTAACAACTTGAAACTAATTTTAAAATATTTTGACTAGCACTGAAATTTTGTTTAGATTTTTTTAAAATTTGTTAAAGTCTTCTACCTCTTTAGAAACTCGCTGCCAATTTTGCTTATACTAGATACTATTTCTAGGCATATAGTTCATTCTACATATTATTATATAACAATAACCTTCTATAAATAAATGAGAAAACACTCTTAAATATTTAGTATAGTCTGTTCCAGGTAGATGCCCTTCGTCAGCAATGCCAGCCAAACTATTTATAGGAGATATTAGCAATATGTCTAGAAATAGTATCTAGTATGATAAAATTTAACCCCTGAAAGGGTAGAAGACAAAAACATTTTAATAAATAAGGAAAAAATAATTAAATTATTAAATTTTATCCCTTGTAGAGATACCATGGACGGCAATGCAAGCCGAACTACTTATAGGATGTTTTTACCAACATCTCTATAAATAATATCAAGTATAAATAAAAAGTGCAGCGAATTTCTATAGAGTAGATAACTTAAACAGATTCTAATAAATAAGAAAAAAAAATATATTTTACCCCTAGTAGACTCTCTTGGATGTCAGTTCAAGCCAAAATATTTATAGGTTTATAGGGGGCTATTACTCCGATGTCTGGAAATAATATATATTATGAATTAATGTAGAAGCGGGTTTCAGAAAGAGTAGAAAATTCAAATTAATTTTAACAAAGTAGGAACACTTCAATTAATTTAATTACCACTGTGTCTAGAAATAACATACAATACAAGTGACAGGATTAGAAAACTGAAACAAATTTTATTGAATGAGAAAAGTCATATTTTCATATTGGGTCCCGGACACTACTAGGTAGTCAAAATATTAATTGGAAGTTGTTGCCAACATGTCTAATAATAATATATAGTTTGCATAAAAGTGGCAGTGAGGTCTTTAAGGGTAGAAGACCCCGGCCTGCCGAGTCGTTCCAATGTATTAATGATTCATCTATTACACACTTTTATGACAAGTAGAGGAAGATCCAAAAACTTCAAAAAATATCAATGTCTTCATTTGTGGAAGAATTCTAATAAACTATAGTTTAAAAAACTGAAAAACACGCTTTAATAGTAAACTGAACTAAAAAAAACCCTTTGGACGAGAATAAAGTGATTAACATGAAAATTAATGTTATTGTGAAAAAAGCGTGGGGTGCATGATATCAGTTATTATAAATATTCTAACGGTATAATTTCTGAAAGTAAAGTCAGTTTGAATATATGGCACAAAGGCACCGTACGCCTTTTTCACAATGACATTAGTTTTCTTGCTAATCATTTTATTCTCGTACAAAAGTTATTTTTTTTTCTTTTTAGTTCAATTTACTATTAAAGTGTGTTTTTTGGTTTTTTAAACTATAATTTTTTTCTTTTCAGTTCAGTTTACTATTAAAGAGTGTTTTTTAGTTTTGTCAAACTATAATTTTTTTTCTTTGCTACCTCCCCGTGCCGAAAATGGGTAATATGCGCGCCTTTTATATAGTAGCCATTTCTCAGGGTCCCTCTCCGAGATTAAATTTTTTTATCCTGACGATCCTGTTCAGAATAATGGGACAAACTTATCAAATCATTGCATGGTCATGGATTGTAATCTGACGTTTTAAAGTGGGTGAAAATCGAGGTTTTTGCCAGTCAAGTAAATTTACTCGAGTATTATTTTAACAGGTAACAGGGAAACTTGTTCCTGTCCTTACTTGAAAAAGTCATGCTAAAATCTCTTATACTTTGATGAAATTTAATCTGAATGAATAAGAACCGAAATCAAAAATAAAGATTAATTAATAATTGTTTAACGGAGTTTAAGTTACTTTAATGGAAGATGAATAAACCTTTCATAGGTGCAAATTATTGCACTCAAAAAAAGATATTTTTTAAACAAATATATTTCTTTCCTCCTAACAGAAAAACAATAACTATTATATTTAAATTTTATGTATAATAGTACATAGTTGGTAAATTGTGATATATAATATATATATATATATATATATATATATATATATATATATATATATATATATATATATATATATATATATATATATATATATATATATATATATATATATATATATATATATATATATATATATATATATATATATATATATATATATATATATATATATATATATATATATATATATATATATATATATATATATATATATATATATATATATATATATATATATATATATATATATATATATATATATATATATATATATATATATATATATATATATATATATATATATATATATATATATATATATATATATATATATATATATATATATATATATATATATATATATACATATATATATATATATATATATATATATATATATATATATATATATATATATATATATATATATATATATATATATATATATATATATATATATATATATATATATATATATATATATATATATATATATATATATATATATATATATATATATATATATATATATATATATATATATATATATATATATATATATATATATAGTCGGAATTCCGAGATAGAATTCAGAATTCTGACTTAGAACCTATAATTCCGAGATAGAAGTCGGGATTCCGAGATAAAAGTCGGAACTACGAGACAGAAGTTGGAAATCCGAGTTACAAGTCGGAATTCCGAGTTAAAAGTCGGAATTCCGAGTTAGAAGTTGGAATTCCGAGATAGAAGTCGGAATTCCGAGAAAGAATTTGGAATTCCCAGTTAGAAGTTGGAATTTATTCCAAAAATAAAAATAAAAAAAATTGTGGTCCTTCTACGCTTTCGTAGAATATCACATAACATGCCCAAAATTAAGCAAAAACTAAAAATGGCAGAAACTCGGGACTTACGAACTTTTGTATTTATATAAGACCCTTTATATAATGCGGAGGACCATTTTAACCTCAAAAACCGCATCCCTGTAACTTTTTTAGTTTTTGAAAAATTCCGCATTAAATTGGGGTAAAAAATTTGAGATGTGCAAAGCAAATGACCAGCAGTTTATATTAAATATAGCCCTGTTTATTATACTTATATTATTTCTCTTGACAATAGCTGAAAACAGCGTATACCCCTAAAAACAAGAACAGGCTTTTTTCCACATTTAACGAACGATATTGTATTTTGGATGTGACAATAAATTTGCTCTCTCACGATCCAATTTTTAGTGCTAGACTAATCATTAGTATACCGTAAAACCCCAATCTTTCCACCTATAAATGTAAAAATTCGGAACGCTGAATAAAATTTTTACGATTCAAAGCAAATGATTTATATTCACTCCACATGTAGCTACGATTTTCAATAGTGTATTGGGAACCGATGTTATTTATTGTTCATATCTCATGAACAAAATTGCTTTTTGGTCACATTGAACGTAAATAAATATGAATGACTGGGATTTACGTCTATTGCTTTTCATATATACTTTTATAAATTATTGTTGCTACTGTCGTAAGGATAACATAAACTTGTTAATTAAAAATAAATAATAATAACACCCATTAGAAAAAGAGTACCGTTACAACCATATAATTAATTTATTTAAAATCATATAAAAATGAACAAGGAAAAATTGTAATGAATAAATAAAAAAGTTCGTCAATTTCCATCAGTTGCATATTTAAATAATTTCAGCATACTGCAGTTATACCAATATTTCAGCATAATCTAAATCATATCTCACTATATTACTCTTAATTCTTGCACAAAATTTAAAATCAATCTACTAAGTAGTTTTTTGAGGCTGATTTTTTGAATATTTTATTAGGTCGCCGTTTTGTTTCGCCATTATGCGTCGTACCAAAATTTTACCAGTCAATTTCTAGGTAATACTTGATTTTTGTGCAAAATTTGTGGTAAACTGTATAATAATTTTTTTAACAATTCACTATGCCGTTTTGTCTGCCTTGATTTCTGAGAAAAATTAAAAATCAATTGCATAAGTATTATTTGCACTGATTTGTCGAAAACGTTGAATTTATATCGAGTTTTTGCCAATTTAACCTTGTATCTCATATAATTTTTGTAGAAAATTTGATATCAGACGGATAAGTATTTTTTCAGAGTGACTTTTTAAAAATTTTTGTTTCGCTATTTTGAATTCGTACCAAAAATTTACCACTTCACTATTTATTCATTCATCCTACATTCATCAGCAAAGAAACGCTATACCCCAATTCGTATGATCCCAAGCCTATGTCCTTGTTGCCGCTCGATGCAGAGGCAGTAACAGAGTGCATTGATGTGGAAACTACTACACCTATTATTATAGCTGTTGGTGATCCACGAATGACTTAGGTGGTGTACTATATTTTCAAAAAGCATTTTCTTTAAAAATATCGGTAAATCTCCTTTACCCGGAACTTCCCTCGTTATGAATATTTCATTCTAATAGAAATAGTGAAATGTGTCCCAATTTAGTTCAGTACATAGACATGTGTACTGCCTTTTCAAACATTTTTATTGGGCGCCATTTTGTTCCATCATATTGGATTCCTTTCCACACTTTTGGCCATTTTTGGGCATTAAATTATTTTAAGTAGTTTTTACATTTACACACACAATTTCATTACGTCAGGTTGAATTCGTACCAGTTTATTCTTATACCACATTTAATTTTTCTACAAAACTTAAACTGAGTTGAATAAACATTTTTACGTTGATTTTTAAAAATTTTATTTGGCCACTATTTTGTTCGGCCATCTTGAATTCGTATTACAACTTTACCAGTGTATCTCTATATCGCACTTCATGAAACCTGAAATTAATTTAATTAGGTATATTGACTTTTTACCAAAATATTACCAGAGGATTCTCAAATGACCCTTAATTTTTAACTAAAATTTGCAGTAAATCTGGTAAGTAGTTTTTACGCTACGCCGCGAACTGAGAGACAGACAGACAAACCGACAGACGGAACGTCGAAATTGATAAAACATAATTTTTGGCCTCTGAGGACGCTAAAACGTGAAAATATGTAAACCTGAAAATTAGTTCATTAAGTAGTTTTTCAGGCTGAGTTTTTAAATATTTTATTAAGCCGCCATTTTGTTTCGTCATCTTGGATTCGTATCAAAATTTTACCAACTGATTCCTACAGAATACTTGATGTTTGTGAAAAATTGGAGATAAATTGGATAATTAGTTTTTTAGTAATACGTTTTTTAACATGTCACTACGCCGCCATTGTTTTGTCATATTGGCTTTATATAGACTCTGAAACGTAAAGATCTTAAAAAATCTCGGAGGGTGATTTTTTCACGATTACAATACTTTCCTCTTACGAGGGAAGTAGAACAATTACCGTTGAACAGTTTCAGGATGATGTCAATGCATGTCTAAATGCGACTGTTTTTAAATTCGAGGTAGCCATGGGTTAGCATTGCCAACTTCGTAGCGAAATAAAGTAGGGCCAGGATGACACGACTTTGCGTATCGAAAGGATGTCTTTATGATTGCAAAATAGTAATAATATATTAAAATATTAGTATCATAAAACATGATTTTCTAGCACGAGCCCTAGGTTAGAAAATGAACAGCAGGTATCTAAAGAGAGAGTGAGATTAAATCTCTTATGAAACGAATAATTTATACTATATTTTCTATTTTGTGCATTATATTTTTAAAAAGCATTATTTTTTAAAAAACATATTTACCGGTAAACATATTTAAGTCGGTGATAATGCATGCAAATGCACAATTTTTGTTTTTCAGTTTTGAGACGTGACGGGGTTTCAAATTCGAGGTGACCATGATTTGGCAATGCCAATTTTGTAAAGCAAAAAAATCTAGTGTCGAGGAGAGAGCCAGTACGACGCTACTTGGCGTACTTAAATCACTTCTTTATGATTGTAAAATAGAATACTTTTCAACACGACAATATTCAAAAAAAGGTGAATCAACAGAAAGTTGTAAAGCAATCATACTTTTAACTTGTTTTATTTACAATTAATTTTTAATTTTTATTTATAATTAATCAAAACAGTTACTTAGTTTGTAGTATTAAAAACAATTTCTACAAATTCTACTGAAGATTCTTTCTTGTTGTAGGAAAAATAATTTATATTACTCGTGTGGAAGTGATCATTTTCAAACTACGAGGATCCTAAATTATTTGTTGGAAAACTTCGATTTTAAACACTTATATGCTCTTACAACACAACTGTTAAAAAATATTTTTACACGTTTGTAATATAAGGCCATTCTATCCAAGTCAACAGGGTTTTCTTCGTCAGTTTTATCAGTAGTCGAAAAAAAAATACAAAAAAAACACCAACAATAACATGTATACACATCCGCCCAACATAAATCATATGATGGTACGTGAAAGCAGAGGTTTAAATAATTTAGACCAGGTGTAATTTTACAGTTGTAAGTTTAAGATGACATTTTTTACAAATGAACAAATAATTTTTTAAATGTCACACAAAATGACAGTGACATAAGCGAAACGTAACTGGCGAACTAAGAGTTTTATATTTAGTAATGAATTAAAGTGGAATTCTTAGATTCACCCACTCCACTTCATCCATACAGCCATTATCGATGACATATACCCCTTGATAAATTCTAAAAATGTGCTAGACAAAAACAGAAAACCAAAATTTCGCAAAATTCATAATGTTAAATTTTAGTTACTTGAAATGCATCAGTGTTATATTCTATTGGCTAATGGAAATTTATAAATCTTGCTCCGTATTTAAAAACAATGAGATAATGAATTTCTAAAAACTTAAATTTTTAAAAAATATTCTTTAAAATAAATAGTAGAAATAGTAAAAGCCTAGAAAATAAGACCTGGATCTTCATATTTCTAAAATATCTATAATCCAATACTTGACTCAATTTTTTTTTAGGAATCGAACGCCATTTCTGTACATATTTGTAAAATAATAACGGATATTTCGCCAGTATCGTTGTTTTGTTGTCTGATTCCTTATAATTATCATTTTAGTTCAACTTTAACATGGACGTTGGTATACTCTCGACAGTGGTTTCCAACATTGCCTTTTGTTGACATGCGAAATGCTTATAGACATTTTTTTACTTAGGTTCAATGGGTCTAATACCTTATTTCCGGAACATCGCATATACTTATATATATATATATATATATATATATATATATATATATATATATATATATTTATATATATATATGTGTGTGTGTGTGTGTGTGTGTAAAATAATAATTTATTTTTGCTGGTGCAATAAAAAATAAGATATTTATCATGTACTTATACAAAAATAAGTCTATAACCAAAAAGAAGCATGTAAATAAAACTATTGCTGAACACAATCTCATTTAATATTAAAAACTATCTCTTCTTTCATCATTTTGAACAAAAGACCATCTGTGTTCTCTAACAGGCTTTTCGGTTCACCATATTCGATCAATTTGCCATTACTTAACACTGCAACTATGTCACAAGACATTACAGAACGCAGTCTATGAACTATATTAATAACTGTACACTCTTTGAAACACTTTTGTACAGTTTTCTCCAATAGTTGATCGGTTTCTGGATCCAAATTGGCTGTAGCTTCATCTAGTATAATTATTTTATTATTTTGAACAATAGCTCTAGCTAAACATAGTAGTTGCTTTTGTCCAGAGCTATATGTTGAATTGGTTACTAATTGATTAAGACTTACCACTGATAATTTCATATGTACTTTCTCTAAAGCATTCCATATATCTGCATCAGAATACTTTTCGAATGGGTCAATATTTGTTCGAATAGTTCCAGAGAATATTACGGGGTCCTGTGGTATTATACTAATTTTTGATCTCAAATAGCTTAGTGACAAATTGACGATATTCTGATTATCAATGAATATTTGACCATCAAAGTCATAGAGCCTAAATAAAGTTGATATCATGGACGATTTTCCTGTACCGGTTCTTCCAACAAGTGCAACTTTACTTTGACCTTTAATTTCTAAATTGATATTTTGCAAAACGGCATTGCTACCTGCCTTATACCTTAACGAAACATCTTTGTAACGGATGCTACCATTGGTAGGCCATTTTGTAAGTTCGTGTCCGGATTGTGTTTCAGAATCAACGTCGCAATATTCTAAAACTCGTTCTACTGATGTCATTACATTTTCCAATTCCGTTATTGCTTTGATTCCGTTTTGTAAAACTACCAACAACGACATAGCTTGAGAAACAGCTAGACCTACATCTCCTGCTTTTGTACCTATAAATGAATTACAATTTTATGTTACATAAATTCTATTTCGTTTTATATAAATTAATATTTAATATTTAACACATAATTCGGAAATTCAAATATATATAGGGTG
Source organism: Kuschelorhynchus macadamiae (assembly GCA_030620095.1). NCBI lineage: Eukaryota > Metazoa > Arthropoda > Insecta > Coleoptera > Curculionidae > Kuschelorhynchus > Kuschelorhynchus macadamiae. The sequence continues at coordinate 351,001 of JAUTXW010001703.1, read as the reverse complement.
TTCCATTTAACAATATAAAATTTAATTTCCCCAGCCTGCATACCATACACATAATTTACACAACCTTGTTGCAAGAAAGCTATTGGGCTTGAATACAATAACAGACCACCTTGAATAAGAAGATAAACTGCACGTAAAAAGAAGGTACTGTATAAATGTAGAAACACTTTTATACGCCCGCCTTAAAAAACTTCTTAAAATTTGAAAGCACGTTCTCTTTTAATTAAAAAATCAGTGAATTACTATGACATTAGGTAAATATAGCTACGCAATAGATCGAACAAGACACGGCAACGTTCATGTCCCTTTAAAATGGATGCAGGCTTTGAAAATCCTGCACCCATCCGAGAAATTAACGAGCAATGTTGCCAAGTGTGTTGAGGAAGCCTGCACACCAGAGTAGCGATGGCAGATTTTTTCCAGAAATAATCTGCTGCCCCAAAGATTAACAACCAAATTCAATATTCTTCTTTAAATTAAAAGATCTCTCTCTAATATTTGGTGAATGTAAACGCCACGTCTCATTCCCATTCGCGAGTTACCGCACGAAATAATATAGTTTTGGCGAGCATTGATGTCTCCAGACCGATGCAAGGCGTTCCATTTAAATGAGTTATCTAGCTATATGGATCTTTGCTATGACTTATTGTGCATCTTTGCGTATTATACGTGGTGAAAAAAGCGCTGCAAAAATAGAAAATGTTTTGACTTTTCCTATTTCTTCGAAGATTTTTTTCCATTGAATAATTTACGAGTTTTGAAGCTTCGGTTAGTACCCCGGTAGGCTTTTGTCATTTTTTTATTAATGCCTCAGGATCAGAAATATAGTTTTTCCATTGGTGTTAAAATAATCTTGGGTAAAAAAACGTAAGGGTTTTGGGGATTATTTTGCTATTTACTTTTTAACCCTTAAATGTTTCTCCATTGTATACCAGACTTAAAAAAAAACTAGATTTTTATATAAAATAGGTACTTGGAAAAAGATAAGTCATTTTTGATAAAATCTAGTTTAAAGGTTTTAAAATATTTACACAAAAAGGCAATTCTAGTTAAACTTGGCAAATCCCCCTTAGTTTTATTTACAAAATCCGCTGGTATTGAAATAATTTTAAAATAAGAAACACCAAATTGTAGGGTTACATAAAAAGTGTTTTTCTAGTTATTCGAAAAACAAAAGTCTATCAATTTTACTAGATATCACCATAAGTTGTATTTTTTAATGGAACACCCTGCATATTTGTATACTGCATATTGTATATCCCTTAAATGGGTCCCTTTTTTCAGTGTATGAATGCTTTTGATTTGATAACTTTATCTTCAAAGACACCTGAAAAATTTAAAAAAAAACCCTGCTATAAGGCGCAGTGTGTTTGTTTTTTTTTTTAACTTATTATTTTTTTTTAGTTCATATGGCTAATTTTAAAACTAAAGGAGATATGACAGGTTAAAATTTTATCAAGATAAGTTGACAATTTCTGCCCAAACAGTTTTTAGTATACGTCATTAATTATTGAGAAATTGATCCTGGCTTTAAAATATACAGTTCATATATCTCAAGAACGAGATATAAAGATATAACTTGCAACGAAAGTCTCAGTGTTTTTAACAATTTTTATAATAGACACAGATCACAATCAATCAAGCTACCTAGTAGATTCCAAATGAAAAAAAAAGACGAACTTCCAAATTTTAAAAAATTTACAATTTTCTTAAATAATGATCTAAAAGGATATTAATTTATATTAAAGTACCGTGCTAGGCCTTTATACTTGGTAATTGTATTTTTGTCGTTATTTTATATTTATATTCGAGATTTATATGAAATAGGTAATTTTTTTACATATATAAGTTCTTATACTTTTTCCCACAATATAATTTTATATAAATTATACTTACCTTCAGGAAAAATAACAAACTTAATCATAACACCAGACATAAAGACTATTCCAATTATATCAACCATAAATGAGTAAAACCTCATAGTACTCTTGTTCATGTAGTATGTGGAGGTAAAAAGATTTTGATGCCTGTCAAATTCAGACTGGAGTTTACATTCTTGCTGAGTTGCTCTTACTACTAGCAATCCTTCAAGGGTTGAATTAAGATAACCGATTATAGGACTTCTTGCTGAAAAAAATATTATTAATTAGATTTTTTAAATAATGTTGATCAAACTTAAATAAAGATAGAACGTGACATCGGGAATTTTCGATTGTCAAATTCTGTTTAAAAAGAATTGTGGAAATATATAGTAATTTAAAATTCTATTAGGTATTATACACACTTTTGTAAATTTCGCATATGTTAGTAAAATGTTTTTATAATTTTACTCGAAATTTTTTTGGTCCACTGCATGTATTTCGTAACATTTGTGTTTTGAGATTTTAACTTCAAACCTGTGCATTAGATGACAGCATCTTAAATTTATTTAAATTAATAATACCTACTATGTAGGTACGTAGTGAGTCAATATCTTATAACACCCACCCAGGGGCTTTTTCTTAACCGCCAGAATTCTTTATTCTAATAACCGTTATGCAGAAATAGCATGAATATTGTCAATTATATCCAAATAGAGCTAAATTGCGATTAAATACTGTAAAAAGTGTAAAAGACAATTTTAGCAAATGATAGACCTGAAACGCAAAATGAGAACTGTTGTAAGCTTTGAAGAGGTAAATCTTCAATTTTTACAATTATATAAAGGGCAAGTATTTGGGTTTTTATTAAATTTATATATTACGTTTTTTTTTTGTTGTAGAACAAACTGAATGTGGTACTTGGAATGCTGCAAATATTTGCGCTTCAGCGCAGTCCAAAGTTAAGCTGGTTTTACGGTGTTATAAATACTACATCTACAGATTCAGGCCAGTGTAAAAATTCTATTCTTGCTATTCAAGAATATCATGATTTGAACTTTGCGAAGAGATCCTTAGTAAAATTGAAGTTGATCTTTAATTTTTGAACGAAATTATTTTTACGGATGCAGCTACTTTCACAACGGCGGGCGTAAACGTATAATAGCGGGAATAAGCATTTCTGAGCAACTAGTAACCCACATAAGAAGCACGCGATTACAATTCAAGGAAGAAGGGCTATTCACATATGGTGCGAAAAGTTGGATATTCGGACCAATAATTATTTAGAATGAAAATTTAAAGGGGGAATTGAACAGCAAATATGACTTGTGCATTGGTAGGCGTGAAAATATCATATGACCTGAACAGCTCCGATTTAAGCCCACTGAATATTTTTTCCCAGAGATTTAAGAATTTAAGCTTATCACCATGAAACAAGAAGTATTGTTATTAGACAATTAGGGAAGAAATAGAAAATATTAACAGAAATTATGGAAAATTTGTTATGGTTGTTACAAATCATAACTCATTGGCAACTTTTCAGGCTTATTCTGAAAATAACGGAAGATACGTTGAAAACTAACGTCTTTTAGTATTCTACAGGGTGTCCTAAGAAATGAGATATCTCTTTTTTGGTTAAACATCGTATATATTACTCGTTTTTTTTAAAAATTTATAAATTCTAAGCGCATTTAAATAGCATGTGCTATACCCAAACGCAGTTGTCACAGAAGACGCAAGGAACGTAGCTCTTATAAGTTCTCCTTATTTTTATCAATGTAGAGGAGACCTACTGCATTTTATTATTCATAGTTAAACAAACAGATTAGAAGTTTTAATTATTAGGCTCTACTATAGAGGTAAAAATAGTGTTATGAACTTAAATTTAAATATAACTCCTAAAATGTGATTTCTAATGGACTACCCCCTGAAACCTCCACCTATTTGTGGAAGGGGAAGCAATGAGGACAACATACAGACTCCATCATGTTGCTAACAGCATGATGGATAGCACGAGTCACATGGAAATCCATCCAACATGCTAAAAGTTGTGAAAATCCACTACATGTTGAGAATGCCATCGGACCTGCTACCAAAAACTGTTAGTGCGCAGCAACCCTACTCCGTTATCTTCCCAGAGAGAGAGGAGTGGGATCAGAATAAATCTGATCTACTTAAAGGAGAGCTGTGCCTTTTCACGGACGGCTCCAAAACCAATAAAGGTGTAGGGGCTGGAATACATGGGGTAAGACCGAAGGTTGATCTGTCAGTAAGCCTGGGAAATAACACCTCAATATTCCAAGCAGAAGTCCATGCTGTCGAATTGTGTATTAGAATGTTGCAGGATCAACAAACAACACACAAAACATACAAATATTGTCGGATAGTCAAGCGGCCCTTAAAGCACTTAAAGCGAGTTATTGTACATCCAAAACAGTCTGGAACTGCCAAAGGGCACTTGTTGCCCTGGGGAGCGACAATAAAATCGCTCTTATCTGGATAGCAGGACATGCAGGTTTGGAGGGAAATGAGTCTGTGGACCTTCTAGCAAAGAAAGGAGCAGAGACGAGATTCGTGGGACCGGAACCAGCTTTAGGAGTATCCCACGAAACGGCCAAGCGCTCAATTTTGGACCTGCTAATCTCTATGTGACTGCCAGGCCTGTCCCATGCAAAGGTATTTATCCCCCTTCCTATGAAGAAGAGGATAACAGAAAGTCTGTTAAATATGAACAGAAATAAGCTCAAAACAGCAGTAGGCTTATACACTGGCCATTGTGGTCTAAGATATCACATGCACAGGATGGGGCTTGAAGACGAATCCGAGTGCCGCCTATGTATGGAGGATGACGAGACAGGCAGACATGTGCTATGTGAATGCCCGGCAGCTGCCAGGATCAGGTTCTTTATTTTCGGTAGAGATATCCTGCTGCCCGAGGACTTGAAGAATACCTCCCCAAAGGCAATAATAAGACTCATTGAGGACTTAGAGTTGCTCGGTAAAGTGTAAACATAGGTGTGAGCCACAATAGACCACAGAGTAGCAGTGGAGGGTTGGTTTGATCCACTCACTTTTAACCTAACCGAAATGAAAGACCCGGAATTTGAATTCACACTTTAATAAAATTAGGTTATATTTTTAGAGAAACCATAAAGCTTTAAAATCACCAAAACGTCTTAAGGTATTAACCCGTTGAACAAAAAAAAGATGCAACAAAATAAAAGTCCTCAGTTGAAGCTGCTGTAAAAACCACTTACAAACAGGATCGATCGATCATACATATATCAAAACAGGTCTGCGAGTAGAAATCACATCTACCAGGCTCATAAATAAAACTAAAATTCAAAAATATCACTAGAGCTATAAATACATATGCCATACCCATCTTCACATATACCTTTGGTGACATTAAATGGATACACACAGACATAGAGCAGATCGACAGTCTCATACGTTTTGAACTACGTAAATACAGGAAACTGCACCCCAATAATTGCAAAGAAAGACTCATCATTCGAAAGAACAATAAGAGGAAGACAAATTATAGATATACACCTACTAAACATGAAACAAATTCAAACCCTTCGAATATTCTTCCATTCCAAGCAAACTTAGATTCCACACAGCAACAAGTAGTGTAAAAAAAATTCAATATCCCCCTCGATCGATCCCAAATCAATATCCCTGCATATAAGTACAGCAACTTATAAGTACAACAACTACAACATGAAAAATACAGGTACATAAATTAACAATATATTAATAAAAAACAATCATATACTTAGTTCGAAGATGGCCAGCATTGCCTAAAAAAGAAGGTTTCCTACTTGCCATCCAAGATTAACAAGTAATATGTCAGGTTGTCTCTGTGGATTCTGGGTGCACGTATTAGTCGTGTGCCTGACCTTAGGTGTCTAGTCCTACACACTTATTTTCGATCCTATTTTACTATTATCATAACCATGACGGCTATTTTTGAATAACAAACGTCCGCTAGTCCGACATATCCGGTTACGGATATATATGCTATATATATTTATCTGTATCAATATCAAATTTAAAAAATTTCTCTAAAATAATTTTTGTTACGTGAAAAAAAAATTTCAAATAAATGACGTAAAAGTTACATGGAACTGTGAAAACCGGATATACAAATTTTAAGGAGTCGCTAGGTAAACCCATTTTTTAATAGCTATTAAAATATTTTTTGTAATAAATTACACCCGTAAAAGTTACAAGAAATATCCTATTTATTATCGAAAACTCCAATTAAATCCTTTAAAAGTTTAAATAATGAAAAAAAATTAAAAAATTCAAGGCTGCAAAAACTAAATTTATTATCCAAACCTCTTCAATCTATATTCCATACCGAAATAATTCACTAGAAAAAAATACAGCTTTTAAACTAAAATTTCTAAAGAAAGAAAATGTCTTACTGCTTCTGTATAACAATATATGCTATACTTCTGTACTGAAAGCTTATGACGGGGACAAAAATTCGATCAATCAATCAAACCCTACCTATTACCTATAATTTATAACGCCAATATAAATTAAAAAAAATACCAGCTTAGAAAAAATTATTGAAAAATCGCAGCTGCGAAACCAAAATACTTTAATTATTGTCTTATACCGAAAAGTTTTACTAAGAAAAAAAACCAATTTCAAAAAGAATGTTCTATCTACTAACCATCTATAAAATAACATAAACTTTACTACTTTTATGAACAGTATAATATTGCTAATAAATTTTGCTGCTCTCACTGATCTTAAAACGATAATCGAATAGCACGTTTTTTAAGCGAATATCGATGTAATGCATGCAATCGAGAATGACAGCTGATTTTCTTAGATATATTTTATAAAATTGGGGAAGGTATTATCTTTCAGATTGTAGCTAACTACTTAAAAACATTCAAATTTTATGCTGCCAATTTTAAAAATACAAAGAAATCCTTTTTGAGTCTCTAAAATTAAATAATCTTTACTTAAATATTTATTCAATTACACTTCTGACAGCGACAAAACTCAAGGATGAATGGATGTTTTGAAATTTTTGATCATCTCAGAGAAACCTAAAAATTGTGCTCAAAAGCGTGCACTTTTTCCTTTAAATTAAATTTTCACCTATTTCCCCAGTAGAAGAAAATATTATAGAGGTTTTTGTAGCCAAATAAACGCTCTATCTATCTTTCCTCTATAATTCAGATTACTGTTTGAACAGTGAGCTCCACAGTGAGGTTAAATTTGGACTTTAAAGTTTCAACTAATCGCAGTAATTTAACCGTGTACGCTAAAATTTTGAAATTTGGTCTACTACGAGTATCTAGTTTCGTAACTTTTACTTTACACATTTTATCTACTTTACACATTTTATCTAGTAATTGCACATCCTATACATACTCAGAATCCCTCACAGATATTCCAATTTGTGTATATTTCTGAGCACTTTCCGATGTCGTAATCAGTTTTCCGACGGGACGCCTGCTTTTTTCTATAAAAAACGAGATGTATCAAAAAAAATTGTTTTTGAACGAAAAATTTTAAATTTTCTTAAAAAATTCTACTTTCCGGTCATTTTTCCGAGAGAGATGCATACAGACTTTTGTTCTCCTCTATATTTCTAATAAAAAATGTCTCTTGTAAAATTTCGCTAGGACGTACCCAGTTCGAGCGATATGCGCTCCAAAACACCCTTTTTTCGAATGAAAAAATTCGTAAAATCACGAAAAGGGTTCGAAGCTCAACCAAAAACAATAGGATTCTGTAGGACAAGAGGAGCCATTGTTCCAGAAAGTCTCGTAAAAAAATCAAAAACTGCGACCTAAACTGTGTTACAACGAAGTTGATTTTTTGTTTGACTGTTAAAGATCCAACCATCGCGGATGACACTTGAAATGCCACCAGCAAAACAAACAATCGAACACATAACAAGCGCATGTAAGGAACTATCCGGAACTAAATATATGACAAGACACAACTCATCAGCAAGAATAATTGTTCATGAAACATTAGCTAACACACATAAACTTATAGAAAATACAGAACTATACTACAATTACACACAAACATCCATATTTGAGAACACAGAATACAAGCTGTACTGGGATGTTGGTATCCACACATATATAACAATAATAGCCAATAAAGTTGACACAATACCTTCTAAATTGTTGCTTAGAAGGTGTTGTCTGATATCACTTTTCAATCCAAAAAAAAAACTACATATTATGTAATTGACATATTTGGTCCCTCTGACACACATTAGTCACAGGCCTCACATCAAAGACATTTACACCATACCTAACACAATTAATTGTTAACAAAAATATACATCGAACGAAAATTCTAAAATCGCTCATTCTATTGTCTCGGCTCGTCAACTCAAATTTAAACCACAAATCATCAGAAAGAACATAATAATAATAAAAGTAATAATAATCATAATAATATGTACTTTTATTGTCAGATACAAAACAATTTGACAATTAAAAAATTAAGAATTTAAGAGCAGATTTTTTATTTATATATGTTTCTGTAAATAACTTTAAGGGCACAAAGCTTTAATTATATATATATATATATATATATATATATATATATATATATATATATATATATATATATAGCCATTATAGCAATGACGACGTACCAGCACTGCGAGTTACTTCTCAGCATTAGTTTGTGTAGTTTTAAACCATGTTATCTAAAACTTAAGAATAAGCCACATCATGTGCTTTAGTGTTTAAGAGTGTCGTTCCTTACATCAAGTAATTTAAGTTCTGCATTAGCGCATCTATATTGTGTAATGGATTTGTTTAATTTTAACTCACTTAGGTGAGATTTATACTAAAATTTATACGCAATTTCCTAACTTATGAATTTCTTTGTTCTTAATTCAGAAGGGTCCTGAAGGTGAGAATAAATCAAAATCAATAATTTTGCAATCTTTTAAAATTGAACTTTTATAATAGACGCCAAAATACATCATATTCCCATCGATTTAAAAAAAAATATTGGTTATATATAATATTCGTTTCAGACAAAATAATTATATCAACAATAGAAGTTCAAATACAAAAGGAGAGTCACACAAATTTTACTTAATCCATAGATTTGTTATAATGGCTAATCTTTGTAAGATTATCATCTACGTTACATCTGTCAAATTCAGGATAATATTTATCAAGTAAAGAATTAATGGCCATATTTTTTTTATAAATTAAAATCTAAAGTTATTATTACAAAATTAATTAACCTGTACTTTATTTTAGTTTACTTGCATCTTTATCCTCAGTTTAATATATTTAAACTAATATATCTTTAAAAGTTAATTTCATGGGCTGCAAATATCTGCCAGATGGCCGTGAAGTTGTTTCGTTGAGAGTCTTATTGTAAGGTTCAAATTTATACGAGGGATTTTTTAACTATTTTATATTTATTATTGTGATAGTTGAATGGCCGCTAGGCGAGTATAAGATGTACTCAATACGATGTCTGAGGGTGCAACGGTGGCAAAGTTATACGGTCGAATGTATGGAAAGAAAATGTCCCAAATGAAATAAAAATATTCATTTTTGTTTAATAAAAATACAGATTTTTATTTTTATGTGCTTTCAATCGAATCTGAATCAAGGTTGTTTTTTTATCGCGATTTTTGAATAATTCCTTAATTTTCTCTGAGGAATAATATAATTGCTGAGAAACACAGAAATGATATATTTATAGGTAAAAAATCTGACATTAATTTACCTGATTCAGAATACTGATCGATGGAATTTTGTTTTAATATGGCATCCTATACAGAAGATTGCTTTCATGCTAATTAAATAAATATGGATTTTTAAACGTTGTAATGAATTTTTCATATTGAGTTAAATTTATAAAAATATTTAAACGACATAAATAAGTCTTTAAAGAATTTTAATAATTTCTCTGTTCTGTCCGGTAATATGAGCATCACCAACTTCTTTCCAGGTTTCTTTGAAGAATTTAAGTAGGCTAAAACAACAACTCATAAGGACACACTATATTGCTAGTATCTGGCAAACGCACATGCCAGAATCACTACAACCTTACAACCGGAAAATAATTGTTGAGCAATAACGGAGAATTCAAATTTATTTAGTTGGCATAAAGTCGTGTATGATCGTACATTACAACAACATTTTAACCTTGTCGTTGTTGCACTCTTAGATCAAAGTAAACATTTTATACTCGCCTGGCCGTCTTTTCCAGCTGTCACCACCGTCTGGCTTTTAACATATTCATATACTTAAAATAAAACAGTATTATGTCTTATATATCTCTGCCTTGTACCTTGCCAAACACTCTTCACAGAACTTCACAAGATCGATAACATCCCCAGCAATTTTTTTTTACGATTGAAAATATATTGATTTAAACATATTTAAATTTTAGCTTTATACAAATACCTTAATTCCAATATTATTTCTATACTTTAAAATACTGAGAGATTGATTTCACAATCTAGACAGGCTTGATAGGTCGTTAATTTCTTACACAATGGGTAATGAATCATTTCTCTATGATTTTTAGCTTCGAAAAAACACTTTACGCGAATTGGCCACTGGCAATTCTACTACAATACTATATACATTCTACATGACACAGACATATAACAAGACAATAAATAACCCTATAATATCTTACTTGATGCTTCTAGTCTTCTCAAACTCCTAACAGTTGGTAAACTCCAATTCTGCAGTCCATACAGACTAAGCAATAGAAATCCCATTGCTATTAAGAACGTCCAATCAACTGATGCAACTAATACAGAGATGCCAATTATTTTAAAGAATAACTGAAACAAATAATTTACTTAGTAAGGGATGTGCCAAGAAACCCCAGTTCTATAATTTTTAATGGTTTCGCTGCGTTTTCTTAATAGTTCAATTTTTACAATAATTACTGCTTATTAGTGACATATTTTACTTAAATATATTCTAATCTTATGATGCGCAGTTCCTGAATGGACGTCAAATCTGACATCGCTATTAGCTTCCGTCCTTATTAGTAAATTTATAATTTTTGATTTATGCTCGTATAAACCAAATTGTTAATAGAATTATTTTTACTGTAACTGTTGATCACATATTTCTATTGAGGAAACATGATTTGCATCTGATTCTGAAACGTAAAGATCTGAAACAATCTTATCCCCCTCCCTGTATTGTAAGCAACCTATTTTGTCACTGCTTTGACAGACGTAAGTGAAAGTTACTTATAGTATAAATAACTATTTTGTCATTTTCGAATATCCGTGCAGTAATTTTTGCAATTATTTATTTATGAGATTCCATATGTGTTATGATGCTACTTCTGTAGATAAAGAGAACTTTACATTTAAGGTATACGGTTAATTATATGTATGTCAAGGATGAAATATCGCAAAAATATAAAAACAATACAACTGATATGATAAAGTTTTTTACTATCAGCGTTGAGGTTTTGTCAGTATTTAAATGTTTGTATTACTTACGTTTAAAAATAGATTAGAAAGGTGTACAGGGTGGTCCAATAATAGAGGACGTCGGCTGTAGCTCGGGAATCGTTAATGACAGAACTTAAGGAAAATATTTATATGTAAATCAGCCAAGAGAAATTGCTGTAAATTATTTTCTAGTTTGAAAGTTGGCCGCTCGGGGCCGTAACAGCAACGCAGAAGTGTAAGTGCCAATTTTTTCTTAAATTTCCATAATTGAGGTACCTTCAAAGTATAAGCACTATATTCCTCAATCAATTACGCACTTTTTTTGCTTCAGACCATTTTTGTCTATTTTTAGAAATAAAGTAGTGGTGAAGGTCAAACATTTTTACTTTCAAATATAGATATCTCTGTTTTGGATGAATCGATTTTATTGAACTTGGTGTCGAAAAAAAGTGCTTTTTCGATCTACTCGTGGAGCCATAAACTGTATCGCGATTTTGTTAGTGGTCCCTGGATGGCGTTCTTTCGGAGTTCTCCAAATAATGCTGAATTTCTCAAAAAAATCAAATGCTATGACTTTTATATCACAATTTATTTGGTAGATATGAAGAGAATTGAATAATGAAATAAAAAATTCCTAGTCCGCATTTAAATTCAGAAAGTTGAGGATGGTCTCTCGAACTCGAAACGTCAGATTGAAAAATTAACCTTGCTTTCTTGTAGAGGAGTAAAAGTGACAATGGCAAAGTGGAACTTACTTTCATCTCTTATTTCATTTAATCCTAAAATTATAGGAAAACCAGAAAACTGGAAAAAAATAAGGCTGTTATAAAAACTTTAGTTATCTTTATTACTGAAGCAAGGTAGAACTCGGCTTAATCTTTTTTTTGCCATCTAGTGACCACTAGCAAAGTCACTACGGTACAGTTTATGTCTCCACGAGTAGAGCAAGAAAACATTTTTTCTCGACACCAAGTTGAATAAAATCGGTTTATCCAAAACAGAGATATCTACATTTGAAAGTAACAATGTTTGAACTTCCCCCACAACTTTATTTTTGAAAATAGGCAAATGTAGCAAAAAAGTGCGTAATGGGTTGAATAATACGATGCTTATATTTTCAACACACCTCAATTATGGAAATTAAAAAAAAATTGACATTTACACTTTTGTGTTGCTGTTACTCCCCCTAGCGTCCAACTTTCTGACTTGAAAACAATTTATAGAGACTTCTCTTAGGCCGATTTACTTATAAATATTTTTTTTAAGTTCTGCTATTAACGGTTTCTGAGCTACAGCCTTAAATAGCAGAGTTTGGTGTAATTTATTTATCTCTGTTTTTTTAGTAATTGTTGCTATTGTATTTTTTATTTCGTTTTTGTTATAAAATAGCGAGTTCTTTGCTAATAACTATCTGTAGCTTTTTTGGAAGTTTTTTACATAGCTATTTCTCTATCCTTGGTAGTTTTAAAGATTTTATTGCTTGCAGAGATGATATGTACTATAACAATAAGAAGGAAAAAAAAGAAATTTTTCTTACGTTATTAAACTGTCTATTTTACGAGAAGTAAAAAAACGAAGTAATTGTTTTACACCGAAGCAATTATGTAGTTTGATATATAATTATATACTTACTATATGACAGTCGGTAAGCTGGTACATTATAAGCTCATCGATAACATAAAAATCTCTGGATAACCTATTTAGGATGTTTCCAATTAAATGGTCATCAAAAAAGTACATAGAAGCATTTAGCATACTCTTAATAACTATCTGGTGCAGTTTTTTAGCTCCAGTCAGGAGAAAGTAGATGATTAGACTGGTCCGGGCCAAGTTCATAATCACGCCTACAGCAGTCAGTATGCTGTATATCATAATATACTCTTGCCTCTTGTCTATTGCTGACTGATATTGTTCACTTTCAGTTTCATTATTTCTCATCAATGTTGTTATTTTTGGCTCAAGATTTACCCTGAAAGCATTTCATTATGATAATACCATAATTTAAACCAAGTATGTGTACCGCTAATCCGATCTTTTAGGAATATTTGTGGTATAAATGTGAAGGACCTTAGTTCTAATAGTTTAAGTGAAATGATAAAATCAGGTTGCTATATTTTTATTTAGGGAGGGTGCTGTAGGTTCGGCCCGATTTAAAACACAAGTTTTCGCAAAATATCAACAACAGTACAAACTGTCTGTTAAAAGATCTGTAAAATGTCAAATTCTAGATACAAATAAATAAAAAGTACCAGTTGCCGCCAAATCTAATCAAAGATGAAAAACAACAAAGCCACAGGTGTTTATGAAAAATCCACGGTCATACAAGAAGAATTATGGAAAATTTAGCCGGAATATCTGAGACAAACGTGAATTTCTTGAGAGATATTGTTTTTTTTTAATTGACTTGTATTTTGTGGCACACCATAATGGTTTACGTGTTTCTTTCATAGGAATTAACAAGGAAAAATTGAGGAAATAATTAAATTCAAATATCAGTTTATAGAAAGTTCACTAATGCTAAACATTGTCTTGTTAACCAGTTAATTACTACTTAAAGAAAGCATTAAAATAACAATAATTTCTTCCAGGAGATTAAATATTGTGCTAAATTATGAGCACTGAGAAAATTTGTAAAAAACATTAAAATATCATTTAAATCGATTAAATCAAGAAGTATATAAAAGACGTTCGTTACCATTACTTTGGAATTGCAGTAAATCCGGTTCTATTCTTCATTCACATTCCAAATTCATACCGCGAAAACAACTACTCACAATATTAATATGTTCACACTAACACTTATTTACGTGGGTGTTAATTTGAAATTTGTATGGATTACACTGGGGAACAGCAATTTATGGTTATGTTAGATCTGTGACCTGTTTTTGACTAATTTTTAGCCTCTGGATCCATAAAAATATTTGCTGTTTTTGTCTATTACGTCAAGTTTTTAAGCCATTGGATACCTTCTCTTTCTTTTAAAAGTCATACAAAAAGGGCATGCAAAGGAAAATAAAGCGAGAACTGACCAAATATACCAGAATATTTATATCCACACAGAGGTTATTATATTCGAACGGTTAAATTGTGTTCATACAAATAATAAAAAATATATTATGGTAAAAATGTTCGCTTATAGCTTCTCCTGGAATATTCGATCTGTGGACAATCTCACTTGATGCTTCAGCAATAGTCAGCCATCATACCTTGATACCATCCTTCCATGACCTTCAAATCTTGGTGGAATTGCTTGTTGTTAACAGCCCCAAGATTTTGCGGGAATTCAGTAAGAAATGCAGTTTGATACTCATGTTGCAACCAAGCATTTAAAGCTCTCCAAGAGTTATTGGACAATTTCAACATAATTCTGGGCTAGTGCATTTCCAAGAAAGTCTTTGACAATATTTCTGAATGCCAACCAAGCATTTTCGGTCATTGTTTCGATGAAACGTTCATCTCAAATGTGCTGCCGAATCTGTGGACCATCAAACACAAACCTTTATCTTGTCATACGACTATAAAATACCGAAATGATATACTGAAAACAGTTTTCTTTAATTGATAAAGTTTTAACAAACTATTTCATGAGACCTAGCTTTATATGCAAAGGCGAAAATATGATATTTTTTCTGTTGACAAGTGGCTCATGGAAAATTTTCGGATCATCAAGTTTCAGGTGCAAACTTGGCGGCCAATTCGACTGCATTCAATGCTTCTCACGTCCCACTTACACGAAAAACAGGGATACTTAGTATATCCACGATGCTGGCCAAGGAGGAAACAGACTATTTTAAGGTCAACACAGATGATCCATTGGTGTATGTTATATCGAAACATGACAATGACTAAAGAAACTGAATGAACCGTATACATTTTCATTGTGAAGGAAAACAGACTTCAAGCTCCGCTTTGAGCTATCTGTGAACAATTGCCATTAAGTTGCGTTATAGTCTGAAATTTCCGACTATTTCATTAAACCACATACGTTATGGCAATATACAAATCCGTTATCACTTTGAAAATACTGCAGAAATGCATTTTCTCTGTTTCAAAAGTTAGTGACCTTAGCTACTTTTTAAGCAAGTTTTTCTCGTGCAGTCTGCTGCTAAAAGTTTTGAACCTTTTTTGGAGTCCAAATCTCGTACCAAATCATTTAACTTATGCTGATTAAATCCTTTATGAACGGAATTATCGTCAACTTCAAGATCTTCGTTGTTGAAGTTACTTCGATCGTCACCAGACTCATATTCCTGTATTTTCAAAGAGGGTAATTCTTGCAAAATTGGCACTGGAATTTCAGCTGAATAAGGCATAAGGCGTATAGCTGACGGTAAACTATGATACTCTATTTTATATTTGTTTTTCTTGTTGTATACAAAAGTAACAATCACTTGATTGATCTTTGGGTTCTCCCCAAATCACCACCAAAAAATTGTAGTTTACCACGTGTTATCTTCCTCCACATCTATAAATTCTCAACGCATTGCTTGCAGACTTTGTAAGGGGGGAATGCTTTATCTTGCTCACCAATTTTTACTTTAAAATAAGCAAGGCTTGTCTGACAAATGGACTGATGTTTGTCCTTTGACTGGGATTGGTGAAACTGCCACATATATAACAAAACGAATCGGGATTGTTTAAGCACTTACGACTACCAGAGGCAGAGATAAGGAAAAGTTTTAGTTCATATGTAAATAAATAAATACAAAAACTTGGACTCCATGTCGGGCTTCACTATATCAGAATCAGAGCGACCACATCTGCTCACTACAATATTTCATGGATAACTGACAAGTTCGGACAATTTCAATCTATGCCTACGGCGCGGCCTCAGTCACCCCTTCCCTCGGCAGTCGAAGAAGGTTCGTCAATAGGAAAGCAGTAGTGCTTCCTGTGATGCCGTCCCAATCCCACAAGGCATAGTCACATGCACGTAAACTGTAGGGAAAAAACTTATCGTGGTCGGAGACACTAGCTAGAGTTTTGGAATAAGCTTGTCTAACAAGTTCAAAAATCGAACTCGTTCAAAAATCGAACTCAACAGAAATTATGATATAAGTTGTTCCCCAGTGTTATAGAACAGAACATCAAAATGGCTAATAGACGTTAAGAACACCGAAGTTTTATACAATATTCGATGGCTGGTAGCTACTAAATTTGCAAATAGACTGCCGTTGACGTAAGAAAAAATGTATCAGGGCTTTATTTACGAAACAAAAAAATAAAAACCACCTAAATATTTAACCGAATTAATATTACCCGCCGATTTTGATACCCACTACTCTCAAGACTTGAATCAATTCCAATATAGGAAGGATTAGATATTAGACGTTATGTTTTTTTGGATTTCGTATTAAAATCTAAATCAATAAATTAAACGTCACAAAAGTCACTTACCACGAACTAAGCAACTTCTCGGAATACGATTCGCAAAATTGAAAAAGGAAAAATACCACAGCTAAATATATTGTCACTATTGCACCTCCAAGCAGTCTGTAAAAACGAATATAATTACTCCAAAGCACTTTCCCCTGTTTTTTTTCTTCATGGTACAAATTGCTAACTTTTTCTATTTGTACAGACTTTCCATGGCTATTCAACAGACCATCGGTTTCAGTCAATTCTTCAAATTCCGCTTCTTCAATATTTGAAACCTTATTAAGTTCCAAATGTTTCTTTTGTTTCAAATTTTCATTAATGTAGTCGGTAACCCATTTCTCCGAGTGGTTGTTTTGTTGATGTAATGTCATTATTCTTCCATTTTCAATAAAAAATACTTTATTTTTAGTAATAGAATTAATGTTGTTTATGTTGTTGGTTACTAAAACACATAGTTTATTTTTGAGAAATCCTTTGATACATTTAGTAAAAATATGTTTGTTCACAAGATTATCCAAGGAACAAAGGCAGTTGTCTAGCAAATAAATATCACTTTCTTTATAAACTGCCCTAGCTAAAGAAATTCTTGCTTGTTGTCCTCTACTTAGGTTACTTCCATTATTTTCTACAATGGTGTGATCGAATGTTTCAAACTTATTGATATCATAATTTAACTCGCACACATTTAAAACTTCCTGATATCTTTTTTTATTGTAAGGTTGTCCAAAAAGAATATTTTGCTTGATAGTTGAAGGAAATAGCCATGGCTCTTCGGGAGCATAAGAGAATGTACCTTTGGTTATAATATTGCCAGATAAAACAGGATATTCTCCTAAAATTGTTTTTAGTAGAACACTTTTCGCACTTCCTACGTTTCCAGTAATTATTAACAAACCTTTGTTTAAGTCGAGAGAAATGGATTTTAAAACATCTTTTCCTTTTATCATTACCGTTACTTTGGTGAGATGTATGCTAGGATTTTCTGAAGGATTCTTAAGCAATTGACCACATTGTTTTTCCGGAGCATCTAAAACAAAGTTTGAAAATTATTTTAAATCATTAGTTTTAAAGTCTGCTTAATGGTTGCAAAAAATGGTACATTCTGATTAAAATTTATTAGTTCTTAGATTGTCTTTAACTTAAGTCATTCACAACGTTTCAATCGTTATAGAGGGTTTTGAAGGGGGCAGCTTTATTTCATCAAACTTTTGTGACTTAAGCAAAGCTTTTGACTGTGTCCAACACCATCAGCTTTGAACACTATAACACTCACCATGATAGTCTGGCACTTATTGCAAGCTATCTTGGAGATAGGTTTCAGAGAGTTAAGGTGAGTGGGGTGACATCTGCAAGAAGGGAACTTACCGGGGGGGTCCCACAGGGATCTGTTTTAGGACCCTTACTTTTCCTGATATGTATCAATGATCTACCGAAAACAGACCCCGATGCACACTACACACTTTTTGCGGATGACACCACTATCACCTGTATAGGACAAAGCTTTGAGAGTGTTAGGGCTTCTTCTGCAAATGCCCAGGAAAAAGGTAACAAATGGTTTGCGGTGAATAGACTCTTTTTAAATATTGATAAGACACAAAATATGATTTTCTCTTAAAGGCATATTCCAGATATTCCTTCTGAATGGGTCCACCAGGATGATGGTCTCCTTTGGAATGTTCATGTGGATGAGCTTAGTAAAAAGCTTTCATCCAACATTTTTTTACTACGCAACCTGGCACACGTGTATCATAGTCTGTTTTAAGGTAAGCATATTTTTCTTTATGCCATTCTCATATTGTTTATGCTTTAATAGCATGGGGTCACAGTAGCGGTGCCTCGAGAATATTTCGACTTCAGAGAGGAGCTATCAGAGTTATCCCGGGCACACCTTATCGAGATAACTGCAAACAGGACTTCATATCTAATGATGTCCTAACATTACCATCAATATATATTCTTGAAAACCTTCTTTATATTAGGTCTCATATTGATCAATACACAGCACATAAGTCTGTCCATTGTCATAATACTAGTAATAAGAAAAATTTACTATTAAACAATTTAAGATTAAACAGGTTTCGAGATGCCCTAGTGCATCTAGCAATTAAGTTTTTTAATAAACTTTGAGTTTGAGATACTTGCCGATCAATAGTTATAAGAATACAATGAAGACACTTCTCGTGGGTCGGGCGTTCTACTCTGTAAATGAGTTCCTTAACTGTAATTTAAATATTTAATAAGTGATACAGTTTTTATATGTTATTTTTCTTTTTAATAAAATTTTATCTGTTGTCTGTATATTACCTTACTTTAATTGTCTCACTGACTTCTAGCTGTAAGGTTTTATATATTTATTTTTAACATATTTACTATGATAGTTTTGTTTCTTAATTGTGTTGTATTTTTACTTAAATTGTCCCACTGACTTCTACCCGTAAATTTTTATATATTTATTTTTCACATATATACTGTTATAGTTTTAATTCTTGATAGTGTTGTATCGTATAGTGAAAGACCTGAAAGATTTGTTTTTTTTTTACTTTTCAATGTTTATTCGGATTATTATTTTTGTAAATTTAATTATTTTGTAATCCTTTTATAGCACCAATAAATGATTTGTATTTTGTATTTGTATTTGTATTTGTTATGTATCCGATCGTCACCACGTATAAACTAAAAGCTAAGTTTAAAACTACTAACTTATACAGAATGCCATAAAAATGTCTTCAAATATATTAACAAGTGAATGTACAGGTAAATGGGAGCAAAAAAGTCACTTTAACAGTGGGTTAACAAATATTTGCTTTGCAGTTATGGACATTTTTCAATGTATGACACCTTATATTTTGTTAAAGGCTAGATAAATTGGATTTTTATATTCATTTTAGAATTGAGATTTAAAATGTCTAATTATTCTAAAAAAATCTCTAAATAATAATTATTGTTAATACTATTTGGCATCAAAACATTCCATGTTTATTTAACACGATACTTCCCCTTATTGTGAGCATAGAGAGTGCGAATTGAGAATACGGGCTTACTGAATACTGGCAAAGTGATGAGCAATTAAACCCAATAATTTTAAGTACTTATAGTCTATGTTCATTTTTATCCCCTCATCTTTAAAAAAATGAGGTGTGGCTATTTTTAAAAATAATTGTTTCATGCACAATGCTAAGTTTGTGATGTTGCAGACTTTTGTGTTGAAGGTGTTTTTGAGTGTGTTTCTCTAAATGTCAATCATTTCAAAGTAAAGTTAGTTGTTGTATATAGACCCTCTAAAGAGGATTTTACATATTTTTAACATGCTTTAATGCACTCCTCGAAAATCAATTTGATCCACGTTGTACCCTTGTTATTGCAGGTGATTTTAATTTATACTTTTACTCTTGTATATATTATTAAGAAACCTACGAGGGTAACACCTAATTTATAACCATAACCATTTATTTATAAGCTCAAGCACACACTTTTTCGCATCCGTTGTGAATCTGGGCTTGTCAGATTCCTTCTCTCAGATTTTGAAAGTAGATGCTATCAGAGCTCTTAAAAAGGACACCACTTCCAGCTTTGTTACGCGGCGTGACTTTTTCAAATAACAATATTATCCGATTTTTGAATTAAAGCAAAAAGAAACGGGATGGTGTTTATTCTCGAATAAACAGCGCTTTTGAAGACGCGAAACATTTTCTTATTACGAATTGTCTTTTCCATTAGTTAAAATATATGTATACCAGCAGTATAAATAAACATAAAAATGTAGTTCTATCCCCGTATCTAGGCCGCCTAAAAGATAAGGTTACTTTGTTCACTGATTTATCAAAAAAAAAAAAGATATAGGGATATTAGCCAACAAGTTTTTATAGAGAAAAACTTAAATGTTTTTCTACACAACAAAATGATAGAATAATTTAAAAGTAATTTAAATAATCATTTTACTAAAATATCCCTAAGTAATAATATTGAGGAGGCAGTTGTTTATAACTGTGGGCCGCATTTTTTCTGTCACCTATATGTAAGCAAGATGGTTTAATCTTTAATACAAATCTTAAGAACTCAGATAACGCAGAACACGATGGCATATTAAATAATTTGTTGAAAAAGTTTGTACTTGCTGTCTGTGATGCTTTAACATATTTGATGAATCTCTCAATCCGTATGCGATATTCATTGAACAATTAAAGATAGCAACTGTCATTCCACTATATAAATAGGGAGATTCTAATGTTACTACAAATTATAGACGCATACGTTTATTAACAAGTATTTCAAAAATTTTTGAATTGAATTTGAAACATCGATTACTTCGCTTTTTAATAAACATAATATTATTAGTGTTTCTCAACATAAGTATACAGCATCCCGCAGTACTGATAGTACTCTTTGTGAATTCCATACGACAATTATTGTCTATGCAGTTGATTAAACAACTTCATGTATTGGGTTTGTTTGTGGATTTCTCCCGGGCATTTGATATGGTTAACCATAAGCTACTGCGGATAAAGTTGTATCGTGATTGCATTAGAGGACAAGCATGGAAGATCATGGAGTCTTATTTAAGTGGGCTACAGTAGATCAGGATGTTCCGCAGGGTTCAGTTCTTCGACCGTTGATATTTCTTATTTTAATGATCTCATGTCCTATTTGAGCCGATATTTCTGTTATGTCATATGCAGATGATACAAACATTGTGGTCGTGGAAAAAAGTGTACTATCTCGTAAAAACAGCGGATTTGGTTTGTAATAGTATAATGTTATGGTCTAAAAAAATTGTTTTATTATAAACTTTTTACTGAATGTTTTTGCTTCAAAAGCATGCAGTTCGCATTATATGTGGTCTTTAAGACACAGTCGTGCAGAAACTATTTCAAAAAATTCAATATATTGTCCTTGGTGAGAACTTACGATGGGGAAGTCATATAGAAAATCTAGGGACAAAGTTAGGAAAGCTCTTTCATAAGTAGAGTCGTAGAGAAACCATTTCAATCAATTTAAAATATTGATCTTGGCGGGAATTTGCGTTTTTGCCTAACAAAGTAATAAAAAACTTCAAGGCAATCGCGCTTCATAAAGCTATAATGCTAAAAATAAAACATTGTTACTTAATGCCTCTAAATCCAATTTTATTTATTTTTCTGAAAAATTTATCATACATCAATACATGTAGAATATTTAATAAATTATGTAATGACATTAAATTTGCTAAAAATGTCATATCTGTGTAAGGCAAATTAAAAAAATATCTTGTAGTGGGTAACTTGTATTTTTCTGACGATGTCCTTTTATGAGTGCAGTATATGTAGCTCAGTCGTCAATCTTGAAATTTTCTCTAATTATTTTATATAATATGTACATCTGTTTTATTTGTATAAGTATTAATACTAAAAGTATTATTATTATTATGAATTGTTGCCTTACAGTATTCCTGTGGTTATATTTTATACTGACGGGATTATACAAAATCGGTACAAAAATTAAATAAAAAAAGGAAATGGAAAAGAAAAATTATTGTTTTGTATGTTTTCGAAATGACCGATTTTTGGATGTTCCTGTCCTTAATACAGAGATTAAGTCCTAATTGAACCAAATAGGGTGTAAACGTTGTTGGGGTGAGACCTGTTATTGATATGACGAGAGGAACAATGATGACTCTTTCATGTTTCCACAGCCTTTTTGCTTCCATTGCCAAGTCGTTGTATTTGGCGATCTTCTCACTGTATTTCGCTTGGATGTTCTCGTCGTTGGGGACAGCCATGTCAATTAAATAAGTGATTTTCTCTTTTTTGGATTGAAAGGTGATATCGGGTCTGTTTGCTGGGATTGTTTTATCTGTATGGATGTCAATGTCCTACTAGAGCTTGTAGTCTTCGTTTTCAAGTATCTTGGTGTATAATGGTAGTAAGGGTCTGTGTTCTCCGTTAGTTTGTATGTTGTGGCTAGTGCTTGATGAACGACTTTCGCTGCTGAGTTGTGTCTCGCGGTGTATTCAGTTCCGGCCATTATTCTACATCCACTCGTTATCTCTTTGCTAGTGACATCTCCTACACCTCTCGTCTTCAATGGTTGTGTCCTTGATGATGTGCTTTCGGTAGTTTCTGGTTGCTATGACTGGATGGCAAGCAGGAAGCCTTCTGTTTCGGTTTGCCATTCTTGTAACCACGTATATGAAAGCTTTTTATGTATATGGTCTTGCTTTATGTGGTATCTGTGTCTTCCATGAAGTGTTTTTTCAGACCAGATGTTCATCTTTTCTAGTCGGGATTGGATGTTACTGTGTGCGTCCGCTGCCTGGCTCGTTTGAGACAGGTCGAGCGGTGTATAATTCTTGTCTGCCACTTTCACTATTGCCTGGTGGAGGTTAGTTTGTTTATTGTGGAAGAATTTTCGTAAATTTGTTTTTTATTTAGCAATTGTATATCTATAATTTCCCTCCTTCTTTTCTCTCGATGGTGAGTCTTTCCTTGCATGCATTGAGATGTAACTTCCTATGTTTAGTGAATACAGAGCGTATGAGAATGTGAATGTTTTCTATTTAATGATACCAAACGAATAAGTAAGAATAGGTATAGCGAAGGTGTTAATAGTTTTCGTTAGATTTCTGGAATTCAGTTTTGTTTTTAGTAGCTTTGTGAGTCTGGTTTTCAATTCCGTCTTGAGCTCTGATTTGATATTAGTGTGGTTAATTTTGGAGATTTGATGGAAGCCTAGGTATCTGTATGTTTATTCTTTGAGCATGTTATCTATAGTTTCATTGTTGATTGTTTCCCTCGTAGGGTGGTCTTTCTACTTTCCCTTGTTGATATGAAGTAGCTTGCATTTACTTATACCAAATTCCATGTTGATGTCCAAAGTTAACGTTTCTGTGATTTTAAGTAGTTCCTTTAGCTGTGCCTTTGTGCTTGTATATAATTTTATGTCATCCATGTACAAGAGACGGTTTATTTTGTGTAGGTTGTTTTTTTGGTATTTAATTTGGAATCCGAAGTTGGTGTTATTTAGTGTGTTTGAGAGTGGATTGAGCCAGAGGCAGAACCACAAAGCGCTGAGTGAATCTCCCTGGAATATACCTCGTCTGATGTAGATCTCTTCTGTTTCGATGTGCTCTTTTTGTGTTCTCAGGTTGATTTTAGTTTTCCACGTACTCATGATTTGCGTAAGAAATTGCCTGATGTTTTTACTGACTTTATATAATTCTAGCACTCTTGTTAGCCAGCTGTGTTGTATCAATTCAAAGACTTTTTTATAATCTTTGTAACCAGTATGAAGGCTTCTATAATTTTCCTGCTTTGTTCCATGATGAAGCTGTCTATAATTAGCTGCTCCTTGCAACCTCGGCTGTTTTTCCTGCACCCTTTTTGCTCTTCCGTTAGAATGTTTTTGTGTGCTAGATGTTGTTCTATTCTCCTAGTAATTGTGACTGTGATGATCTTATATAGGGTTGGAAGGCACGTAATAGGTCGCTAATTTGACGGGTCTTTATTTTCTGAATTTTTGGGTTTAAGGTATGTTATTCCTTGAGTGAGAAAACTGGGGAGTGGGCTAGGTTTTAAAATAATTTCATTAATTTGGCGAGTGAGAGCTTCATGTGTAGAGGTAAACTGTTTGTACCAGAAGTTATGAATGTTATCTATTCCAGGACATCTCCAGTTATGCGTGTATTGGCTTGTTTCTGCAACTTCTTGTGTTGTCATTGCAAAGTCCTCTTGTTCCTCCAAGCACTTGTGTCTGTCTTCTTCCGCTTTCATCTATAAAGCGTTATTATTGTGTAGTTTCGGTTCTGACCAAATACTTTTCTAGTATTCTGTGATCTCTTGTTTGGTCGGTTATTACTCGTGCCTCCTCATTGCTCATGATTTTTTGGTAGAACTGTTTTTCGCTTCTTCGAAACAGGTTGTTAGCGTCCTTTCTTTCATTTGATTCTTTGTATCTTCGGAGTCTTGCGGCATACACGGATAATTTTTGCTTCAGAGTGTCAAGGATTTCTGTAAGCGTGTGATCAGGAGATGCAAATTTGATTTTCTCTACACTTTGTGTGATACTTTTTGACTTGTTGCCGTTCATGGATTGGGTAAGATGTCCCAATTCTTTTCTAATTTTATTAATTTTGTTTTCGATTCTTATCTATCATTTGAATTTTGGTTTTATGTTGTTGGTGTTTCTGTGTCGTGGCGGGAGTTTCTGATTGTTCTGTGTTATCGTGGTTATAGCTGCTGTGTAGATCACTGTATGAATGTCCTCAATTGTGCTCGCATTCGTTATGTACTCGGAAATTATGTGTTCGTTGATGGTCTTTAGGATTTTATGTGTGTCCCGTTTGAAGATTACACGAGGAATAGGATCTCTTGTTTTAGGATCGGAGCCTGACCACTTGTTTAGATGTGACTTCATTTCTATTTTGATGGCTTGTGGGAGAGACGGTCTGAGGTGTAGCTGTGTGTATGGTGCTTTGGGCGAATGATTCTCTTGTCCTGTGCGCTGTATGGTGCTTGTCATCTGTCGTGGGTTGTTGTTGGGAGCTTCGCCTTTACTGAGCATTGAGTGAGGTTGCAGATCCTCTTGCACAAAGTTGGGCTGGTTTGTATGTGGGATCGGTTCGGCATTTGCCCCACTGTCCTCAATGTTTGGTTGATGAATGTTTAGTTCAGCAGCTACCATAGCTTTTATGTTTTGCAATGCGAGTGGGGTGAGCTTACTGGTCTTAGTGATGACTCTTTTTTGATCTGTTACTTTCTGTTCTGTGATAAGTGCTTTGTATTGTGGATATTGTGCTATGAAAAGTGTATGCAGTTTGTGTCCGTATCCTGCTGAAATTGTCTCAAATTTGGTAGCAGTGTAGTAGGAATGTATCACCGTTCGATTCATTTCATCTGTCCATTTTAACTTCTTCCTTGGTTTACCTGCCTTGGTAGTTGCAGGTAGTCGTTGCGATATATCCGCTGTTGTAATGGGCTCAAGTTGTTGTGTTTGGTTAGCATCTGTGTCAGATTTATTTGTGTATCCATTTGGGCAGCACATGATCGGTTCCCTCGATTCTGTAATGCGGCTCATGCGTTGCCCTGCCTTTTCCGCCTTGGTGTGTGCCAACTTAGTCGGCAAAACACTTTCGGTGGGTCTATTTTCCTTTGCCTGGTCGTGATCGTTTCGGTCGAGCTATCCTTTCCCGCAGCTTCCTCGACCGTTACGCTGCTCGCCCGATGCTTCGTTGTTTGGATTGATGTTTTATGGTATTAGAAGCTCAAAGTGCCCGACATTGGATCGCCTGTTAGTAGAAGGTAGATCATTTTATTGTGTGTTTGTTTGCCTATTATTGTTGGCCTCTCTTTAATGCACATCTGTTTGGTTCTTGTTGTTCTTGGTTTTGAGAAAATATGGAAGATGGTAGTAGTATTTTAATGCGTCTTCTCGAAGTTTGGCATGATTGTTTTGATGGCCGTATATGTTCAAGCTGACCGATCGGAACAGACAATTTCCGTCTCCAACAATGTCTGCTGTAGCAGTTTTTTCGGCAAAAGCCCGCCTGTTCAGGCTTTCGCCGCCACCGTCTCGCATGCTGTCACCTTCAGCAGTGGCTCAAAGGTGCCCGGGCGATCCCCAGGCAGCGGCTCTTTTCCTAGGCTCGATGGTTTCTCCATTTTCATGGGTGTGCCACCATTTGACCCTGGTGGTGCAAGTAACTCGGGTCCGTGGAGGCGTCAATCCCCAACCAACTTAACCGAGGTTAGGTGCTACATGCGGTCTTATTATTATTATTATTATTATTATTTTTGTTTTATTGGATGAGGATCAAGTATTTCAGTTGTGAAGATCGTTTTCGTCAACCATTTCACCACCATTCCTTAAATTAATTTAATAGAATTACGTTTACTGCTTCTCGTTCTATTTACCGAATTTAAAGGTGTTTAAATATAATAGTTTCTTGCTGTTTGTCTGATTTTTTGTAGATTTTTTTTATATACGGAATAGCCGGGCTCGTAAATTATACTTACTGAATATGCATCGCGAAACGTGGTTAATAATCTGAATTGAAGATAATGCAAATCATCTTGTTCGCATTTTCTAGAGCTTCTCGAATTAGTCTAGTTTATATTGGCAATCTGCTTATACCTTTAGAAATTTATTTTGTGGGCTTTTGCCTGTTAATGATCAACCAGAGATGCATTCAAAATATTTTTGCATACAAATTTTAAATTTGTCAAGTAATTAAAATATAGTTTATTTTTATCATGATATACTAATACTAAATTTACATTCAATTTTAATTTATCATGCGTTTACCTAAAAATCTTTGAATTCTTTCCAACGATGTTAACATGTCAGAGATCTGCATTATTCCAAAAGGAATCGAAGCGCCAATGGATAGGTTTAGAGTAGCCAAACAGGACTGGACAAAATAGAGGGTTTCTGCTTCAACTGTGTATCCCCTAGCTATATAAGAAATCAAAAGGGCATAAAAAGCCACTTGAGCAGTAGATCCACCAGTTCCACCAATAACGACTTTCCAATAATCCAGTTTCAGAATTTTATCTATTTCTTTCCTTAAAAAATTACCCATATTATTAAAAGTCACTACCAGTAAATAATAGCTGTATTATATTTACATGCGGGGTGCATACAAATTTAATAGTGAACCTAGACAACTAAATGCCCATTTTTGCATTTAATATATCGTGGGCGTACAAGGAAAACCACTTAAGTCCACTTTTTTTAGAAAATCGTTTTTTGGTACAACTAAGTCTATTATGTTATATCCTCTTATATTAAATACTCTATTCGTCCAATACAGTTGAAATATACGAGATATTACTAGCTTTGAAATAACTAAGTCCCCGGATGCTAAATATCGGACAGGAAAAATCTATTAAGTACAATTAATGGTTTTATAAAATTATTTGACAGGTTATAAAAATGCATTAAGTTCAAACTTAATAATTAGTGGTTTCTCTATAGATTTTCTTTTAAATAATATAACTTGTAAAACGCCAGAAGGACGTAGATTCAGAAACAACTATAGACCCGCACGAAAGGACTCAAAGCAATATTATTTTGAAAAAAACAAAGACAAATTGAGGGTATGCCAATCTTTTTTTCTGAAAACGCTAAATATTTGCAATGATGTAGTTCTAAATGCATTCCTGCATAAAGGACCAGTCGGCACCTATGTTGGAGAAGATAAAAGAGGAAAATCCAAACCTGGGAATAAAACTCCTGACTGTATTGTGACCGATTAAAATTTCCCGACGAACGAATCATACACGAAAATCGACAAGGAAGAAGTATCTAGACAGTACACTTTCTATATCAAAGATGTACTTTTTAAATAGCGAAAAATGTTAGCAGGAGAATAGATAAGGTGTCTCCTTCATTACCTGTAAGCGAATTTTCGGCAAAGAGTACAACTTTTCATTTTTTAAACCCAAAAAGGATCTCTGCCAGATATGTGAAAAGAATAAAAAACCGGTTACAGCAGACCAACCGCAAGAACATGATAAGAGTTATCTCAGTCATCTACGAAGAAAAGTAGATTGTTATGCAGAAAAGAAGAAAGATAAAGAAAGAGCTGTAAGAGAAGAACATTTTTGCTCAGTAACTTTCGATTTACAGTCTCTCCTACAGATTCCCTGTTCAGATGTAAGTTTAATGTATTATTCGAGAAAAATTTGTGTTTACAATCTCACTATTTATGAATCAGCTCCCCCAAATAACGCTTTTTTCTTTTGTTGAACTGAATTGAATAGGAAAAGGGGAAGCTCTGAAATCGGCTCTTGCCTTTTCGAATATTTGATAAATTTGCCAGTAAATATTAAAGAAGTTTCGCTCTGGTCGGACACATGTGGAGGGCAGAACAGAAATCAACATGTGGCAGCGTTATTATATTATTTAGTACATGTGAGCCATATTGAGGTGATTGAACATAAATTTTTAAAGAGTGGTCACTCTTGTATGGAGGCTTATTCAATGCACAGTGCAATTGAACATGCAAAAAAGTACATTCCAGTCTATATCATTAAACATTGGATTAATATTTTTCGTATTGCAAGATCAAAAAGAAATCGTAATAAGCAGTGTGGGCCATACAATGTCAGAGAACTAAGATTCAATGAGTTTTATGATTTAAAAGTATTGTCCGATTTGCTTCTAAAAAATGGATCTCAGGATATCGAAGGGAAAACAGTAAATAACCAATTTACTGTTTTAAAAGTTTAAGGTATTCGAAAAACCATCCTGGTATTATCGAATTTAAATATGAACATAGTAGCGAATACAAAGTTATAAATATTTGGGGAAAAGGCAGACCACCAGCAATTCCAAAACAATTAACCAAATTGTACATTAACTTATTATCTATAAGCACAAAGAAAAAAGAAGATCTTTTGAAACTATGCAAAAGTGGTGCAAAAAACGTTCAAGAAGCAACTGTGGGAACTTCTGATGAAGAAATCGATTCCGATTCTGATAATGAGCCCTTGGTCCATGTCAAAGTAAACAAGCTCACCAAGAAAAATTCATTAAGGCCTATTGTTATAAAAAATTCTAATAAATAGTTAGTTTAAAAATAAATCTGTATTTCAATTTAAGCTAGAATACATTTAAATGGATGCCGTTGCACATAAATTAAAATTGGATTTTATAAAGCACTTCAAACATTAAATTCACTTTTTCTTTCGTTTTCAGTTTTTGGACTTTTGATTTTCCTTGTACGCCCACGATATATTTTTTATTGAGAGCCAAAGTCAAAGTCAAAAGGATTTATCACCAAAAAATTATACATATTTTATACTCTAAGAATAACTGCTACTTGGTAAAAGGTACTGCTTCGCGATTAAGAATCCGATATCGCGGCCGTTTTAAAATGCCTCAACGTGAAGCAGGCCTAAAATACTACAAACAACAAAACAACATCCACATAAAGTGAGTAAAAAAATAGCTTAAAGAATATAAAACCATATTCGATGTATAGCATAGCGGCGGGTCAGGGGCGGGGGGAGGGGAGACAATAAACTAAATAGCTCAGTTCAAATATTTTAATAATTTTTAAGTGACCAAGAAATATCAGTCTTGTATCAATTAAGTTTCATGAATAAAACTTTTTTAGTGTAAGAGCTTTAATATTGTTTAGCAAACCATTCCATAATTGTACCCCGACAACAGCAAAATCTTTATGGAAGTTACTTGTTCTGTGGTGTGGTACTCTAAAAATGCCGGCGAGTATTGTGAGGATACGTAAAAGTTGCGAATAATTTATTTAAATAGGACGGCATACCTAATTTTATAAATAAAAGTGTACATATGCAATTTTCTACGTCTCTTCATATTTAAAATGGAACTTAGATTTAAATAAAGCAAAATGTGGTTCCGATATCCAACATATGAAAATCTTATACAACTGTTTTGTAGCTTCTGTATAGACCTAGAAAGCTCTAAATCTAAGGAATAGGAATACACAATATCTCCATAGTCGAGTAATAAAAGAAAAAGACTATCACAAAGATAATATTCTGTTTTACTACTAAGGATATTGTTGTATTTATATAAATTTCTTAGGCGCTTGTACGCAATACTTAATTTATTTTTGATATCCAAGACTAGAATCAAAAGATAACCCCAATATTTTGACCTCATTTACAACAGGAATTACGTCCCCGTTATTTTCAATATTAATATTCTTAGCAGGATTAATTTTTAAATTATGTTAATTAGCATGTTTAACTATACCTAGAATGTCTAAACCAATTTTTTGCTTAGAACTATCAACATTTGAAAATTTTAAAGGCATACACATTTGGGAATCGTCAGCGTATTGTTGCAATTATAGATGTGTGCATATCTGCTACCTAAATTGTAAATAAGAGAGAACCCAATAAGAACCCTTCGGTACACCGGTTTTTAATTCAAGATATATGGATTTATTGGAATTATTATTATTTTTCATTAAGTCTTAGTGAAATCTATTTTCAAGGTAGGATTTAAAAAAAGAAATTTTGTGCTCTGAAAATATAAAATATTTTAACTTGGCAAAAAGCATAGCTGAACTTCAACACAGCCTTGCACGTACACTGTTTTCCCTCATTATATTATTTAACATACATTCGAGACTTGCAATGGTGCTATAGTTGTTTCGAAACCCGAATTGTGTCTGGAATTATATCTAACGAATTGACAAAATTATAAATCTGTTTGTGTATGTGTTTTTCTAGAATTTTGGAAACTACTGACAAGAAGATTATAGGTGTTATATCTTTCGGTCCCTTCGGGTTATTAATTTTTGGCCTGATAATAGCCTTTTTCCAAACATCAGGATATATACTAGTTAAGACGCCCGTATTTAAAATATTAACTAAAGGATTTATATATCTTTAATAGAAACTATTTCAGCCCGTGGAATTTCTTTGGATACTATTAATTATACCCCCTAATTAATTTCTTCTTTATTAAAAAAAGTTAAGTTTAGCTCAGCATCAGTATTGTTTTATTTGTTTATCACATAAAAAGTTTAGTCTGCGGTATATTGTTAGTATGATTGTCCCCTTCAGAAAAATGATTATTTAAAGTTTCAGGGTCGCTAAAGGTAATTGGCAAATCAGGGCTTTTAATTTTAGTTAGATGTAGTTTATTAGTAATTTTCCAAAAATTTATATTTTTTGTTGAAAAAGTATTAAAATATGATAATTTTTAACGAAGAATGGCATGTTATTTATAGTTTTTAGCTGTCTATAATAATCTAGGTTGACTTACGTTTTATTTTTTTTTATTTTCTATAAGATTTATGTCTAAGATTCATTAACAGTAAACGCTTTGGTTTTAACAGTTTTATTTTTTATTGGCGCATGGTTATTAATTAGAAATACAATATTCTTGTTAAACATGTCAACCTTATCATTAATATTGTTTAAATGATAAAATGGGATGATAATTTAATGCAAGGGCATCTTGTTTAAATAGATTTATATTAATGACACTATAATTCCTACGTTGTATCTTAAAATAACCAAATTATGGTTAGTAATTGTATCTGGCAGACTGACACCGGTGTATGAAAATTTTGCCTTATGATAATTACGTCTATTAAAGTACTAGTGTTATTTGATATATCAATTCTAGTAGGCTCACTTACCACCTGACTTAAACCAAATGTATTAAATAGGTTCAGGTTTATAGGTCAGAAATCTGCACCTCCTTAATAGATTAATACCAATATCCCCTATAAAAACCGCATGATCAAATATTGGAATAGTACTCATAAACATGTCCTTTAATGAGTCAAGAAAATCATGGACGTCAGAAGAGGGAGAACGATATATCACTGTAATTGGAATATTTTTATTTGATATCCTAATCTTTATATCTAAAAATTCAAAGTTGCCATGGTGGTTATCAATTTCATAACTCATACCTTTTTTCACATTCGAAAGGTTTCTTGAAGGCATTGGACGCAGGTTAAGTTTGAAATTAGGCACTTTCCTAAGCATGCACTGATTGTATGATAACATTTTGATTAAGAACTATCTAATCTAAACACATAATCGCACTATTAATAAATAATCATGCATCACGTGTTTTATACATTAACTTACAATTTATTTTGTTTCTAGGCGCAGTTTTTAATACTTACGATCTACATTTCTGAATAACCTTTTCAAAAAAGTTCTGCCAGACATACATTTTAATTACTTTTATTGAAGTCAAGGTTTCTTGTAACAATTTAAATCGTTCGTCACTTTTTTTCGCAGCTTGTTGGCGCATACTAACAATTTTCTTTCCAGCGTAAACTAAAATATAATGAAATACAATTTAAATATCGTCCGAAAATTCATAGTTTAAACCCGAGAAGAGCAATTTTTGTTGACGCAAGTCTACTCCGGCTCTATTTTGCCCTTGATCTTTGTTAATTGTCATGGCGAAACAAAGCTTTAAAGGAAAGTACACGTTTAAACTGAAAAGGATAGTCTGAAGGAATTAAAGGGATACGTGGTATAAAAACTGTTTCTCCCAGACCAGGGCCAGAAATAATAGTAGACTCTTTTACATTGTTTTGTAATGTTTTAACCTGTAGCCGAGGTCCATTACATAATTTTGGAGGTTTTAAATTTCGAATAAGCATCACTGGTGCCCCCATTTTTGAAGTTAACCCATGAGAAGAGATTCCTGAAGGGTTAGAGAGTGTAGGAACTCGATAGGATAATTAACCTTATTTCCTTGGTCTATGACTACATCTATTGAGTAGTATGTTAATTGTAGTGCAGTAATTTTTCCAATAAAGCTAGATTTATTTCACCTGCTGAGCTATTTTTTGAAGTTAATATAGCTCGTTCTTTAAACCAAGATGCGGTTTTATTTTGACAACTTTCGAGTCCACTATAAATACTTAACGGGTAGTTTCACCCCCTAAAATCAAGCTGTTTGCACAATCTCAGCTTTCTACGGCAAATGGTTTGAGAAAGATCGCAAAATTTAATCAATGACCCAATTTTTTCAAAAACTTTGTATGAGTTTATAAAAAATCTTAAAATATGTAATAAAATAAAATAAAAAGCATGTGTTCAAGTATTTTTCCGAATTGTTTTTTAAATAAAAAAATATAATATTAAAGGGGGGGTTTCAGCCTCTACGGCAACGGTTTGAGAAAGATTTATAAAAACTCTTAAAATATGTAATAAAATAATATAAAAAGCACGTGTTCAACTGTTTTTCCGAATAACTAATTGTTTTTTAAATAAAAAATATATTATTAAACGGGTGGTTTCAGCCCCTTGGGAAACAGGGTATGTTTCGGTTTTTAAAAATTTTTAAAATAGGTAAAAAAATAAAATATAAAGCATATTATGTTCAAGCGTTTTCCGAATAACTAACGGTTTTTTAAATAAAATATATTATAATATTTAACGGATGGTTTTACACCTTTGGACATATTGTATGAATTTTTTAAAAATTCTAAAATATGTAAAACAATAAATTAAAAAACACGTGTTCAATAGTTTTTTCAAAAAGTAATCGGATTTTAAATAAAAAAAAATTGTTTTATTTAAGTGGTGGTTTCACTGTGAATTTTTAAAAAATCCTAAAATATGTAAATTAAAAAACATGTGTTTAAAATAAAAACTATTATAAAATTTAAGAGGTGGTTTCACCCCCTTGGAATTTGAATTTTAAAAAATTCCTTCTTCTTGAACCTTTACACCCTAAAATCAACCTGTATGCCAAAAGTCATTCTTTTAACTCAAGCTGTTTGAGCTGGAACGTGATGAGTGAGTCAGTCAACTAAGTCTTTTATATATTAGTATAGAAGAATAGATTACCAAAATATCTATAGATTTGATCTGTTCTGTAGATAAAACTTATATTCCATGTAAATTGATTTTCTAGATTTTTACTTGCCTTGTAAAAGGGAAGTATTGCAATCGTGAAAAATGACCCTCCAAGATTTTTTCAGAGCTTCAGGTTTCTGGGTTTCTAGATGCCCAAAAACATGTTTTCTCAATTCCGTCGGTCTGTCTCTCTGTTCGCGGCATAGCTAAAAAACTACTCACCCGATTGATATAAAATTTTGATCAAAAATTAAAGGTCATATGGGGATGACCTGGTAATATTTAGGTAAAAATCCAATATGGCTAAACAAAATGGCGGCTTAGTGAAATGTTAAAAAAATTATTGTAAAAAACTGCTTATCTATCTCAATATGTTAGAATCAACTGGTAATATTTTGGTACGAATCCAAGATGGCATGGCGGAACGAAATGGCGGTTAATACAATATTTAAAAATTCAGCCTGAAAAAGCTGCTTTATGGATTGATTTCAAATTGTGTTCCATAACTAATTGTGGTATAGAGATCAACTATTAGAATTGTGATACTAATTCAAGATGACCAAACAAAATGGCTGCCAAATAAAATTTTTGCAATTGTGAAAAATCACACTCACAGGTTTTACATATTTTGGTAAAAATCCAGTATGGTGACACAAAATGGAGACCTAGTGAAATGTTAAAAAATTATTATTAAAAAACTACTTAATCAATTTATCTCAAATTTTGCACAAACATCAAATATTATGATGGAATCAACTGCTAACATTTTGGTTCGAATCCAAGATGGCGAAACAAAATGGCTATTTAATAAATTATTTAAAAATTCAGCCTGAAAAAACTGCTTAATGGATTGATTTCAAATTGTGTAACATATGTAATGGTGGTATAGGAATCAAGATGGACGAACAACATGGAGGCCAAATAAAATGTTTCTAATCGTTTACAGGTTTTACATATCTTCGCGTTTTAGCGTCCCTAGATACCAAAAATAATGTTTTTTCAATCCCGTCGGCCCGTTTGTTGGTCTGTCTGTCTGTCAGTTCGCGTCATAGCTTAAAAACTATCTCGATTGATATTAAATTTTGACCAAAAATTAAGAGTCATAGGGGAATGACAATGGCGAAACAAAATGGCGGCCTAGTGAAATGTTAAAAAAATTATTATTAAAAAAACTACTTATCTAATTTTTCTCAACTTTTGCACAAACACCAAAGTGTTATGTTGGAATCAATTTGTAAAATCTTGGTACGAATTCAAGATGGCGGAACAAAATGGCGGTTTAAAAAGATATTTAAAAATTCAGCCTAAAAAACCACGTAATGGATTGACTTCAAATTATCATAACTAACTGTGGTATAGGGGTCAACTAGTAAAACTGTGGCACTTATTCAAGATAACCGAACAAAATGGCGGCCAAAAAAATGTTTGTAATCGTGAAAAAATCAGTTTCTCAGGTTTTACATATCTTCACGTTTTAGTGTCCTTAGATGCCCAAAAATATGTTTTATCAATTCCCTCGGTCCGTCTGTCGGTCTGACTGTCTGTTTGTTAGTTGGCGGCCTAAGAACTTCTTACGACGTTAACTTTTTTCGAAAATTAAGGGTCATATGGGGATGGCATGGTAATATTTTGTGAAAAATCTAATGTGTCGAATTAATATAAAAAATCTAATATGACGAAATAAAATGCCAGCCAAATAAAATTTTTAAAAAATCAGCGTAAAAATTTTTTGTTCAATTGACTTTAAATTTTGCAGAAAAATTAAATGTGAAAATGGGATAAACTGGTACGACTTCAACATGACGTAACAAAATCGCGGTATGTGTCAATTTAAAACTACTTATAGAACGTATTTTAAATTATGCCCAAAATTCAAGAGTGGCATAGCTAGAAAAAAACTGTCAAAATATTGGTTTATATGATGGAACAAAATGACCCAATAAAAATGTTTTAAAAGACAGTATATGGAACACATATATACTGTCACTATGTATTGAACTAAATTGGGAACACTTCACTATTTCTAACAAATGGAAAAAATCATAATGAGGGAAATTCCGGGTAAATGAAATTTACCAATTTTTTATTTCTAAAAATCATTAAGAAATTTAATTTGTTACAATATTTATTATATTTATAACATAATATAGAATTTGTTGTTAAACTTTAGCATACAATTTACACGATTAAGAAAGGATTTTGATTTTCTTTATATATTTATGTATATATATATATATATATATATATATATATATATATATATATATATATATATATATATATATCATTATAGAAAAAAAAGTTATGCCGATTAACTACACCGTTCAAAAAGAAAGTGTAAATCCTCTCTGATTCGTGTACATTTTATGTTAAAGTTTAACAACGAACTCTATATATTATAAATGAACACCTACTTTTCTTATAATATTTTAGAAATAAAATACTAAATAACCAACTTAGATCCTTACTTATATTTTAATCTTTAGTTTGGAAATTTTTAGAATATTGTTTCCTTTCTTACAGGTTGCACTGAAAATTGCGAAAATAGAAAGCGCTTTG
This sequence comes from Kuschelorhynchus macadamiae, assembly GCA_030620095.1. Classification (NCBI taxonomy): domain Eukaryota; kingdom Metazoa; phylum Arthropoda; class Insecta; order Coleoptera; family Curculionidae; genus Kuschelorhynchus; species Kuschelorhynchus macadamiae. The sequence continues at coordinate 314,447 of JAUTXW010001703.1, read as the reverse complement.
CTACTATTTTAATAAGTCTCTACATTTTCTATTGTTCAATGGATAGACTGTTCAGAAATAGCTCACTCACTTTGCAGTGGGCTTAAATTTATTTTTCAAGTTCTTTTGCTAATAGTCAATATGGATGCAATATTTTGGTATTCGAAACCTAAAGTTAAGGGGGCCGATAACTTATATTGAATTTTTTGCTAAAATTGAAGATCATTTATTAAGATGACATGTTTTGCTTAGCAAAAGAAAAAATATTTTAGAAATAAAATACTAAATAACCAACTTAGATCCTTACTTATATTTTAATCTTTACTTTGGAAATTTTTAGAATATTGTTTCCTTAGAAACGACTTTAAGTAATTGATCACTCTTGTGGCTGAATATCTGGCCACACAAACAACTATTCTTTTATTTAGTGTTTTGGTGTAGAAAGAATGATTCTCTGGTAATAAATATTAATATTTTTCAAGCGTACAATTTTTTTTTCATTTGCTCCCTATTCTAGTAAAAATATAGAAAATAGTAGTCGTGCATAAAACTTGGACCAGATGGTCGATAAATCTTAATCATTCAAGAAATGTGCCGCGGTCATCCAATATATTGTGCTTAAATATACATATAAGATATAAAATGCATTCTATATTTTGGAAAAATAGGCATGCATTATTACTTACATTGAATAGGTATACTTATGGAAATAACCCCTAAAGCAGGAATCACAGACGTACCCACTCTGTGATACAAAATGCCGCTTATAACAGCCAATTGTAAGAAGCCGATCGTCATATCTTTTAGGAAGTTCAATCCTGGTTCAAACGAATTTATGTCCTTAGATATAAGAGTAACTATTTTACCTAAAAGTAGAACAACATTATTTCATCATATCTATCCAGTTTATTCTTCAAGTCTCGTTGTGCTTAGGGTTTTTTATTTTATATACCAACATATTCCATTTTATAAATTGAATCAGACATGTCAGACAACAAATCAAAAACCAAAATACTGTTATTAACGTTATTATGATTTTCCTAACTAATTTTCTCTCGTACATTAAAACAATTTCTATTACGAAAAAAATAATGATAATTGGGTGATTTAAAACGACCACGGATATTTCATATGACAAAATATTTTGTTTGATATGATGTATGATGTAAACGACCTAATTAAGTATTCTTAGGGGAAATATTCAATTACATGACCAGTTTTTGAGTTAAATGCCTTCAGTGATGTCAAACTTAACATTCATTTAATTTTATTAATCTAAAAGAACATTATGTTAATTTACTACTATTTGGTTTTAAACTACAAACGGATTTAAATATACCACCATTTTATTATCTGTTTTAGCTGTGCAGTCTTTCGGACTTATGATGAATACAATTGTGTCTTAAACGACATGAGTCTATGTAAACAAAATAATGCTTATTTTATATACTTGTTCTAATGCTTTGTTATCCGAATGAATCTTAGCTGAAAATTTTTAAGTTATATATAGAGTTTTTCTCTAGTGTTTCTCTTTTTTCCTAGAGGCTGGAGAGACAGCAATAGAGAAGATACGCATTTTTTATGGACAAAATATGATTATGTGGGATATTTTACAACTAAATTTTTATTATTTTGCGTATCAAGCTAATAAGCAAATAATTTGTCAGGGTCAGGAAACTGTTATTTTAAAATAAACTCGTTTTTTTTTACGCTTTTTCGCTAAGTGTGTCAATATAGGGTGCATAAAACTTACTAAAACAGGGTTTATTATAATAGCCTTAAAGCTTTACCATGTAAACGGGCCATATTAATGTACTTAAATACTGTACAGGGGGGCCATTTTATTATGGGAGGATACCTTAACTCGGAAACTGTAAGAGATAGCAAAAAAAGTTAAATACAAAAGTTGTTGGAGGTAATCTGAAGTTTTATTTTAGGTATGCCTCATATCTACAGCATGTCTAGTTTATCGTGGACCGGTACCAACTTCCTTATTTCAAATAGAACATCCTGTATATTGTGCCATTTTTGAATTCCTTACAAAATTCTAGATATAATTTATGTATATTGTTTTTTACCTAAACCTAACCATTTTTCACATATATTATGTTTTATGTCATAAATGACGTTTGCAGGCCTCAACTTATATGTAGATTTTCCTTGCTTAAAATCGGTTTTTAAATAATCAGGACTTATTTTCTGATAGAATGGGCTCTACTTTAATAGAATATGTCAATATTATCCTAATTAACAAATACAGGGTGGTCAAAAAGTTGCGTTTAAAAATTAAATGAGTAAATCGTTAAAGTCATTGTTTCCAAATGGAAACTCCATAATTTTAAAAGTTTATCTCATTAAGCATTAAAAATGAGGGTGACTTTGTTAAAGAACGTCTATTTCAAAAATTTTGACTTTTCGAAATATTGACAATTTAACATTTTTCTATTGAAAAAATTCTATACTTACAACTTTTAAAGTTTGCTATTAGTTGGCCATGACGCCCAGGCTGAAATAAAACACAATCGAGCATTACAGAAATGAAATGGCATCGATATGATAAAAACTTTATTAAAAAATTATCTTAAAGATACCTAAAAACAAAACAGAAACGATTATACCTAATAATGACAAAAACTTTTTTTTATTAATTATCAAATCTATCTAATCCTTACTTACAAAATTACCTAACAATTACAATTTGCTACCAAAAATTAGGAATTATTGCAAATAGTTTTGAATATGGTCACAATTTTCTGCGATACTTGTTGTAAAGACTGTTTCTAAATGTAAAACTGACTTCGCTACAAACTGTCCTTGATTAAGTAAATTCACACTTTCTTGGATTCTTTTCTCAATTCATTTAGTTTTTGCCTTCTTCTGGTAAATAATACTTTTTAAGGTACCGCATAAAAAGTAGTCCATAGAAGTCAAGTCTGGACTTCTGGGTGGACAGGCAAGATTTTCTCGAACCCAGTATTGCTATCGATTGGACAGGTAGTTAGATATTTCTTGGCTCCTATAATAAGAAGCTTGCTGCCATATTAAATTTCCGAATTCTGCTTTGGGCACTGCGTTTTCAATTACCTGCTGGATGTTATTTCTCAAGAGTCAATTATATATTCTACCATTTAAATTTTCTTTATAAAATACCGGGCCTAAAATTCTTGATCGCCAAATTGCGCACCAAACCTTAACGGATCTTCGGCCTTGTGTTTTTAACTCAACTATTTTCTTTTCGTTTCTGTTGCTCCAGTATAGTAAATTTATTCTGTTAAATATCTTTCTTGCAGTCGTAAATATGGATTCATCCGTCCAAATATTACGGAAAATATTTTCCGAAAAAATGTTTATCCATTTTACTACTGCAAAACTCTAACCTTCTATTATAGTCTTCTTGTCCTAGACTCTAGCAAAAACCTTCTTTTCCGTAGCAAAAATCTTCCTTTCTGGATGGCGGAAATTTGGTAATATAACTTCTTAACGCTAATACTGGACTTTTGTTGCTAGATAAATAGCACTCCAGCATATCGGCTCTTTCTTCTGGGGTATACATTAAAAAACTTTAGAAAGTAGGCATTAATAAAAATAAAGAAAAATAACAGTAACAGCAACAACAATAATAACAATAAAGAGTAACAATTATGTGGAATAAAATCAATAAATTGATTTCAAATCGGAAATAATGACAGTTCTCGATTGTGTTTTATTTCAGCCTGGCCGTCATGGACAACTAATAGCAAACTTTAAAAGTTGAAAGTATAGCATTTTTTCAATAGAAAAATGTTAAATTGCCAATATTTCGAAAACTAAAAATTTTTGAAATAGGCAAGTCTTTAACAAAGTCAGTTTAATGAGATCAACTTATAAAATTATGGGGTTTCCATTTAAGCAGGAGAGATATACATTTAAATTGAGGCCTGCAAACGTCATTTTGACATAAAACATAAGATATGTCAAAAACGGTTAGGTTTAGGTACAGAAAAATATATATAAGTTATATCTTGAATTTTGTAGAAATCCAAAAATGGCACAATATACAGGGTGTCCTATATGAAATAGGAAAGTTGGTACCGGTCCACGAAAAACTAAAAACCCTGTAGATATGAAACATACATAAATAAAACTTCAGAGTACCTCAAACATTTTTTGTATTTAACTTTATTTGCTATCTATTTGCTAAGATATCATCCCAAAATAAAACGGCCACATTAAACATAAGCTATTAATAATCTTTCAATAGTTAGGACTAGGCTGTAGGATAGGACACAATAATAAAAAATCTACGATAAGAGTATAACCAGATGACTGTTGAGAACATATTCATTTTTTTTTGGTTCTTCATACAATGATCTATTAAACTGTAAAAAAAATGATTGATTTAACCATACTCCTTTAAAATACTATCAATAATTATTTTTAAGCTATTTTATTTTATTAGCAACAGTGGAAAATTATGAACTATTTTTATATAATTTGTATTGCAAAGATTTATTTAAGTTTATATTAATGTTATTTAATTTATTTATTTGCATATGAACAATCAATATAAAGCATGGTAAAAAAACTATCTGAAAAATAATTTCTTACCTACTGAAATTTCGGCAAGAGCTACAGAACTGAGTTTCAAAGCCTTCCTAAAAATCAGTGAACAAAGCGCTGTTCTCATTTTGATCGAATATTCAATAACAAGTTGCTGAAAATTATTATTGTACAATGTGGTCAACAGATTAAGCCCAACGACTGCGAGAGCGTATTTGTAAACATCTTGAGCCGCTAAATCAGTTTGGTCTGGTTGGAAATAGGCTACAAATGTTGAGAGGACAATCGGCGATACCCATCTGAAAAAATATATAATCGGACTTTACATTAACCCTATTTTTGAAAATATTGTTTGGTGTGTAAAACTGATGTTCTGTATCCATCTGGAGAAATATATAATCGTATTCTATGTTAACCTTATTTTTGAAAATAATGTATGTTCTGCAAAATTTATTAATATAGCATTGTAAATGCATTTGGTTAGTTTTCAGATACACATGCGCCGAAAGATAAAAGCTAATTTAAGTTTTTTTTTCATAGTTGTCCGTCCTTAGCTCGAGTCAAGGTCATAATACTTCGTAATACATCAGGAATCTTCACTCCATGAGGTCCGATTACTGTATTCAGCTTGGAGAGATTCAATAGACTCTATTTTAAGTTAATCATTACAGTACAGAATATTTAACTTTCATTATAATGGTATGCTTATAAACCTATTAGGTCTTAAGTAATTTCCCCTAAACCTAAGAGGGATGGCCGCGAGCGTCGCCTCGCGGGAAGCTCGTCACTAGCCCTTACTCGATTCAGCTCGGAGAGATTCAGACAGGCTTTTATATAGATGAGTTTCCAGTTGTGATGTAGACGGTAACTCGTATCTCTATTAAGACTGCTTAAGATTTTCAACAGGTTGTCTAATTTTCTGTTTATAGAGAGCGACGCTAAAATCTTTGGTTCATTTTACCGTTATGAAATTAGTTAGACCAAATTGAATTTATTAATATAAAGGAGATTTATATTCCCCTTCTATTTCAAAAGATATAATATCTTTATAGGATCGCAAGCATTTTTGTGTAGTTGAAGTTTGTACAGGATGGTCCAATAATAGAGGACGTCGGTAAATCGGCCAAGAGAAATCACTGTAAATTATTTTCAAGTTGGAAAGTTGGCTGCTAGGGGGCGTAACAGCAACACAAAAGTGTAAATGCCAATTTTCTCTTAAATTTCCATAATTGAGGTATGTCGAAAATATACTCGTGGAATCATAAACTGTACCATAATGACTTTGTTAGTGGTCACTAGATGGCGCTGTTTCGGAATTCTGCAAATAATGCAGATTTTCTCAATCAAATTGAAATAAAATGATACGCTAAGACTTTATATCACAATTTATTTTGGTAGATATGAAAGGCATTGAATAAGGAAATAAAAAGCTTGGTCCGTATTTAAATAAAGAAAGTTGATCATGGTCTCTCGAATCTGAAACGTTTGCCGTTTTGTAGAGGAGAAAAAGTGACAATGCAAAGTAAAAATTATTTTCATCTCTCATCTCAATTAACGCTAAAATTTTAGGAAAACTGAAAAAAACAAGGCGTCAATAGAAACTTTAGTAATCTTGCATAACTGCAAGGAACACAACTAAACAAAGGAACAATAAAAAACTAAAACAGTCTCATAATCACATAAGCTTCGCAATAAAATAGCTAAAACTAGGGTGAAGTAGGAAGTTCTACCTTGCTTCAGTGAAACAACAAAAGAAAAACGGCGAAATGAACTAACAAAAATAACAATAAACTAACAACAAATATATTTAAAATGACCGAAAACTACTTTCGCAAATGCTCAAAATGCCAGCCGTCATTGTCAATGCAAGTTTTTGTGTCGATTCGACTGCAATTTCCATTTCTGCTATAGAAATATTTTGGACGACATTCCTAATACGGTCCACCCTATCGTTTCTTGTAGTAGATCGAGGCACATATACTTAATCTTTTTACCTTAAGTAGTTTTCAGTAATTTTTAATATATTTGTGGTTAGTTTATTGTTAGTTGTTAGTTCTTTTCGTCGTTTTTTTTTTGTTGTTTCACAGGCCTAGAACTCGTTTCTTAAAATTTTAGGATTAACTGAAATAACAGATAAAAATAATTTCCACTTTGTCATATTCACTTTTTCTCCTTTACAAAACTGTAAGGTTCATTTTCCAATTTAACGTTTCAGATTCGAGAGACCATCATATACTTTCGCAATTTAAATGCGCTCCTAGATTTTTTATTTCCCTATTTAATGCTTTTCTTAACTACCAAATAAATTGTGATATAAATGTCATACCCTACCATTTGCCTTTTTTGAAAAAATCACCATTATTCGGAGAATTCCGAAACAACGCCATCTAGTGACCACTAACAAAGCACAGTTTATGGCTCCAGGAGTAGAGCAAAGAAGCACTCTCTTCGATACCAAGCTGAATGAAATCGGTTCATTCAAAACAGGTATCAACATTTGAAAGTAAAAATGTTTGACCCACCCTCACCACTTTATTTTTGAAAATAGACAAAAATGGTGTAAAGCAAAAAAGTGTGTAATTAGTTGGAGAATACATTGCTTATATTTTCAACATACCTCAATTACGGAAATTTAAGAGAAAATTGGCATTTACACATTTGTGTAGCTGTTACTCCCCCTAGAGGGGGGCAGCAATTTCTCTTGGCCGATTTATTTATAAATAATTTTTTGAACCACCCTGTACGTACGTTAAATTGCCAAATAAATCGTGTAGGATTGCATAAGGCCATTATGAGGCGAAGAACCACACTTCCTAGTCGCTTGGGAGCTGGCCTCATATTTCATTACTACATCTACTTAGTATTCAGTCCTGTTAATGCACTCCTGCCAGTCCGGAGGCGGATACAATGCTTCGCAACCACGTATCAAAAGTCTTCAAAAAAGTATGCAACATATGGGACATTTTTTATTATCCATATCTCAGAAAATTTTATTCTGTTGTTAAAGTTGGTGCTTGAGGAAGAAATAGTTTTGACAGTATTAAACTTTAGTAATTGGCTTATAAAGTCAGTGCTTTAGGTCAGATGTACCGGGTGTAAAAAATACAAGAAAGTAGGTTTGACCTTAAATATGCAAAGATTTTAGTTTTAGTAAGTTTTTATAGACCTGGAAAATTAATAATATATAAGAGTTTCCATATGTTTGGAATTAATTGTATATGTAAAAAAATGTTAATTGATAAAGATGTATAAAGCTGATTTTTTTACATATAGCTTATATCGTGATAAGATAGATTCTTTTAATACCACCCATTGTGTCGGGCCTAGCCCCGGCAAGACCGTTCGAAGCTGACGTGAAGCGTATTATCAGCATTAGTATTTTTTTTTAATTACTTGCGTTAACATGTTTTAAGCTGATTTTTGTGATTCTTCAAAACTATTCTAAATGTAAAAAAAATCCTGCTAGTTCTGCTATGGGTCAAGTCTTTGGCAGGAGCAGGTAACTTGGCGACTAGCTTGGAGGAAGAGTGCATGTAAATATATATATATATATATATATATATATATATATATATATATATATATATATATATATATATATATATATATATATATATATATATATATATATATATATATATATATATATATATATATATATATATATATATATATATATATATATATATATATATATATATATATATATATATATATATATATATATATATTGTAATTGACATAATAATATCTTTTATATAGAAAACATAAAATTTAAAAATAATTTACCATCATCATCTCTTGTCATCATAATTTTAACAGTTAATAATTATTTAAAAATATTCTATTAATGTGGAAAGTGATTGTCATTCGACCTGTTATCCCCTCTGTATATATATATATATATATATATATATATATATATATATATATATATAAATAAGAGTGGCAGAAGTACATCGCATGCGGGAGGTAGTAGGAGACCTTTTTTTAATCATATTATAGTTTAGATAATTTGAATAATAAATTTGACTTTTAAACATTTATAATACCGAGACATTTTTTCTTAAATAATTAAAACGTTATATCTAGGCGTTGTCCTCGCTGTGCGATGGCAGTTACGTTGTTTAAGGTTAAAAACACAAAAATAGTATATACAAGTATAAACAAAAGCAGATTCCTCCAAAATTAGTAATGCTAGCTCTCGTACTATAACGGCAAGTCGTTATTATTCTCATGGCACAAGATTCGAATCAGTATATCATCTTAATGAGCACCTAATAAAAATAATTTGTCTTAGAGATTCAATTAGTTTCTCTGCACCTATAGTAAGTTAATAACCAATTAATCTCTGCTGGATGGTGGGAAATCTGGATTTAAAGATCTATTGGCAAATTTAATATTCTAATATATCATTTTTCTTTTATTGGAGAAGTTCATACATCGAGGAATGAAATCATTCAGTTTGATTCAATTTTCTTTAAAAAATTAATATTTTGATGCTGGTGGTTTAGGACTATTTGGTCCAGAAATGTTAGAATATTTTCCTGTTCATAGGACTAAATGACAAATATATCATCTGCATAAATATACCATTGTTTTGGTTTAAGTGAATGAACTTTCAAAGCATTATTCTCGAAATATTCATTAATATATTCGCTGCCATACTTTTTCTCTATCTGAGCTTTTGAAATATGACATAGTTATGTTTTTTTCAATGGGACACCCTGTATATTTTTTCCTTAATCGATTGGAAATTAAATTACATCTCCGATGGTACCAGACACTTTGAGTTTTTGCAAAATAATAATTTCTTACTTTATTGTTGCATCCTCATGACACATATATTCTATATCCTACATGAAACCCATATTATCAGTCTTTACCTACTACGTTGGTCCGCAGATATTTCTCACATATTAAGTTTCTAAATGGTTTGCGATAACGATCCTCTTATTTTTATGTTAGCGTTGTGTATTATTTGGAGTTAGGATACAGTAAAAAAACAAAAGACTTTTGTTAATTGTTGGCGTTTCACAACTTTATTGTTTTATCCTCAGGACACATATATAGATACTATATCCTGCATGAAACCCATATCAGTCTTTACCTACTACGTTGGTCCGCAGATATTTTCAAGATATTATGTTTTTTAATGATTTTTGTTAACGATCCTCTTGTTTTTATGTTAGAGTGGTGTATTATTTGGGGTTAGGATCTAGTAAAATTGCCTGTTTCGCAACTTTATTGTTGCATTCTCGGGACACATAAATAGATTTTACATCCTGCATAAAACCCATAATATCAGTCTTCATTTACTCCGTTGTATTATTTGGGGTTAGGAAATATCTGCGGACCAACGGAGTAGGTGAAGACGGATAATATGAGTTCCAATTTAAGATGGCGAACCAAAATGGTGGCCAAATAAAATTTTTAAAAAATCATCGCAAAAAATCTTGTTTAATTGACTTTAAATTTAAAAGTTAAATGTGAAAATGGGATAAACGGGTACGAATTCAACATGACGTAGCAAAATAGAGGTATGTGTCAATGAAAAAACTACTTATTTAATTTATTTTAAATTATGCCCAAAAGTCAAATGTGGCATAGATTGCATTGATTGGTAAAATATTCGTAGGATGGCGCCCAGTCAAAATGAAAAGACACTATATGTAACACATATATACCGTGACTATGTACTGAACTAAATTGGGTTACACTTCACTATTACCACAGAAAAATATAACGTATATGTTTCTGTGCTATTACTAACAAATGGAAAAAAAATCATAACTAGGGAAGTTCCGGGTAACGAAAATTTACCGATTTTTTACTAAAGATTCGCAAGTTCCACATAATTAAATCATCTTGTTCATTCATTCATCAAATTGTTACGTTGTTATTTTTTACTTTTTTGAAAACCCAAGGGGCTGTGTACATGTGCAGGTTTGGGCTTAAAAAAGTTCCGACTTAATAATAATTAATATTAATGATATTATTGATGGCGACAATAAGTTATACCTCTCTATAGACTGCAGTGAAATAAACTTACATCCACATAAACTTATAAAACAACAATATATGCACTTTTTTGCTAGTATTTGTTTTGAAAGACAACTGGAAACTACGACGACCTAATTTGTTGATTATTGTATACTCTTTATTGCCATTAATACAGTACAATTATACAAACAAAATATATAAACAACACAATTCATTAGTTTAAAAAATTTAGGATAATATAAAAATGAGATATTTACTATATAAATATGAGCCAAAACTATTTACAAAAAGTTTCTTTGTATCCGTCGGTGTCATTGACCAAGATTACAAGGATTAAAAAAGGTTATTCTGTGTTAAGAACAGATAAAAGGAGTGTATTGAAGTTCACGGAAATTTTACTGAAAATAAATATGTTTCGTTGGTTAGAATCGGTAATTACTGTAACCTTTCCAATTGTGTGATTTCACCTCAGACATTTCTTAGTTTTTTGAAGCCTAGCGATCTGCTCAAAATAAAATCTAAAAATATTTATTAAAAGGTTTGTAAACCTTAGCTTAAATAAAAATGTTTTATTACTTTGTACTGTCGAATTTACGGAATATTAATAATATCTAGCAAAAAGCGGAGAAGGTTATTAGGTTAATTATGGCAAAGTAAATTTGAACGTTTTATTTTAAAATATTTCACTTTAAATTCAAAGTGATTGGGTCAAAAACCATAATTAGTAAGCGTGTTTTGTCATTTTGAAGTTATTTTGTTTCGAACATACATAATTGTTGATAAAAATGCCTGCTGGATAAAAGGTGGAACACCATGCAAATTACACCAATGGTTTACCCCATATATTAATTTTCTTTGTGAGTTTTCCGGCGTTTTGTATACCTCCTTTTTAATAGTTCGTTTTTATTGCATCACTTTTAGGTTAGGCTATTTTAGGTTAGGAAACATAAGTAAGGAGTGTCTGGTTATATTTTAAACGGGGTCTGCAAGCTTATCTTTTAGAGATATAAAAAAATATTTTATACAAAAGTTTTACGGTTTTCTGTGAAGCGTCAGGTCTTGCTAACAAATTAAACACATGCTAATTAGAAAGTAAAAAAAAATAATATCGCCTTTGTTTTTTTAAATGGAGCGTTCTTATTTCAGTAAACGGAAACCTTGCTGATTATAAAAATACTGGGTGTTCTCTTTAAAATGACAAAGTCGATGCTCATGTTTTAACTTTCCACTTATTATTTGTTTATTTTTAAAACAAATTGTATACATGGTGATGATATATAACCAGACATCCTGTACATTGTTCAAGGCCAAACAAGTAATTTCAAATTGATTTTAATTGTTGTTGACGATTACGACATAATTTTAAATTTTGGTAAAATGTCGTTCTCGACTTCCACCAGTGCCAAAGCAATACGGTTTTTGACGTTACGCACGCTCTCTTGCTGGATTTTTGTGGCGCGAAAGTACTTTGAATATATCAAAGTAATGAAAAAATCGGTTTAATAAAAAAAACGCTCGTTTGTGCGCCTTCAAAAGAATTTAAAACCGGATTTGTTACCCATTATTTGCATCACTGTGTAGTTTACGTACATTACTATGGTGCTAACTGCTAAATGCACCAATGTGTAGAAGATGTAGGTCCAACCAAAACACCGGAACAAGCATCTAGTAATGGATGCATTAACTGTGTGCTTTTTTTCTTGCTTCCATCCGGATTCGAGTTTGTCGCCTAATTTTTCTGCATCAAACTCTGGTAAAACTCTATAAATATCATTCTCTTCTAGGTCTTTTGTCCTTCCTTTTTTAAAAATATTATAATTGTAACTGAAATTAAAAATAAACTAATAAATGTTCGTCCATAATCTTCATATTATATGTTTGCAGTTTACTGATTAGAAATATTTTATTATTCTTGTTTATATAAATATATTGGCAGGGATTTTTAATAACATACAATCATTTACTTTTAAGTAAGCATATTATTAATACATATCTTCTAACGAAATCAAATAGCGAGCAACGATTAATCGTTAATCGGCGATTTCCTCCTAATAGACGAAGAGAAAAAATTATAGTTTTGCCATTTGGAAATTATACGCACCAAAGGGCGAGTTTTCAAAATTAAGAGTTCCCAAGTTAGAAGCGTGAGCTTCACCCCAAAAAAACACCCTTATTGCGCTCTACAGTGGTTTTTGGAAAATGTTATACTTATTAAAAATGTTCCTCATAAAATTTTCTACAAAAAGATTTTTTTGCGTATATCATTTTATTCAATGCATATTCAATACCGCAAAAAAACATGTTTTGTGTAATATTTTGGTTCTGTTTTTATAATATTTTAACCCATTTTAGTGTTTCTGCTCGTTTTCGCACCACCCATGAGGTAAAGCTATAGGCCTGTTCCATTAAGCTAACTTTGATCGGCATGTAGATCAAAAGTCTGTCTCGTGCAGTGTCTTCCATGTACTCGGTATTTGTATAGCTTAGTCCACGACACTTTCCACACATAGTTTTACAACGCAAGCTAGCCTTAAAGGAGAACTGAACGCAAAAAGTGAAAAACTAGCGACAAGGTCTAGTCAAGTTCAAAGTAAGATGAAAAGGTACCTACGTATTAGAGAAACCCTCCTGCACGTCCGACCTCAAAAAAATGTGTTATGTATAGGCAATTTAAATTATATTTCGTTTAAAAATGGGTTCAAAAGGGTTCACGCGCTGCAGAAATACAAAGACATGAGTACGATTTACCATTTCAAATTTTGCAGTTACGTAGACAAAGGATGAATGCAAGGCGGTAGAGAGCCATTTTGCGGAAAAAAAAATTATATGCGACGGCATTTGCGTCAAAAAATGGTCGAAAATGGACAAATCTATTTCTATTTTATAATTCTAGATTTGATTTTTTCATAAAAATTCGCAGTTAGCGCCCAACTATACATATTTCCCTATTAAAATCACATTGAAGCTAATACATATCTCTTATAGTTTTAATATAATATTGCAGCGGCGGAAGTCTTGCAAATGATCTATAATACTGCGTGAAGTTCCCCCTTAACGCAGTTGCATCTTTTCACACAACCTTATTTGCAAGTGCAAGTTATTAGTGATAAAATTGAGGCTGTTGTGTATATAGATAATATATTTGTACTTGTAGGAAAGTACGCCGGGAATGTTATTGCGCTGCAGCTGATGTTGGAGGTAATTTTAATAAAACTACAGTACTGTATGTTTGATCAACTAACTTATTAAAACAAGCGTATCTTTGCTTACTAAGCCCTGCTTCTGATGGTATATAGTTTGTATAGTTCCAGTATAAACCTTTCTCCTCTTTCTCAACGTTTTCAGGGGTTGACTCTGCGTTGTTAAAAACATCTACGATACTATCAAAGTCTTTTTTCCTATTAAACATTCGTACGTATTGTTGTTTTCCTTTTCAAAAACATCATGATGTTTAGATTGTTCTAATTTGCATATAATACTAAAGAATTGTCCCTGGAACTGTAAATTCGTCTTTTCACATTACATATGGCCAGTTTAAGAAATATAATGTCTCTTAAGAATTAAGAAATCATGGTTCTTCCGACGTTTCGCCACAGTCGTATTGGAGAGAACGGAATACGTGGAAAAAGCAACTTAACTTTTGGACCACAACACATATAAGGTTATGCAGGCATACCCTACAAGTAGAATAGAAAGACGCATCACCAATCTGATTAACGCATCCCGTCTACTACCAGCGGGGAAGAAATCATTAAAACCCAGCAGCTCCAGGATTCCCGGGTTCTATGGTCTTCCAAAGATACACGAGAACAAAGTACCAGTTCGACCGATCGTCAGTGCAATAAACTTGCCCACATACAATCTAGGTAAATATATTTTAATTTTTTTTAATCCATTTACTAGAAAAACAGATTCTTTTATCAAACTGCACATTTAGTGGAAAAACTTAAAGTATTCAAGTTGGATCCCACAGATATTTTGAAACATTTCTATGTAGAATCACTATTAACAAATGTTCCTGTCAACGACTCAATTTCTATTATATCAGATGTGTTGGGTCATAATAATCTTGATATGAACTTAATAGACCTAGTGAAAGCTTGTCTTACATCTACTTACTTCATTTTTCAAGAAAATTTTTATGAAAAACTGAGCTTTGGGATCTCCTCTATCACCTGTGGTGGCGAATATCTTTACGGAAGCCTTTGAAGATATTGCTCTAACATCCGCTAAAACTAAAACACCGGTTCAGATATGTAGACGATACTTTTGTTGTTTCGCGTCATGGACAGGGTAATCTTATCATATTTCTGGACCACCTTAATCAGCAACATCATAATATCAAGCTCACAAAGGAAACTGAATCAAATGGAACGATATCTTGCTAGATTTATGAAAAGAAAATGGTACATTAGGACAATCTGTGTATAGAAAACCGACGCATACAAATAGATACTTAAATGCAAATTCCCATCACCACCTAGCACAAATGAAATCGGTTATTAACTCACTAGTATTGAGAGCTATTTCGATTTCTGTTCAAGATTCTTCAACCGAAGCTCTCAGAGGTAATGGCTAATGCACTGAAGATATTACGCGTTCAATTAAAATATATAGTAATCCAACATCGCCAAAGGTAAATAATAAGAAACCACCATTAGATAGTTTTGTTCTACCCTACATACATGACACTACAGACAAAATAGGACGATTACTTCAACGGTCCAACCTACGTACAATCTTCAATACACATAAAAAGATTGGACAATACTTGCGATGCCCGAAAGATATTGTACCTTTGCAAACAGAAGGTGTATATAAAATTCCTTGCTCTTGTGGAGAAGTGTATGTGGGGGAAACAGGACGCTCAATATCAACTAGACTTAAGGAACATGAACGATATGTTAAAAAGAAACAAATTGTTCAATCCGCTGTAGCTGAACACCAGCATACCACCAGCCATATTATGAATGTAAAGCAAATGAAGGTTCTAGCATCGGTTCCAAGATTTTATAAACGAAAAATTGGAAAATCTATTGAAATATTCAAACATACAAAACATGTCAAAAGAGATACGGGTTATGGTCTATACCACACGTGGAAACCGATCTTAACACAGGGTCACGGTTCTGCGAGCACAAGTCGGGTATAAAAGCCCGCCTGAAACTCTTCGAGGTCATTCAGTGTTCAGATCCCATGAAATAAAGATCCCTGAAGATCCCTGAAAATGCCTCATGCAATTGAAGGCGAAACGTCACAGTAGTAATACTAATTCCAATTGACACAGTCTAATCCCAAGAACCATGATTTCCTAATTGACCAAAACCTTGAAAACTTCCGTTCTATGTTATAATGTCTTTATCTTAACGGGAAAGTGCTGTTAAAAAAAGAACTTGTTCATTTTCTCTGATATTCCGATGACAGTACGGACAATATGAACATCAGCAACAGTGGCGGCTTGTCGTCAACTTTTCAAGGGGATGAATACATATAAACTACAAATAATCATCTGAAAAAATCAGACACGCGAAACAATAAAATGTCCTTGTTACTTCGCAACCGCATGCCCAGGCACATAAATCGTACATATTTCTACGAAAATAACGATTTACTTCTGTGATTTTTGTTTTTACCTGTTTGCTGAATTTTATATATATAATTGAAAACGGATTATAAAGTCTTAATATTCTAAAACACTGTGGCTACCTTTCTTTACACTAATTTAAACCACAAAATCAACAAACAAAAAGTAAAATCTTCAAAATAAAATGTATAAAAATACGCAATCGTAACAGCAACCTATCACACGATCCACATTAAACACGTCAACTGACAAGAATATTTAAGTTTCCTCGGCACGGCTGTTGACCCAAACTTTGCCAACGTAAGCCGTATCTTACCTATGCGCCCCTATGCGAATTTGAACGGGAACACTCGGAAAAAACTCGCCTTCGTTTATAACCAACGAGGTCAACGCGGGCCGCCAGCCGTGATCGATTCCAAATGAAACGAAACTTCTCCGGAGATCGCGGTGCGAGGCATGGATAGTGTGTTGCGGAATTAAGAGAACGGTCAACGAGTTTATAAGCTTAGAATAATAGAGAGAATTTCCATATTTAAAAAAAATTGAAAAAATATAAATTTTTTTTTCTGTTTGGAAATATCTATTGGGGGGTCATTGACCATTTGCACATTGACCATGTGCTGATATTTTCGCTATTCAGGTGTGCAAAAAGCTGCAAAATGCGTCGTCCTTTATTTTCAATATTGCTTAAGAATGTAGTTAATTAAACTATATTTCGGTATTTAATATACTGCCTCCTTCACAATTTATGTACTACGATTCCTTCGACATTTTCAAAGTATTCGTTTTTGCTATTTTCTCTGAGCTTGCTAATATGAACTAAATTCGTTATACCTTTTTTGACTTGCACCTTTTCACGTTCAGATAGCGATTTTTCACAAATCACAACGATTTGTTGATGCATCATAATACGTTCACTTATGATTTTTAAAAGGATATTGTTATTAAAAGCACCATTATTATTGATCCTTTATGTTCTAATATTATTTGTCTTGGTTTAAATTGGACTAACCTACAATACAATTGTAGTAACAAATATACAGAACAAAAATGTGACAACTAACTAGTGCACGGCCGAGAAAAGCAACTTTAAACAGTATAAAATTCTCCCTCTTCCATTTGTTCTAATTTTACACTCTGTATTATTCGTTGAAAAAACAATTCACTAGATTTTCTCCTCATTTAGAACTACATAAGTATAGCACAAGAAACAACAGTAATCCAGAAGCGCGGGTTCGATCCCCGCTCGTACCATAACTTTTGCTGTTGATTATAAATATTTCTAAAAATATATTTCACAGTTTAAAAATAAACTGATAAAATACTTCTATTCAAAAATTTGGCTTATACGGGCATAACGTAAAATTATAAATTTATGTCAGATTTGACGTCCAGTCAGGAACGCCGCCCCATAAGGTTAGAATATTTGGCAGGATCAACCATGGTATACTGGTGGGTTTGAATATGTACAAGTTCTAACGAGTTGCTTATCAGTGGTACGATAGCGCAATTGGTTAGAGCGATGGACTAGTAATCCAGAAGTGCGGGTTCGATCCCCGCTCGTATCATAACTTTTGCTGTTGATTATAAATATTTCTAGCTATAATATTACGGTACTTTTTCATCATAATCTTAACGTCTAAACGTGTTTGTAATCATTAAATTGAAATCATTTTTAAATTGCAAGGTCAGACGAACGAAAAAAACGTATATTTAATCTACTGAAAGCAAACCCTGACTTCGACCGTTCGAAATGCCTGGGATAAAATGGAATAAGGATAGGAACCATTTTGTAGAAAATTTTACAAGGAACTTTTAAGTTGGTATAAAATTTTCTGTGCTACCAATAATTTTTGAGCGAGAACACTTTTGATTTTGAAAACTATGCCTTTGGTGCTTATAATCTCTAAATGACAAACCTTCTTTAATTATGCTAATATCCATGTACTATAACATGGACGGCTAACTAGCAATTATTCCTTATTCCTTATTTTTCCGTTTGATCAAGGCGATTTTGTGTTAATGTTTGATCGCAAAATCTGAAAATGATGGTAAAAACTTCGTAACACGTAGGATTTTTGAGTTATGTATAATAGTTAAGTATTTTAATCACATTATTTTAAAAAGTAATGTTTGTTGGAATTTAAGAAAAAAACTCTAAATTCAGGTTCCAGGGCCCCCGTTAAATTGGGAGAAAGATTTAGAAATGTATGATGTAAGGCACAACCCGATAATATATCAAAAAAGGACTGTTATTATTTTCACAAAAATAAAGAAAAAGTACCCCACCTAATCGAAAAAACTGAATTAAATAATCTAGTTCGGGACCTCCACATGTGCAAAGAGCATGCTGAACTATTAGGTTCAAGATTACAACAGAGGAATTTACTAGCCTCTGAAACCAATATATATAATTTTTAGCAACTCTAACCACGAGTTATACTCGTTTCTTACTATTCAGAATAAATGTGTGTTTGTGTTAATCCAAATAGTGTTATGGAAAAATAAGACTTTGCACATTACAAGGACGAATGGTGATTATTTATAGATTCTTCTAAAATAAGTTTAAAATCAGTTTTGCTCCATAATGGCAACAAAATACCCTCTATTCCTCTTGTGTATGTAGTTCACATTAAGCAAATATGTCACTTATTCTAAAAGCAATAACCTATGCTACGTATGAGAGGCAGATATGTGGTTATCTAAAAGTCGTAGGACTGTTACTAGAGCTTCTTAGCTCTATTTAGCTTCATTATACATTAAAAAGGGATTGATGAAAAATTTCGTAAAAGCATTAGATAAAGAAGGAGATGCTTTTAAATAATTTTAACACATTTTTCCTAATCTAAGTGATGCTAAGCTTAAGGAAGAAATATTTGTTGGACCACAAATTAAAAGAATACTAAGGGGTGAAAAGTTTGATCAAAAATTAAGTGATGTTGAATTAGCTGCGTGGAGGTCTTTTAAGGAATTGTTTTTAGGAAACAAAAAAGTAAAAAACTACAAAAAACTTGTAGAAGAAGTACTTGAAAACTACTGCAAAATGGGCTGTCGCATGTCTCTTAAAATACACTTCTCATTCAAATAGTTTTCCAGAAAATTTGGGTGCAGTTAGTGACGAGCAAGGAGAAAGGTTCCACCAAGATATACTAACACAATGGAGCAACGCTACCAAGGCAGACGGAATCCAGCAATGATGGCGGATTATTGTTGGTTTCTTATGAAAGAAAGCGATCAGGAATACAAACGAACATCAGCATTTGCAAAAGGGTTATCTACAAAAAACTTAATATAAATGTATTTTCCTGTGTAATTTTGCAAATAAAACCTGTTAACCTTAGAATATATTGATTTTTGTCTTGGTTCAAACTTATATATAAAAATATATACAAATTAGATAAAGATTTTTGGAATAAAATAAAAATTACTGATGCATTCTATAACTCAAAATCTATACGTGGTTCGTAATCAGGATGCTTTAAACTTCCCCGTACGGCCATTGTAACCTCAGTCGCAATTTTTTTCTTATTTGTTGACTAGTGATTATCGGCTATTCGGCAAATACCCCATGTGTGGTCCCAGTTTAAAGCATTATTAGCTGGCCCGGGAGACCGTATTCTGACTTTTCCGTTAGATCGCGCGATAAGTTTCCAGCGGAATTATAAGAATATGGGGCGCATTCGCCACATCGTCCAGAAACAAAAAATAGTGTTAAAAGGTCTCGGTAACCAGGCGATCATTTAAAAAAAACATCATGTAACAATACGAACTTTCTGAAAGATCTGGCGTAGTGATTTAAATATATAGATTGTGTTACTATATTCGTCCATGAGTCACTTCATAGACTCGTCCGCTTAAAACTTCTAATATGTTTTTACTTCCCTCCTAAGGGGTAATCGTGCTGCGGTCTATTTAAATGTTTAAAAAATAGGTCTGAAAAAACTATTTATTCCATTGATTTTAAATTTTAAGACAAATCAATAGTTACAGGGTTCAACTGTTAAAGTTTTGGTACAGAGTTATTACGGGGAAACAAAATGGTGGCTAATGAATTATTTAAATTATCAGTATCAAATGTACGGGTACCATTAGGCCAATCCTATATGGCAAAATAAAATATCGGTAAATTTTAATGTTTAAAAAATCGTTAAATTCCATTTCGTAGAATAGAAACCTACTTTTATAGTGAGGAAAATATTAAATGTCATAATTGATTTTTTTGTTGTTTATGTAAATAATTATAAATATAAAAATAAATAAAACAAAAACAAATTAATAGCAAATAAGAACAAAAAAAAAGGTAGCGTTTTTATTTAAGGTTTAGGTACGGCAAGTGAATGGATATTTGTATATACGTATGTATTTAAGCTAAATCTGGAAAAATATGTGGAGATGATAAATATATGTGTTTCAATCTGAATCATCGTTAGATATGAAAATGAAACATGTATATTTAGAAATTCTTATTTGCGAATTTAAGGGAACGCTGATTTTTCGGCTTAAAATAACATAACATAAAAATGTACCAAACACGGTAGACAATAAAATATGTACGAAACGAATATAAAGTAGAATAAATTTTAAAAAATCGGTAAATAAGATTTTACCCGGATATGATCCTACATATTACTTCATTTTTGTGTAAAATTTTAAATAAATGGGATAAGCAGGTTTTTAGTAATATCTTTTTTACATTTCACTAGGCCGCCATTTTGTTTTGCCATATTGGATTTTTACCAAAATATTACTAGATCATCCTTATATGACCGATAATGTTTAGCTATGCCGCGAACAGACAGACTGACGGATTGAGTAAACATGTTTTTAGGCATCCTAAAACGTGAAGATCTGAAAAAGTCTAGGAGGGTGATTTTTTCATGATTACAATACCCGGAACTACCCAAGGCTCATTAACTCTATTAGGTTATATACGTTTTCGTTGCAAAAGTTAACGGTTGTGTTTTTCAGGGTATTTTTTTACTTCTTCAACTGAAAGTTTTAAGACATTTGAATAGATTAATAAGGAAAGGAACCAAAATAACCGAAAAACTATTCAAAATAATTACAAATAGACACAACTTAATAAACCTAGATGCCGCAAGAGTGTTATTAAAGCAAAGGTTGTTTATAAGAATGAAACATTTAAATGAACTAGCGAGGGAAAAGAAACGGTAAAAAAAAGCCATTCTGACGTAGACTCCACGAAAAGCTGTATAAGAAAATGAAAAAAATTATTAAGTGAATTTTTAATTTGTTACCTTTTAAGCATAAATTGTGTGCTGATTTATTTATTATCATTACAAAAGATGTTTGAACAGTTAAATAATTGTGTTTACTGCAAATAGTTAATACAATATGAAAAATACTTATAACATACATAAGGTGTCCCCATAGTGTGTTCTCGGTTGATATCTTGGTACCGGTTAGAAATAGCAGAGAAGTTTACGGTAGACTAATAAAAACTAACTCAGGAAAGTGCAAACCGTTTTGTTCTAATTTAAACCGTTTAGACTCTACAGCTGTTCAAAATTGAAAAACCCAGTTTTTAAAAGTCAATATCTCAAAAACAATTAAACTTAGGCCTATGGACAATATATGAAGTAGACGTAGAATTTTAGATAAAATTTAAAAATGTAATAATATATAGGGTGTTTTATATATGAAAAACTATTTAAGTAGGTGTATAAGTCATCCTATATACTAATATTTATATTTAAACTTTTTCTCTATCTCTAACCATCATCACCAAAACCGGGTACACACTACTGGAACACCTTGTATAAAAAAATGTACATTTTCTAAAGTTATACGACTATGTGTCTCGCTAAAACTTTTTACAAGAATATTTTTTGAGACTTTAAAAATACATCATATTTTTTCAAATACAATGCGAACTTTTTGAAATGCGCTCATTAAAAAAAGAGAAGCCGGTCGCCAGTGACGTGGTCGCTCACACCGAGTTGGGATAGGTCAAGATCGCTCGAGATAACCTATAGAGTTAATGGGCCTTGGAAACTACCCTCGTTATGAATCTTAAGGAAACTAAAGTATAACCCAATTTAGTTCTTCACATAGTCATTTAGTATACTGTCGTTTCAAACATTTTTATTGGGCGACATTTTGTTCCACCATATATTGGATTTGTACCAATATTTTACCCGTTTGCACGTATGCTACCCTCAATTTTTTGGGCATGGTTGAAAATAAATTGAATAAATAGCTTTTACATTAATTTTTTCAAGTTCGCCATTTTTATCGTCATGTTGAATTGGTACCACTTAGTCCCTGTATCGCATTCAATTTTACTGCAAGACTTGAAGTCGATCGAATTCGCCATTTTGTTTCGCCAACTTGAATTCGTACCACAATTTTACCAGTTTGTCTCAATATTACACTTAATTATTGTACAAAAGTTTAATCTAGTAGTTTTTCAGGCGGGTGTTTTTAACGGTTTATTAGTTCGTCATTTTTTGTTGTCTTGGATTCGTACCAAAATATTACAGGATGATTACTATGTAATGCTTGATTTTTGTGGAAAATTTTATAATTTGTTTTTTAGTAATAATATGCTTAACGTTCTGTTTCGCCATATAATACCTTTAGGTCAATCGGGTAAATAGTTTTTAGCTACAATGCAACCTGATAGACAGACAGATAGACAAACAGAATTGAGAAAACATATTTTTTGGCATCTAGAGAAGCTTAAACGTAAATATATGTAAAACCGGGAAATATTTTCGCGATTACAATGGATTACACACGGAAAATTTGAGGTAAACTGGGTAACTAGTTTTTAGTAATAATTTTTTTAAAACTTCACTGAGCCGCCATTTTGTGTCGCCATACTGGATATTTACGAAAATCCAGGTCATCTCCATATGACCGTCAAAGTTTGATTAAAATTTGAAGTTAATTGGGTAAGTAGTTTTTTAGCTATGCCCCGAATAGACAGACCAACAGACCGACGGAACTGAGAAAATATGTTTTCCGACATCAAGTGGCCCTGAATTTTTCACGATTACAATACCGATTACCTTTTTAGAAGGAAGTAATAGTATAAAATACTCTTTTCATAAGACAGTAAATTTCACTCGCCCTTTAAAAGACTTGCCTGCGGCTCATAATTTAACCTAGGACTCGTGCTATAAAGCCATGTCTTATGAAACTAGTGTTTTAATATGCTATTATTTGGCAATATTGTATAAATTGTAATATATCTCACTTTTCGTAATAAAACGAGAATCGACACATATTAATATTTATATAATGTATATAAAACTATTCCTAAATAACTATAGGCATATATAAACTGTGGTATATGTGTGGTTCAAATCGTCACGAGGGAAGTTTCAGTTAAACGCCAATTTATCGATTTTTTTATTTTTGATGTTGCTGACAAAAAAGAGATTCTTACAATATACGGAATGAAAAGGAAATGAGTGCAAATATTTTTACAAGTAAAAGTACAGGAATTTCAAGTCCAATAAACCAGGCACCAGTTGACAAGGCGGCAACATTTCAATTATAATCTCTGGGCGTAATTTGCAATTGTGAATCATATTGTAATTCTTTTTTGTCCAATTATTCTAGAAAAATCCAATATAATTATCACTTTTTATCCGGCTAAATCTAGTTTTTCCAGAGGGAAGTAACCCTCGTAAAAGGGACGTATTGTAAAGAAAATCCATCGGTCGGTCTGTACGCGGCATGGCTCAAAAACTACCTAACCGATTGACTTAAAATTTTGGTCAAAAATCAAATTTCAATTCAATTCAAAGGATAAAATTGTTTTCTTTTGGTAAAAATCCAATATAGTGAAATAAAATGGCGGCCTAATGAAATGTTAGAAAAAGAATTACTAAAAAAATTACTTACCCAATTTACTTGAAATTTTGCACAAAAATCAAGTATTATGTACAAATAAACTGGTAAAATTTTGGTAGTCGAAGATAACAATATAATAAAATCTTTAAAAAAACGTTTTATTAGACTGATTTCAAATTTTGTGTAAGAATTAAGTGTTACATAGAGATGAACTGGTAAAATTCTGGTACGAATTCAAGATACCCCACAGTGTGATGTACCGTGGACAAAATTAACTTAAAAACTGAATTTTGAATTTTTAAATTTTAGTATTTTTATTACATCGTTAGGTCGATTATTTTTCACTTACATAAAAACATCACTTTATTTTAGTTGGCCGCGCTTGTGTTTAACAAGGCTTCTAAACTTTGACATAACAAGTCAGCCGAGAATCAAGATTAAACCAGTTTTTATTGATTTTCAAAGTTATTTTGTATGTGTTTAACTGTTGTACTTTTTATATAATATAAAAATTATTTCTTCTCAAGTTGGTAAGTACTTCATATTGTTATAGATAAAATTTACCTTGAAGTTTTGTAAAGGAGTTTTTTACAGTTTAGAATTATCTGTCAAATTTGTGTAGATCTTCCGGCATTGTAAACTTTGTTCGAGTTTTTAAAAAAAAATTGTTTTCGATGAACTATTCATGAACTAATCAAGTATTTCAAAAAAAAATTGGAATTGGTGTGAGTTGCGATTAACGGAGATATGTTTTTTTTAGTGCCGGATGTTACCATAAAAAATAAAGACTTTATAGACATTTGGTTAGAAACTCCAAAAGTTCATCGAAAACCGTCAGGTTATGAAAAAATATTCTCACTTCTTAATGTTGAGGAACCATCAAGGAGTTTGAAAGATGAAATTATGAATTGCAGTAAGATTTTTGGATTAAGAATGGCCTCTAAATATGAGAGAGTATGTTGTTCTGATAAGCGACTTTTGGAAAGTGAGTTGACTTTGCTGAACCAAGTTATATATTGTGGTAACAATCTACAAGAGAAACCATCTTTGGGCATAGGCCAATCTAATTCCAGCTTAAATCGAAGAGGAAGACCCCGGATTCTTTTTGAAGAAGCCTCAATAAAACCAAAAAGAAGACGAGCAGCTGAGTTAGCGGACAGAACCGCAGAGGAGCTACATTTTACTTCACACGTGGTATCGGGAAGTAAACGGATTTAGTCTATCGCAAGTTTTACTCCCATTGAAGCAGTGGCACTTATGTTAGACTTGGATATATCTGTCAGAAAATACATAATTCTTAAATCGGCCATTAATGCTAAAACCTAAAATTGCATCTGAGCTATTTTCAAGTAAATTTTGCCTTACAATATAATTGTATCTGATATTTCTTCAGAAGTGGATTTACACGAGCTTTTCCACAAAACAATAGAAAGCATTTTAAAAATTAACTAACCTACATGGTTTAACAAGACTTAAGCTTACATGCAAGTACGGCTTTGACGGTAGTTCTGGGCATAGCCAGTACAAACAAAATTTTACTAACTCCGAAAGCACAGACGAATTTTTAGCGATAATACGACGAATAATAGTTATGGTAGTTGATGAGGAAACAGGAGAGGAACGATGGAGAAACCCCAGACCCACGTCAACTTTGTATTGCACACAAATCAAATCTGTCTTTCAAAAAGAAAATGCCGATCTCGTGCGCAATACAAAAAAAGATATAAATGGGAAAATTAAAAAAAAAACAAGAGTTTGCAAAAGAAACTAGCGGTGGTGTTAAATGTAAAATCAGAGCTGATTTATGGTTAGCAATAGTGGACGGCAGTGTAACTAATATTCTATCAGACACAAATTCCATAGTTGTGGCAAGTTCGGGGAACCGAAAACAAGGCCATTGTAGAAGCCAACAAAAAACCAATTCAAGTAGAGCTTAAAGCTAAAATGGCTCTAACAGTGGACAAACTGAACTAGAAGCGAGGCATACAGTCGTAAGAAAACATAGATTATCTCACACCAGGAAGGTATCTAGGTTAGCATCAAATAAAGATTTAATACGCATACTTCTTCTCAGTTCAGATCCTTTTATTGCATCTAAAAGAAATATAACTAACACCAAAATTGGACAGTCAAATGATTTTTTTTAAATCTTCAAATCAAGGTTCACGTATGTTTGTGACTCATAACATTCCATTCGTACCAAATTATATTATTTTTATTGGTTGATAAGAATGCCGATTTTCATTTATAATGTACATATAAGTAACGCATCATTTAACAAAAGAACATGTTTGTTTTGAATGTGATCAGTTTATCAGTAATCCAGAAATAAACTAAACTCATTGACCAAGAATGTTAAAAAATTTAGAAACTACTTTAAGTCACAAGTATAATTTCATTGATTTTAGAAAGTTTTTAACTGCTAACTTTATAGTTCTAAGTATATATAAGGTATTTTAAGTATATTATAATTATAGTTAATTCTCATTAACCGAATAAGCCCTAGAGATAAGAAATACCTAGATCAACAAATTAATTACCTGAAAAATGTATGTAATACAGTGACCGGCAAAGGACTTGCAAAAAAAGGCAAAATATTATTGTTGAAAAATTAATATTTCTACTTTTTACAGTTCACTGCTAGGCATTGTTGTTAGTTTTAATTACTTTGTTTTAAGTAAAACAAGCTACAACATTTAGCAAATAAAAATAAAAACAATAAAAAAAAGTTAAAATTAACATATTGATATAAAATTGAATTCCGAATAAATTTTCTTGTTGATACTCGATATCTTGACATCAAACCTCACTTATTACACATTTTAAACAAACAACACAAATTCTCTTTGTAAATTCAGATTTTTTTCAATTTTTTAATAAGACAAGATACCATGAAAATCTTTTGGGGTGGGTAGGGGCCCCGTAACTACTGCGCTCTCTAACTAAAGTAAAAAATTTGCTTACTAATCCCTATACTGTTAGATTATGCATAAAATTATTAAATACCGTTTACAGAATTAAAATTGGTGCTTTTATTTTTAAAATATCAAATTTTGTCCTTATACCCGTCGGTATACCACATCACACTGTGTGCCGGAACGAAATGGCGACCAATTATGATATCGTGAAAAATATCCCCCTCCAAAGTTTCACATAGCTTTAAGTTTTAGCATTTCTAGATGCCCAAAAAAACATGTTTTCTCAACTCCGTCGGTCGGTCTGTCAACTTGGGGCATAGCTAAAAAAAAACTTACCACTTTGACTTCAAATTTTGGTCATTAACGGTTTTATGGGGAGTACCTAGTAACAAAATGCCTTTACTTTCACATGTATATAAACTCACCACTTACAAAAATGTCGCTATTGAGAAGATACTGGCCGTTCCTCTTGGATTATTTTTACCACTTTCAGAAGAGTAGCTTGCATGATCTATTTCTAGTTCTGTAGTTATACCTCTAGTGGGACGAATTTCGGATATTACTGAACGAAGCGCAGTTGTAAAGCCTTCTAATAGATAAATGTAGTCGTTTTGTGTCCCTTAATAATAAAAAATGGTGATATATTTCATACTGTCTAGTAGTACATATCTGTTAATTTTAGTGAATGCGATAATTTTTGTTTTACATATATAATGCGCTAAATTATTACGCAAACTACTTTAAGGCACTTTCTTTAATTAATATTGAGATAGTTAGCAAACATTTAAACAATTGACTAACATTTTTACTTCCTTCGTAAAAGATAAGCATTGTAATCGTGAAAAAAATCACCTTCCTAGGTTTTTACAGATCTTCACCTTTTTTATTTAGATGCAAAAAAATATATTTTCTCAGTTTCGTCGGTCTGTCTGTTTATTTGCAGCATAGCTAAAAACTACTTACTCAGTGGACTTCAAATCTTGTTCAAGAATTAAAAGTCATATATGAAAATGACCTGGAAACATTTTCTTAAAGAACCAATATGGCGAAACCAAATGGAGGTCTAGCGAAATGATAAAAAAATGATTACTAAAAAAGTACTTATCAAATTTACTTGACATTTTGTACAAAAATTAAGTTTTACGTAGGAATCAACTGGTAAAATTGCGGTACAAATCCAACATGGCGAAACAAAATGGCGGACTTATAAAATATTTAAAATATCAGGCTGAAAAAACTACTGCAAATTTTGTGTAAGAATTAATTATAGATATAGAGATTAAGTGGTAAAAATGTAGTGCGAGTTCAAGATGGAGGAACAAAATAACGGTTAAAGAAAATGTGTGTAATCGTGAAAAAATCTCCCCCCGAGGTTTTATATATCTTTAGCGACTCTAGATGCCAAAAAACATGTTTTCTCAATTCTGTTAGGCTTCCTTCGGTCTGTTTGCCTATTTGTCAGTTCGCGGCGTAGTTAAAATACTACTTTTCCGATTAAATTCAAATTTGGCAACTTTTTAGTAAAAATACAATATGGCCAAATAAAAATGATTGAAAAGACAATGAGCTTGATATGAAAAATTGTGTTTTGCTATTAACCTAGATCTAAGAAGATAATATATATATATATATATATATATATATATATATATATATATATATATATATATATATATATATATATATATATATTTTCATTTTCATCAAAGTCAATTAAAATAAAAAATTTCCAAAAACTGAAAAACAGGTAGTTTATGAAATTCCTCGTCAGGATTTCAACAGTGTGTTTATCGGTCAAGCCGGTCAATATCTAAAAAACAGAATTAATAACCACAAATATGACAAAAAGAATAAAACCGCTCTTACAAACTATTGCCTAAAAAAAAGTATACATTTAAATATGAAACAGAAGAATATTAAGAACAGAAAACCATACAATAAATGATTCAAATTAAAAATCATCCGAATGCCATAAATTCAAAAACCGACATAAAACAGCCTTGCAAAATATATTACCGCATCTTAAAATAATAACATTCTAAAGAAAATCTAATTCCATTTAGCAGATACCTTGTACCTTTATACAATATAGTTAAAAAAAGACTGTATAGAAGAAATCACCCATATCGATAGCAATTCACATATCAGTATTCAGTCTGTAAAAGTTATTTGTTCAACAAACGTACATTTTTGCGATTTTATTATTGTAGATTCGTCAAAATTGAGTGTCTTTTTAAATGTATGGGCTAGTTAAATGTTAATAGACTAATTGATGTAAATAAGAAATTTCTTGATACAAGATGATGTATTTGCTACTAATAATTCTAGATTAGTGGAAATTGAGAAATGTACGCTACAGGGTAAATATAAAAAATTTTAGTTGCCATACAATTTCTGAAGAAGCTCGAAACAGACCGAAACATAAAATAAATATGTGAAAAAAAAATATACACGACCTTCCTTTTACACGGACCTTAAAAAGCACAAGAAAATCAAGACTAATAATATATATATATATATATATATATATATATATATATATATATATATATATATATACGAGGGATATGTGAAGACAAAAGACTTTTTTCTCACAAGAATTTATTTCGGTTTACCTGTTTCGGGTGCTCTGTATTTGCTCCTCTTCTTCAGAACCACTACAAGAATTAATTGAAAACTGAATCTACCAAACCTAACCACACTCGTCAATCCTTCGTCTAAAAAAACAAAAAACAATACTTACAATTCTCTCAGTCAGAAGTGGCACTTTAAAATATATAACAATATTTATTCATTTCGGCAAAATCAGAAGCAATCTAAAACGTAAAATTAATACACCAAAAAGACAAACAAACAAAAAACAATTAACAGGGAGATATTTTAAGCAATTCGCGGGTGATGAAAGAAATGCTTTGACCGTTTGACGATATACACATTTTTATTTGTTAAAACCTTTATCTTATTTATCCTTTAAAACATTGATAGTATGCTATTTTTATATTACAGTTTTTTCTTACGGTGCGTGGTCCAAAAATATAAATGAATGTCGGCAGATGTTGCTACAATGTAAAATTATTTAACTATTAAAAATACTTCCCAAATACGAAAAAAACACAAACTTATATAAAACAATTATGATAATCTGGACCATCATTTTTTAAAAGAACAAGGAGAAAAGTTTTGTTGTGCGTTAGGTTGTTCTCTTTTGTTATGCCTTAGAATTTCGACGATTTCCAGATTATTTAATAGATGTTTTTTTCGGATATTGGTAAATCGATTGTGGCAGAACAAAATGGTATCCAATTGAATTTTGCACGAAAATCAGATGCTAAATAAAGATAGACTGGCAAATTAAAATTGTTAGTGTGAATCCTATATGGCAAACCAAATGGCGACCTAATAAAATGTTTAAATATTCTGTAAAATTCCACTTACTGCAATAAAACCTTTTGGTAAAGGGAATATAAAGGACGTAATTATTTTTTATAGACTAAATAAATAAAGTTGTCAACAATGGCTCTTCCTTTTCCCTATAATTTAAGGAAATGCACAAAAAAATATTGTTACAAAACTTGCCTTGTATGTCCGAAATCCTAATTTTTGTGCTGCATACTGCACTGCTACAGAGTATACTTAACTGGCCATAGTTAGAACGTCTATTTTCCCGAATAATTTTTTTCAATTCCCGTTTGTCATTGTCTGTCAATTTCGTTTTTCTTACGTACCGGCATTTAGAGGTACTTGTTTTATATAAGCGCACAATATTTTGAACACTATATTTTGACATATTTACAAATTTCCCCATTTCAGAGTTCTTTTTTCCACTTTTAGATAAATTAATTCTGGTTAATCGAATTTTTTCATCAATAACTTTTCCTCTACCCATTTTAAAACTTACACTGAGCTTATTGATTCAAAAATGCATCTGTCAGTAGGAAAACAATTAGTGATAGCATGCCTTTACACAGCCTACTTGATTGTTAGTGCAATTTAGTCCTACAGAATAGAAGCATTGGGTACGCAGAATATCAACGAGACATTTATTGCCACTATATTAATTATCATTTCAAATATTTGACACACATCCAAAAACTATTTTAGAGGTAACTCTAAAAGTTTAAATATATTAACAACATACTATTAACAGTAACCCTTTGTTACTTTAAAATAAAATAAAATAAATTGAAAATTTACTAAATGGGCTAACTATAATGGGACGAGGCACGTATTTTATAGGAGTTTGGAAAACTTTTCAATCGCAAAAATTAATTTCGTTAACAAGAAGAATACGAATTTGTATAAAAATAATTTATATAGACAGTTTGCTACTATCACATGGTTAAGAAAAACCAAAATTTTAAAAGCTTAACAATTTAAAACCTTTAAAAAATAACCACAGAACTTATTTATGAAGTGAAAAATCTGGCTGTGCCAGGGGCCGGGCCTTTAAGGGCCCGGCGGCCCGGTTGAAGTCTACAGAAAAAACTATCGTACTATTAACTTATCGCTTAGTTTTGTAAATTACATTTACAAAACTAAGCGACTTTTATCGATAGGCGACAAAAACCGCTTTACGTTGGTAAAGGTCAATCGAATTATTCTTTATATGAAATATATTATGGTTGATATATAACCTTATTTCATTTTTCTGTGATACTTATCTGATTTGCTGGAGCTATTCTGAATTTTAAAACAAGATTTCAATATTTTTTGCGATGTATGAAATCTCCTAATTATTTTTATTTATTTGTACTTATTACGGAAAGGGGAGGAAGCCTGGTTTTACGATTTGGCACCAGGATCCTACTCGTCTTATTTCACCACTGAAGTGGTTAGTAGTGTACCAAGTCCTTGACTGAGAAGTGATATCAGAGTGAATTTAATTTCTCAATTCAGCACCTACAGGTAAACTACATGGTGTTTACAGTGTGGACAGGTGCATGCGAGTCACTGAAACAAACTTCATCTGTCTAGAGAACAAATCTGGTAGAACCCACCCAAAAACAAACTTTGTAGCATTTAAAAATGGATATTATAACAATGTTTGTCTAAATTTTGTAACATAATATCAGCAATTTTATAGTTTTTATGAAAACGAAATTATATTTTTTAAATAAAAAAAAATAAAAATAAAAAAATACTATTACAATAAATTTTACGCCTTATTTATTGGAAACATTCTAATAGGATAGATTAAATTAAAATATGGGACGTATTTTTTTTTACTTCCCTATACTTTTTCTTTTTGTCTATATTTAAATTTTTCAACTTTTTTTAAATAACAATTATTTATAAAAGTTGATTTAAATATAATATTTTATATTTTTTTAATTTAAAAATCGTGGCAGAAATAAAACCGCTGACCTCTTGCTCCAAGGATTTTCCTTTATTCTTAATGCTTCTATTACTATTTGTGTTATAAAAACGTTTTAAATGTAATACAATAATCCCACAAGTTTCAGTCAATCTTCCAGTATGTTTTTTAAATTATTTAACCAATATATTTTAGTACCATGTTTAATTTTTGTACTAAAGGTTAGTAATTCAATAAATACTTTTTAGCTATAATGTTTACAAGAATCATCTACCTACGAACAATAAGATTTTATTATTTACTAGGATTTAGAGAACCTGAAATGTAGACATTCGATGTAAAATACTTTTAGGTTTTACGATTTTAACGTCATGAAACATTTCCCATTAGGTATATATGAAAAAGAAAACATATGTCTGGTTAATTTAATTAAAATGCAATATTTTCAAGATATATGGGATTGCTTACAGGTGGAGGTTCTAGTTTAACCCTGAATAATAAATCATATTTTTGGAGCAGGTATATAATCAAAATTAAAATAAAATTATTGGTAATTAGTTCTAGACAGCGGCAGTTTTTGCTTTTTAAATAATTCAAGGAAATGATATTTTCAGAGTTCGAGAAAAAGTGAATTAAAAGCTCATTACGCTCATTTTACGAATATATTTTCGGAGCAAAAATATTCTGGAGATAAAATTGTGAGATAAAAGTTTTCTCTCATTTTAAAGGACTTTTACATTTGTCTGGCAGATAACTTCAAATAATAAGAAGGGGTATATTACGCGTTTGTTTATTTGCAGATTGCTGAGATCCTGTTAGAAAGTATATTCTAGAAGACCGTCCTGACGTAGGAACTGGCAAGGTTTGATAATGTTGTTTGGGAATGCCGAAATAGGCTGGTAAGTAAACTCATTAATTACGACTTTAACGAGCTCGTTGGAATGTTACGAGAAAACTGTATTAAATATAGTATAATATACCGGTGTTTTCAGCTATAATGCAATCAACGTCAAATATTCTGTTTAATACAGCGTAGAAGCCAAAATGGTTGGTTACGTTTGGATTAATATTCGTAACATTTAATAAAGTTTTAAGTCATTCTCTAAAGTGTGTAACAAAAGTGTGGAAAGCATATCTCGAGGATCGCTCATCCAATATTTAAGTCAAATATATCAAGTCTGGACCAGCCATGTATAGAAATGCGGCGTAGGCGCTGGTAAAATTTGCGACATTGCCAAGTTTACCGTCTTTCTATATTTGATAAGAATTTTTTTTTTTAATGGAACCCTGTATTTGATTCATTTTCCGATTCAACTAATTATTCTAAAGGTGTTTCATAAGATACCTACATTTAAGTTCTGTGTTCAACGGTTTTTGAGTAAAACATCATTTTTTAAATACACAATAAAAATACTAAATACCTCATCTAAATACTAATTGCACCTAAAGAAAGTAGATTTTAAAAAACGCATGTCAAGTGCTTAAAGTGTTGTCCATCTACTTACAGTAAGCTAAATATTGTCGAAAGGCATTTTAAACATTAACAAGAAGGATGTTAGTTTACTCGATATTTCTAGACTCGTTTTCGATTCGTCGTCTCAGATCCTCCAGGTTTAATGGCTTAGTTTTAAAAAAAGCATTTTTGAAGTGTCCCTACAAAAAATAATCGAGGAGCGTCAAATCTGGGGATCAAGCTATCCATTGAATAATGCCCCTTTCTTCCTATCCACCTTCCAAAAAACACATTGTCAAAGTAATCTCGAACTTCTCGAGAGCAGTTTACAGTGGGTTTCCCTCGTCCAATATAAAAAAAAATTATGCCAGTTGACAGTTCCAGTATCGAAAATATAAGTCGACTCATCGGGAAACATTATTTGATGAATGAAATTTGGATTGATGTGTTCCATAATCGAATTTTAAACGCATATGTTGTATTAGTGTTATTTTATAGTGGTGTAAGGATGTTGTTTTTCATCATCTAGTCGCCGATTCACGGACATGTGAGATACGTCCTGGTTAAAAACAATTTGAATGGGGATTCTCCGCTAAACTGACTAATATATCCAAAGCCTTATGGCCATCTGTCGCTGTTTCAGGACGTCTAGACCTCACAGAATTCTTCGCATGTCCTGTTGCATTGAATTTCATCAAAATTTTGCACATAGTAGACTTTGCTAATGGATTTCGACTAGCATATTTATCATAATATATTTCACAGATTTTCTGCAGCGGTCTTCTTTCGTCCTCATAACCCAATTACATTAGAATTTCTATTTGCTGAATTTCGCCTAACAGAACTATTATTTACAAATTACAAATTTGATGTTAACAAAACTCAATACTCCAACTGGTATTTAAATACTAGTTTCCGTTCAGGAACCTTTACTCAAAAAGCGTTGAATTTAGTAATTTAATGTATCTTCGGAAATATATTTAGAATAACTAGTAGAATCGGAAAATGTAACAAAATACAGGGCATTGTATTTTAAAAATTAAAGTTCACATCGATTACTGGAAAACTGTACACTTGGCACTGTCGCAAATGTCATCCGCGTTTACCTAAGATTGTCGTGTCGTCTGGATGCGCCTTCAACCTGTAGCAGGAATATTTTACAAATTCTTTCGTACCAGTAAGAATTTTCAGATGGCTGGTCCAAATTTAATTAAAATTGGATGAGGAATTCTTGGAATATTTGGAGTTTTCAGACTTGTCACAAATTGTATATTTTTTTTATAAAAATGTAGTCTCTTTATCATGCTACTGTTATATTTCATAGTGGTTCCTCATCCAGAGGACATTGCAAACATGAGCAAACGTTCTTGTATGGACATAGTTTAAGTTGGTGTTCAGAAGTTGGAAATGTTTGAACATATTGGCCCTTGGTTTTCTATCCCAAAGACAACATTGGCAAACTGCCGCGTTTACATGATGAACCTATATTTTTATATGCTTTTGTAATAATCTTTTACCAAACATTTGTTATTGCGTCATTAAATCAGAACGTTTCAGCATATTTGACCGACATGAAAATCTTAGGTGAACGTTTGCTGTCCGATAATTTCTAATGTCTTGTAGGTGAAAAACAGACGGAAAATGTGCTCATTCAACGTAGCAACAAAAGTTTGGCAAACATTCGTCAAAAGGTTTAAACGAAAATGTACCTACGTTTGGGCATCACCTAGCGGTTAGACTATTCCATAAATACACATATGAATTGTAGATTGCATATTAATAGAGTTATATCCGAAAAGTTTTAGTTAAAAGTAGCAATCAAAGTGAATTACGCCATGTTGTCTTTTGTATTATAGCTTTAACGATGATGCCTTTCTCCTGACATGTTTTATCGCCTAAACTGTACTAAAACAACCATAATAAACTACAACAAAAATCATTTCTACTTTGTAAAAAAAATTAAATTTGTT
This sequence comes from Kuschelorhynchus macadamiae, assembly GCA_030620095.1. NCBI lineage: Eukaryota > Metazoa > Arthropoda > Insecta > Coleoptera > Curculionidae > Kuschelorhynchus > Kuschelorhynchus macadamiae. The sequence goes on along the minus strand of JAUTXW010001703.1, from coordinate 278,863 downwards.
CTAAAAATTAATTTTAGGGCTTAAATTAGGCAATAGCAAAATTTTAAACATTAACGTAATTAATTGAAAGAAAGAAAACAAAAAGAGCTTCCCCACGAAGATTGAACCACAGTCGTCAGTGTGACACACATACAAACCTCTATCTATAACTCTTCTAAAAAATCATTAGATTTTTACCAACCTCAACAGAGAACCTACTTACTTCCCACGCATCGTCACACATGGCCAAAATCCATCGGACCTCTTTCTCACCACTCACCGACAGCCTTATCACTTTTCCATTTTCGCTCCTCTGGGTACCTCTGACCACCGTCTAATTACTGTTTCCTGCAACATACCACAGGTACTATTTGGCACTATAATTCCGCTGATTGGGATGAGTTGTGAGATATCTACTCTTCCTTCCCTTGGAATGGAATGTTTCTCTATCAAAGATCCTTCCGAGATTGGTTCACAAATCTCGGATGTAATCCAGTTAGGTATAGAAACCTTTATACTACATTTTATTAAGATTTGAAAACCTCCCAAAAATAAACTTTGGTTTTCAAAATCCTGCGATAATGCCAGACTAGAGAAAATCCGCACTCAACAATTTTCTTAAGAATCCTATTACTTTTGGTCGCTTGCCAAAAATATTAATCAAAACTTCTGCGAAAGTTCCTTTCCACTTCTAACTTCTGGTAATGGAATTGTCTCCAGGTCTAAAGCAAAAGCTGAGCTTTTTGTGAACCAATTTACCGCAAATTCTACTTTAATCCCTTCTCTTCACTTTCCCCTTCCTTCAGTACCAGCTTTGCTATACAATATGCACGAAATCACCTTCGGGGTTAAAAAAGTGAGACGTATTCTCAAAACACTTAATACCGAAAAGTCCTCCGGTATTGATGGTATTCCTGCCATAGTCCTAAAAAAATGTGCTTTTGTGCGTATTCTCCCCGGTTATTCCAAATATCCTATGAAAAGGGCATTTTTTCCTAAAAGCTGGAAATCTGCTCGGGTACGGTTGTTCCCAAAAAGGGATCCAAAACTCTTCCCTCTAACTACAGACCCATATCAATGGAGAAGCATATCAATAATGATCTCTTAAATTACCTTGGAAAATATGAACGACAGCCAACACGGCTTCGGCCACCAAACATCCACAGCTGATCTTCTTATCTTCGTAATCCACAAGTGGATCAAACCTGTCGAATTCTCCGTGGAAGCCCAAAATATTGGCTTCGACATATCCAAAACATTTGAACCAAGTCTGGCACTGGACGCACTTCTTAACAAACTTCCTGCCTATGGTCTGCCTCCAAAACTTTTAAATTAAATTGCCAGTTTTCTTTCCAACAAAGGTATTTCTGTGGTGGTTGACATCCATTCATCCAAGTTTCACCAAATCAACGCAGGCATTCCACAGGGTTCAGTGTTGGCATCTACACTATTTCTACTGCACATCGATGATCTCCTTTCTTTTACCAATCATCCTATTTACATACTGACGATAGCACACTCCACTCCAATATACAATATCCTAAACCTGTCTCCAACTCCAGGACTGAAATTAATGATAAGCGTAGAGTTGTGACTTTACCCCTAACCGAGGACTTTATTAATATAGTAGAATAAGGAGTAAAGAACCTTGTTAAGTGTAACCCCCCAAAGACACAATCTTGTGTACTATCTCACAAACTATCTCCCAGTACTCACCCCATTTAAATGAACATAATCAAATGCTTGAAGCCAAGGATTCCCTAGCCTAGTCGGTATTACTTTTCAGAAAGATCTTGGTTGGCATGATCACATCGCTTCGTCGCGTCGCCTCAATTACCCCAGCAGCCGCAAAAAATCGGGTTTTCTTTTCCGAGCTCGGAAATACTTTTCTTTTACCATAATGTTTACCCTTTACACTTCGCAAATTAGACCCTGTCTTAAGTATTGCTCACATATATTGGGACCAGCCTCTCTTTCAATCCTTAATATCCTCGACTCTGTCCTAACCTAACCTAATCTTAGTTTGGTAATATAACATCTAACATAATCATAATAACTAACATAACAAAGAGAAAAGACTTATGTTAGGATTGTTAGAAACAAAAAAGATCTCTGATTCTTTCTGCAGGAAGTACTTGTTTCTGTCGGCGTTTACAAATAACAAGGTACTGTTTGTGGACGGCTTCGGTCTATTTCGAGATTTTGTTATACGTCTCCCTGAAGCGAAAAAAAGTCTTTCATTTGCTATTGAGGTGGCAGGTATACATAAATAATATTTCGACAGTTTGGCTTAATTTGGATAGATTTTCGGGTTTCCCACACCACCAAACAAATACATTTTCTGTTCTTCCAATTGCCTCCTTCTCAAGAAACGATTTAAATACAATGACATTAGTATTACTGTTTTTGTTTAAAGATCTTCATCTCCATATAATGGACTGTCATTCTTCACTTTTCCTCCCACTGCTATTTGGGCCCTTGTTTTTTTTTTGAATTAAGTCTGTCTCCATTACTACAATCGCATCCCTAACTTGCACTTGGCTGGAGTTTGGTTTTTAATTTATGTAACACATAAAGCACCTCAGAAATTGTGCAATACTTTTCTCCACAGAAAACTTTGTTAGCAATTTTGAACAAATTTAGGATAGGTAAGATGTCGCCGATTAACTAACTGCTCATCCTTCATTTCTAAATGTTTTACGTCAGCTCTTTTTAATCACTCAAAACAGCACACACACACATCATCGCAAAATATTTAATCTATCTAGCCTACTGAAAGCTGAATCCCACCTAATCTTGCAGTTAATTTCAGTCCATGTTAGTTTGTGCTCCCAGAGGGTGTTTGCGGCTGAGCTTTTCCTTCTTCACCTGGTTCGATTTCTTGAATATCTTCGGACTCATCTTCATCCACTAGAAAAATCAGTTTAGATAAATTGTAAATTAATTGGAATATTTCTTTGTAAAACTTACCAACTTGGTTTCTTGTTGTACTTTTAAGCATTGTTTCCTGTCATTTTAATAGATTATTTGATGCCAAAACACTGTGATTGAAATGTCCGACTAATCTGCTAGCTGCATGTATACACTTGGCAATAGGATTTGTATAATCAGTAGTACTCAATCCAGTAGCTGCGTTAACACACAGTTATAGGGTATGTGCAGCGCAGGGTACATCTACCCATTTTTCATTTATCAAACGACAACATGACGAATATTCGTGAACCATTTTCGTGAACATTAGCTACAATTTTTTCATAAATCTGCCTGTATAAAATGAAACTTTTAACCTCGGAAGCAAAATAGCTTCCGGTGTGTCTCTCCTCCAAGAAAATTGTATCCAAAACTGGAGTTCTAATTTCCCAGTCATTAGTTATGTATCAAGCATGAGTGGTCCCACTTTTACGCTTATAAACACCAGATAAATGTTTATTCATTGAACTAGTTGAACGGTCATACACAATTTTCGCATCACACATATTGCAAATTACGTGAGACTTTTTTGGAGAAAAATGGAAACTTTCCCACCCTGCTGAGCGCTTACGTTTTTCGGACATTTTGCAACTTTGCCGATCCCGTTTCAAAATCAACGACCATACCACGTGAATCGCGTGATATCCAGCCAGCAGAAGGACTACGACTACGAAACTACGAACAATACAACGCATTTAATTAAACTTTAATTTTAAGGCCGGACGCCAGTAATATTCGGGTATCGGGTAGTATCCGGGTATCGGGTAATATTTGGACATCGGGTACTAGGCAAAGGTACCCGGACATAGAATCATTTTGGGGTACCTCGGGTACCCGGGTACCCGTTGTTGTCACTACTTTAAATTCCGCATCAATAAACTTTTCCTGTCTTTATTTAAAGCAACTACGGTACCTAGTACTTAGGCCTTCGTGGTCTACTCATAGATAAGAAAAACCTATGTAGTTTAAATGTGCCGATTGCCTAACCTCCTAAGTGGTGCTAATAAATCGATTCTCAGGCGAGACACTTCTTTAAGCCATACCAAAGACTTGTCAAATATCTTTTAAATATAGCGCATGGCTAAGGTTTTGACACACTTGTTCTGAATATACAGAATGGTCCGTTTAGACGCTGTGATAATAATAATAATAATAGTTTTTAAAATAATAAAAATAATGTCCTATTTTATTGCATATTTGAAATCTACCTAAAATGCTAGACTGTTTGCTATAGCTGTTAAAAGTTTATTAATTAAATACTGTTGCGCATGATTTTAAATAAAACCTATACGAAATGGTAGCAGGTTATGGACATTATACCTGGCATTTATTTTGTTTGACATATATAAGTTACTACCAGGTTTTTTTATTTGTTAGTATGCTACACAAAAAATGTTTACAATTTTGTGAACATCAGAAGTAGGAAATGAGTATTTTCTTAAAATAAAAAGTCACAGATGCCGCAGCCTCTAAGATTACCCTGTATATCCTACATATTTCCCTAATCTCGAGACACGCTACTTAATAAACTGCCTTACGAGCCCTTGTCGAAAATAGTAATATTAATTTTAATTACATGTGTGAGCTATAGAAGAATATGCGTTACAAAACATATAATCACTTATTTGTACGACGCACAACAATTAAAATGAACTTTTATTGTTATTTTAACTTTTTATTTTCATTAATATCCTCATATTTTAGTGTGTTATCTGTAGAGACCGAAAAAATATAAATATGCATTTAAATACATATTTGAATATTACGTGAATATATTTACATATTTTCAAATAGTAATAACATATAGCTGCATATATTCGATACATATCAGTTTTATTTAAATTTAATAACGGATGTCCATGTGTTCACGTAACAATTTAAAATAAATCTAAACATTTTTACACAACTCTTAACATTTGTTGTCGTTCTGCGTAAGTGAAACTAATAAAAATATTCCTAGGACGCTAATAAGCATCGATAGAATAAAACTGTAGACAAATGTTTAGTTTGTAGGAGTAAGCTCTAAAGTATAATATACATACATTTTTTCTTAGGAAAAAATGACAGTCATAATTAATAGGTTATAAATATTTAAGTGTTTGAGATCTGCTGAAATATGCTTGAGACGTTGTTCTTAAAAATACCTTCGATGATCCACATTTCTTTTTCTTATAATGCCATATTTGTCTTCTACTGGGACTACAAATAAAAACAAAAGATTTTCCTCCATTCCGAGCAAACATGATGACAGGATAAGGTATCGGATTATGTTGAGCAGCACAAAAAATAAATCTCGATAGCGGAACAAATCCGTCGAATGAAAACAATATAATACAGTAAAAGAGAATTAGGAATGTAGAGATGTGCTGGTAATAAAGTGTATACAGGTTAGCCCAGACGCAGTCTCTCTAGAAGAAACTTTATGCGTCTTGTAATAATTTTTTGGTCGTTTATGTAGATTTCTTATAACCACATTTTAAATTATTTTGGCATATATAGGTTGTCCCATAAAAATACGGCATGCCAAATATATGTTTTTTAAATTGAGTACCTCTTTTTTATAGTTTCGTTGAAATCTATGGACAAAATAAAGGTGAGTTACTGTTTGGAGTCCTATTTATAACGAATGCTTTTTCAATTTAATTTATTTTAAGCATATAAAATGTACTGTGTGATAAATAATTCTATAGTGGCATACCAATTAACTTAATTTGATTTTTTTAATTAGAACACCCTGTATCTAATAACCTAATACGAGTTATTTTTATCGTCTTTCAACTTGCTTTAAGGATTCCTATACTTATCTTATACTTTTTGACCTAAACACTAATTAATGATGATATTAAATACGTATTTTATAACCATTTATAGGCCTTGGTCGGCCCGCAAAAACCATATATTACTGTTTATCTTATAGGTGATGTCATTCTGTGACACTTTGTAATTAGTTGCTTTACACTTTGTGAGGATTTCAAGTATTTCTATAACATAATTGTTAAAATGAAAACGATAGATACACGTAATCCGGGCAGCAATATGATAAAGTGATAAAAGAAAATCAGTTTAGGATAATCGGTTCAATTCTTGAAAGCTCACATGGAAAAAAATACATTGTAATCGAAATAATTTAGTAAAATTTTTATATATATTTATTCACTAAAATAGTGCTCTAAATATAAAACACTTTGTGTGCTATTACATTACACAAAAGTAAAAGTTTTGACCTAATGAGGGCAAAATCAACACAGAAAAGTGGGATGAATATGTTTTTCGTAACAATTGCTCAGAAAGTTCACTTTTCGACCATAAAGTAGCAGACCGAAAGTTACCCTTTCCAAAAGATCCGTACTTTATCTCCCTAGGGAGGGAAAGTAACAATGTAAATATATTAGCTATAATTGTATAGTGTATATCTGATTGGCGCTAATCTCGCAGTTGTATTTCAATATAAACATAACCAAGAAAAGAAATAAATCAATGTTTTCATGCTTCTGAAAGTTATAATTTTGGTTTTTGATATGAAGATTGTCTTGTAAAGAGAGTGGAGTTAGGAGAGAGGTTTTTTTTTAGAAATTGTCTTGCTTTCTGACTCTCTAACATCATCTGATTGACTGCCACTTCCTTCCCACATTTTCATAATTATTGTTACAGTTTATAATTAGAATGGCTTGGATTACAGCGTAATATTTTTAAAATTTAATATTTAGTAAAGTTTACAAAAAAGTATAAGTATTTACATTTACCTAGTGATAAAATAAGCAAAGAAGTATATTAGAAACTGTATTTTTGAGGGCACAATATATATTTTTTTCTAATACAATAATGTATTATATGTTTTAAAATGTCGGATAATAAAGGTGTCTACATTTAATTTTTGAGGCAAACTTAAATTGATAGTAAATGTTTCTAAAAATGGTTTTAACCGTTAATAGTTTATTAGTAAACAACTACAAAACAGTATAATAGGACTTAAAAATAACCTCCAATAAGCTACACAATATTATTTAGGAAAAATAATAAAATGTATTTTATATTTAATAATACGTTTTATTTATTTTTAAACGAATCATTGTGACTGACGTTTACTATATTTTTTGCGCGCCTTTTTAAAATATTTAGTTGTCCTATATAGAACTAAAAATTATAGCTAAAGGTAATATTTTTTTAATTAATTTTGCTAAATTTTTCCTTTCGTGCACACATAAATCAAAGAAAACTTAGTGCAGAAACAGGGATCAATAGAACTAATATCTAAAGAATATTAAATTGAATTTTATATTTGGTTTTTAAATAAATTCGCAGTATATGAAGATCTTTTAGATTTTTGTGCTTTATACAGATAAATCAATGTTAATAGACAAATAAACAGGCACAATTTTCATTACTATGAAAAGCAATACTCAAATTTATTTGAAAAATTCATCAGCGGCAAAGTTGGTGGCATGAGTAGGTATTTTAGAATCATAATATAATAGGTCCATACTTATTCGACTGATACCTACACGGTTAAGCTTTCCAAAGAGTTTTGACTGAATATTTCCCTTGTTCATTCTATACTGAAAAAATTCCATTGCAACTTTTTGTTTTCTATTGGAAAAAAGGAAAAAAACTTTTTTTCGCGGAATTTGCAACAGTGCATTTCCTCGATTTTTTCACTTTTGTCAGGATCCTATATAGCACTTTTCGGTGATTTTAATTCGGTTATTTGAATTTACCTACTATTTTTTAAATAACACACGAGCTTATATATGTGCACAGTGCAAAATATGGTTATACAGCGTGTCCCACGTTCGATGGTACATTAGAAGTTTATAGAGAACTGACCAACAGATCGTTTTGAAATTTTGGTTACGTAAATAAACAACTCTGATCTATCGTTCTAAATTATTATCGGCAGCGCTGTGTTGCCGATTCTACCCAAAACTGGCACAACATTGCTATTTTAAATGGAACACTTCATTTTTCAGTTTTTGGAATCCACTAACTTCCCTGAATACTTTCCTAGGCCTATCTAGCGGTTTTAATATTAATTCTCTTACTCTAGAAATATTTTAAGCTTTAGGCATTTGGACGTTTATTCATATCTTAATTGAGGCATGCACTGTGATCCAGAAAAAAAGTTTGTTGCCAACTTATAAAAGTGTCCCAAATTCGCAAATTCGAACTTATCTCTATAAGGTATTCGTATACCTATTTTCAGCCGTTTTTCAATTAAAAGTAGTTTTAATAATAATTATCATACTGTACGGAACATGTGATGTGTAGTCAAAAAAACAAACAAAACTTGTACTCAAAATTTTAATAAAAGTCGATTAACATAATTAGAGGAAATTAAGTTTTCAATATTTTAAGTGTTTAAAATATTCTCCATTCACAAATATTCGTTAATATAAAACAAAATTTTTCGTCGCTTCTTTAACTTCCCCTGGATTGAGTTGCCTGTCTCACCTTATTTTTTAGGTCCTGCTTATTATCGATCATCGTTTTAGAAACTATTTCCTTGATCCTACCCCAAAGATAAAAATCTAATGGGGTAAAAGCTGGAGAACAAGGTGACCATCTCTCTCCAAGTCCCTGTAACCCCATCCATCTGTCTACAAACATATCATACAGGTCTCGGCTAACTTCATTTGTGAAGTGCGCAGAAGCGCCATCGAGCTGATACCAAGTATTTCGTAAACTTTGCAGGGGCAAATTGTCCAAAAAATCGGAAACAGTACTTCTTTAAATTTCTAGATATTTCCGGAAAATTAAGTTTATGTCCTAAATCTGGATTGAAAATTGTCCATTCATCAATAAACAAAAAACATTAAACATACCCTCGGCCGAAAATTTTGCTTCATCAGTTCAAATGATGTTTTTTTTTTAAATCGGGATCTTCTTCCATACGCAGTAATATCATTTCGTAAAATTTGACGCGTCTGGGAGATCATCTGGCTGTAATGTTTGGAGAGTAACTAATTTAAAACCATGCATGTTGTGTTTATGCAATCAATATTCTCCTAATCGATGCTTAAGGATATGCTTGAAAATACACAGAACATTTATTTCGTTATATTCGTCATCCTTCACTGGGTGAGCATTCATTCTTGGTTAGTGGATTTCTCCAAAATTTGCGAAGTTTCTTTTCAATTCTTCTAAATTTTGTTCGGTCTATCGATGGCAAAAGTGGGTAAAGTTTTTTTGCATGTTTTCATAACGATTTTTTGGCACTCGCCATGAATATAAAATAAATTTAAAATATTCGAATTTGAATAACCAACGTCTACCATTTTGACGAATTTTATTACACAAACATATTAGAAGAAACAAAAGCATCAACAAGCGGCCAATAAAAAACTACAGCAATCTACTATTTATTAATCAAAATAATATACCGCCTTAAGATGGGGTAGCACTGAATCTCGTCATGCTTATAATTTATTTCCTATCCATATCACAGCCTGCTATTACTTTAAAACATGTATTATTTGGTACAGTATGATATAATTATTATTAACATGGCTTTTGACTGAAAAATAGTTGAAAATAGTTATAAGAACCCCTTATATGGAAAATTCGAATTTTCGTGCTGTGTTGAATGATGAAATAATAAATAGGTCGTTTAAAAAAAGTAAATTTCGGACACTTTTATAAGTTGGCAACAAACTTTTTTCCTGGACCACCCTGTATGTCTCAACTAAGATATGAATAAACGATCAAATGCCTAAAAACATTAAATAACTGCAACCCAAATGTCAGCCTTAAATTGTTCTAGAGTAAGGCGATATTAAGATTTTATCGAGGACAATTTCTCCTTAAAAAAATGCTACAGATAGGCATAGAAAAGTATTCACAAATATAGTTAAGAATGAACGTAGATTCTAAAAATTGAAAAATATACAGGGTGTTCTATTTAAAATAGCAATGATGCCACCTAGTTTGTTAGAAGTGGCAACATTGCGTTTCCGAAAATAATTTAGAAATATAGATGAGTTGTTTATCTATGTATCCAAATTTTCAAAACGATCTGTTGGTCAGTTCTCCATAAACTTATAATGTACCATCAAACGTAGGACACCCTGTACATAGTTCATTATGTGTTTTATTTACTCGAGAAATACTCCTACCATCTCGCTATTGAAGAAATGCTATCCTCCTTCGGAGGCGATACACACGTTTGCTTTTCTTTAGAAAATAGCTGCTCAAAACGGTTTTCAATTTTTTCCGGAAATATTTTTGCACTTATTATATTTCTAATTTACCAGAACTGTTGAAAAATATGCCCTTTAATCAAAATTCAATTCAAAATTTGAACCGATATGCTTCAAAGCGGTTTGAATGAAACCCATATTTATCGCGTAATACTAGATCGGATGCATAAATCCAAAACATCAATTCACTATTGTCCAAGAAAGAAACAAGCAGCGTAAAGGAGATGCAAGTAGTGGAAAACGACATTTTTGGAAGAATTTTTATTCAAACCAAAGCTTTAAAACTGTGGCCATTTTAATTTAATTATCGAGGTAATTAAAACCACACAAAATAATAAAAACAAAACAGTATCAAACTCCGACTCCAACAAGTTAGGTTAAGAGAAAAATTTGTTTTAAAACTGTCAAAATATAATCCATTCTGATACCAATCTCCGTCTTTATCGTGATAAAAACATTCCTATCCACTTCAATTCACCTCAATCTCAAAAAATACAGGACTGAATTGAAACGTTTAAGTGGATGGAAGTATCAGTTAATCGTCGTGTATATCACGATTTTCAAGTGAATGGACTACATCAGATCGGTTCAAGTAGATGCAATTTACGCGATACATAGGTACTCCATGTGGCTACAAAAAAGTAGAAGGGAGGACCCATGGTGCTGAAGGCCTCAAAGAAATCTCTTTCATATTGATTTTGAATTTAATAGGGAATTTCTTTCCTCCATTTCTCTACGTTTTGGTCCTTTTTGAGGCCGGTCCTTGTTGGTGGGACGCATTCCGAAACTTCGATACGTAAAATCGCTCGTTTTACTGGGTATAAGTATGTTAGTGTTGAGGTAGCTAATCACCCTCGTCTTAGCTTCGTCATGATTGTTCTCTTCTTCCCATAAACATGGCTCGTCTCTCAGATAATAAAGCAGTAATCCCAAAAAGACAAATTTAACTGGAAAATGAAATTATTACGTTTCGCGTTACTAGCCATTCTACACTAAATCATATACCTCATAATTCTTATGAATAAGCCTAGAAAGTAAACTATAGCTAGAGTACGTATATACAAGCTGCGTTTTAAATAATTATATTTAGATTTGGAGACATTCTACTGAGTTGTGTGTTTACAATCTGTCTATGTGTTTAAGATATTTGTGTATTCGATTTTCACCCACATCATCGCATTAGTGAACTCTACTAATATTTGAGGTTGTCCCAGTGTCTTTATGATCTCTATGAGTTGTGATGGAGTTCTCGGCCATTTATCTAAATTTGATTTCTGCGTTATGTTTTGTCATATTTTTGCATACTTTCTGCAGTTAACGATTCTGTGGATGGGCGTATCTCTTTCATCGCACTCCCAACATAAGTTCTCCATAGTCTTTCCTACCCTCTTCAGGTGACTTCTCAATTCGCCGTGCCCTGTCAGTACCTCCACCGCCTTCCTACTCAATTTAGCCGATGGTATTGGCCCTTCAGGGACACGCGGTATGAACTCGAAGGTGGTTAAGCCCTTAGTGCTATTCTCCCAGGTTCTTTACCATTCATCTCTGGTAGTCATTTTAAGAAAATGCTGTTGTCTTGTTTCTTATGTTATGGTCAAAATTCCCGTCTAGATATGTTATGGCTCTTCCTTTCCTTCGGCAGTATCTCGCATATATTTCGGAAAGTGTTAGGTGAATCAGCGGTATTCCTACCAATACGCGTGCTGCCTCAGTTGAGGTAGAGGCGTACGTTCTGCCAATCTATTTGGCTACCACTCCTCTTAGCTTTTCAAGCGTTCTTTTATTTCTGGCAAGATACAATCTATGGAACATAATGGCGACGCCGACATATGTATGATTAGGAGTTTTCTGCGATCTATGTCTATCTCTTTACTCAAAATTCTTTTAAGTTTGGCCCATAATAATAATAATTAATCGACTTGTCGGTGGCCCAATCAAAATCTCCTTCTTTTAACGCCCCCTTTGATACCAAAATATTTAATTTCAATACACATCGCAATTCTGTCCTTGCTTAACCTTATTATAGGTGACCTCTGTAGTCTTCCTTCCATTTGCATATAATTAGATTTTTACTCTCAAAAGTGAGGACGTTCTCATTGGTCCACGCTGCAACTTCAGTCAAAATTCGTTCTGCTTTTAATTCTAAACTTATCTTACTAGTCGTAATAACGACCGTGATGCCATCAGCATATGCCACTATTTTACCATTATTGTGTTGGTTGTCCAGCAGTTAATCCAGGGCAATATCCCACTTATTAGGGCCGAGCTTAGAACCCTGAAAACTTCCTTTCGACAGTGTATTTTATACTGTGGCATGATTAGTTGAAGCTTAACTACTCTTTCAATGTATTCTCTAATGATTTTCTTGATATATCTGATGGTAGCATGATTTTCCTGTTTATGCAATTTTTGATCGATTCCCATTTTATGTCATCAAAAGCCCTGTTTACATTCAGGAAGATCGCAATTGCGTGTTTGTCCTCGATCGTGTCAATGCTGTCAAAAACTCTTGAAATTGCATCACAAGTGTCTTTTCCGTGTCGAAAACCAAATAGGTCCCCGTGGTGAAATTCGTTTTCCCTAACGGTTTCAAGCATTCTGGTTTTAACTTCCTGTTTGAGTATCTTGCCCAGTATAGGCAGAAGTGCGATCGGCTACATAACTTCCAGTTTAGAACCATCGGCAGTTCTCTTTTTTGAAATTAGGTTTATTAGTCTGATTTTCCATATCTTCGGAAAATAGCCAGACCTGAGGCAATTGTTAGACGGACTAAAGAGGCCTCTATTGCCGGATAGACCATTTTAACTAGATTAGCCCGGATTCCATCCCATACGGGGTACCTTTTTATTACCCTTTATGTTTGTTATTTTCTATAGCTCAGGTCCGTCAACAGGATTTATGTTAGCCGTATAGTGGTGTGGTGTCTATATTTGTGTGCCTCTTCTTCCGGACAGAACCAATTTAAGATTGTTATCGTGGTACCTTTTTTATCTCGAGTATTTGTCTCTACTATGTTCACTATAGATGGTATAATTTTTGTCTTTGTTTTGTCAGCCACCATTTTACATGGTAAGCTGAAAGTCCCGAGATTTTCCTCCACAAAGACCTTCTAGGTGTGGTCTTGAGCTTCTAGTATGGATCCTTTGAATTTTATGTTGATTCCATTAAATCTGTGCCAATTATAACCTTTCTAAGACCAGTCTCTAACAGTTGCCTCAAGTTGCCAGTACTTTCGACGATTGCCGTGGCAATAGACATGTATATGCTGATGGCGATGGATTCCGTGGATTTTAGTTTAAGTTTAGTGGCAACGAAGCACTGTTGTTTGTATACTCTGATCTAATACGTAGACTGCAGCCCAGAAAAATTCGTTTTGATTGGCGATCAGAGTTGCCTTGAATCTGCTTACCGTACAGTATTTGTCACTAATACAGTTTTTGTACACATAGGGTTTCCGTATGAGAAAAATGTCTAGGTTCATTTCAATTGCCCTGATTAGCAATCAGCCGTTGCTCTTTTAGATCTTTGTAGGTTTATTTGTCCAATAGTTATGTGATGTGAGTTAGCCATTGTTCCCCATAATTAATATTACCCATGATTTCTTTGACCTTCTGCTGATATACTGGGCAGTCTTTGTCGCCTGCAAAGTAATCCTGCTTTATGTTTTTGGCCTTTATGCATAGGATAAATTTTACTTTTAGCGTTGTCCTTCTTGTATGGACACTTTTTAGGGTTATGTTGCCTCGCACACTAGGAACGCAAAAACGTGAAGATATCCGAAACTTGAGTGGGTGATTTTTTTTCCGATACAAAAATTTTATTTGGCCGTTATTTTGTTCCGCCGTTTTGAATTCTTACCACATTTTATCAGTTTATCTTTATACCACAATTAATTCTTGCAGAATCAATTAATTAAGTAGTTTTTCCGGCTGAATTTTGAAATATTTTATTAAGTCGCCATTTTGTTTCGCCATCTTGGATTCATACCAAAATTTTGCCAGATGATTCCTACGTAATATTTGATTATTGTGCAAAATTTGAGGTAAATTGGCCAAATAGTTCTTTAGTAATATGTTTTTTAACATTTCACTATTCCGCCGTATTGGTTTTCGGCATCTGGGGACCTTGAAATGTAAAGGTCTGAAAAATTTTCGGAGGGTAATTTTTTTAAGACTACAATATTTCTCTTTTACGAGGGAAATAATAAACAACAAGGTATAGTTGCTGCGAATGGGCCAAAGTCTATTATGTTTAAAAAAATACATATTGAACATCATCATTAAATAGTTTTAATCAAATAGCTCCAAAAGTATTGCAGATAGGTTTAATAAACCTTTAAGCATATTAAACGTTAATAAAATGATAAGTGACATTAGTCTATTAGACAAAGGGTGTTCTACTTAAAAAAATCCAAGTTAAGCAAGTTTGTATGTCAACACATTTTAATCACATGGTATTTTTTTTCGCTCGGAAGAAATTGATTTGGTAACTTTAATCTGTCTGCTTAACGTCCTAATCGTTAGTAGAGACTGACAATCAGAATTATTTAAAATTTGTGGGTCAACCTGTATGTCAGAATAATTTTAAAATGTGTTTATAAGCCAATCTACATGTACCACCAAAAAATTATTACAAAATATTAAATGACATTGGCTACCCTGTATGATAGTGGTGGGAAAATGTATTTTATGCTCCATGATTTATTAAATTGTGATTTAAACTGGAGTTATTCTACTGGAAATTTATAATACAAATTTAAGTATAATAAGTAAAATTTATTTCGTGATACTGGATTGTAAGGGCCATTCAATCGTTAAATATTTTTTTAAATTTTGCTATTGTTTCAAACAAAAACCTTAAATATTAAATTAATAATAATGTAACTAATAGCTCTGAATAATGCAATAAATATAATATTTAGTAATTTGCTTAAATTACAACAAAGTAAATTCAATATTTAACTTACTTTTCTTTCAAAAATAGTCAAATTCACCCACCTTGGAGAATGTTGTATCTTAAATGACCCCTGTACTTTCCCGTGCCAAACTATTTGTAGTCATTTCCCTTATAATATATTTTTTTTATATAAAGGGAGAGTTTCATTACGACAAAAAATCTGTTAAAAAAACTTTATCTGGCTTTTATTTAAGTACGCGGACGTTACCTCACAATAAATCGTTTTATGAAGAAATGAGAAAATTATTAAAATGTATATAATATGTATAAAGTTATTGCCATAAAACGGAATGCATATATAAACTGTGTTAACTGTGTCTGGTAAAATTCGACAGGAGAAAACTTCCGGGTAAAAAATAACGGTCGATTTGCCTATTTTCTTTTTATTGATAAGTAATTACTTTTTAGCTATTATTTACCGCTTTTGCTACATTCTCATGTAGTTTGTCAAGCCGAAAGTCTCCGCTTTCCTAAATCACCTTCCTGTGCATTAATTCATTTATATATAGTAACACTCTAATTTTGTTATATAGTTTAATCTTTAAGTTTAACATTTATAATGTACTATTTTAGTGTTAATTTTTAATAACTGATATGTGCGCTTTCTTTTAGATTATATATTGGTTTTATAGTTTAGTTAGATCACCCATATCTCAAGCGAAGATTTCATTTGTTATACCGGATTATATCATAAAGATTAATCAGTCTGTATAGCGCTACTTATTATCAACAACTATCAGTATTGTTAAACTAAAGTAGTTCACCACCCCGTTCTAAAGAAACGTTTTACTGCAAGTTCGAACGTTATTATATGGATGGCGATGCCTAGATTCATAGCATATCATTCGTCAATTAAAATTATAATTAATTAAAAAAGGAAAATCCAAATAACATCTAAATATATTTATTTCTTAATATTACAGAGTAAATAAGAATTTAATTTTAGCAATCTTGAAAATCTGTTTTGCCTCCTTTATGCCAGTTTTAGCCTTTCGATAATCTTGTCAAGATGCTGCATTTTCGACTTCAAACCTCTATTTTTGGTTCCAAACATATCTTTTCTGTTAATGTAAATAATAAAATACTGGCATTAATGCACCGATTTTTTTGCATGTAAGGTCGATTTTTGTATTAATATTCATATGAAGGAATTTATATTTATGAAGCACGGTTACTTTAATACATATTTCTATTTTAGATGTTAATTGTATTCTTTTTTGCCCTGGATATCTAACACATAAGGGCAATATTAGTACAAATTCTTTCACTTAACTTTGGCCTATAAACACATAAAATATCTCGATTTAAAATCAACATTCATACCTTTTTTTGGATTAGGCATCAGTTGCATATTAGTATAACTAAATTGGTTCTGTGTAGTGTTTTGCAAATTTAAATTAACTTCCTTAAATATTTCCTTTTTCAATCATTTTCTCCTGATTGCATGAGTATTTACAACTTCTGATGTCCTGAATTGCCTAAAATATTTCGTTATGAATAATTTTAATGGTAAAATACCAAACTTATTTATATTGTATTGTTGGGAAATTTCATTTAAATTAAGCCTAGGTACCTTTTTGTGGTCAGAATTTTTCCACTTCCCCTTTCGAAATTAATTCCCCATAACTTTATTCTCTGTTTTAGTTGCAAGTTGATTTTTCGGGATAGCCTTTTCAACTAATATTCTAATTATCAAAGTTTTGGAAGCTGGAAGATAGATGTTTGTTTACTATTCGTTTTGTCTAGTTCACAGTATAATTTAGGGTTATGGGACGTGTCACTTCCTATGCGCTGTCACTCGCTGCATCCGATATGTCCTCATTCTGTAGGGGCATGTTAAGTTCCCAACTGTTGCTAAGTTTATTCTCAGGTGGTTGCTGTTTGAATTTCATACCAATCAGTGATCGTTTTTCTTGCCCTGCAATCCCTATTTTAAATAATTCGGAGTTCCTCTTGACAACACTGATGTCACCTTGGGCAATCTAACCAATTATAATTCGGCATCCGAGTTGAGTAAGTTCTAGAAGGTAGAACGGAGCTGGTTCCAGGAAGGAACTACTTTTTCACTTCACTTTTCTGGACTCCTATAACAATGAAAGGTCTTCAGCGCGAACTGGGAAAAATAAAATACAAGTATTTCTTGGGAATCCGTTAGTGGGATTTCTACTCAGTTTCGAACTAATTTACTTGGGGTTTTGTAATTGCGTATCTGGTAATATTTTGTTGTAACATCCAAGTAATCTCTCTAAGAGAGGATTTTTGATGCTGAAGTTGGACCAGGCCGTTATTTTCCCACCACGTTGTGAAAGAAGTCTTCTTATTACGGGGCTTTAAGGCTCCCTTTGACGTGAACGAGTAACGTTCCGTCCTACAACATTCAGGTCTTGTCTTCTAGTACACCTTCCACAGGGTTGTAGTTGACGTATCACGCTGGGACGCTTGCCCAATTGGTGAACCTTTTTATTTCACACGTATTCTATACTGGTGTATTTTTTTTGTTTTGTTTTCTACAGGCTTTTCCAAAAACTAACCTTTTATTAAATAAATTTTATTGTTTTAGAGTGTGTTTTATTTAGCTCACATTTTCTTTTATTTTTCAGGTAAATTTTTTATTAAATAACTTTTATTATAAATTACAATTCTTTTTTATAAAGGTATCAAGAACAAGTGAGTACCAAAAACATCCAGGGGCTTTCCAATTTAGGCTATAATAAATTGGTGGCCTTCACTTTTTTAAATTTTTTCAACTTTTAAATTTTTCCACACGCTCACTTTCCGTAAATTAATAAAATAAAATATTTCTTATTTTATTATAAAAAAAATAAGAGCGTAGCAATCTTGCACCCTACGGTTAAAAACCACAGCAAGGGTAGCAATGTCTAACAATCATTTAGATTGTGACGAATAAAAATGTTTTGTCTCCACACTAGGGTGGAGCGTAAATGACGAATTTTTATTATTTTTTTAATATCGTAAGGGGCTAGTGCGGAAAAGTTGCCTATGTGGATGTACAAAATACCTGAAAAACTATGCGCTGTACAATGCCGTTTTGAGGTGTCCTCAAGCACCAGAAATCTGATTTTTTTATTAAAGCAGCTCTTCACTTATCTTTGATAAAATGCTGCATCAAAGACAACCCAGAACTCACAACGAGGAGGTGGCTGCTTCTGGAGTTCCACCACCTCCATTTCTTCTTCCCACTCTTTATATCAATATTAAATAAGTAGATTTTTAAAAGCTTTTCCTCTAAATATCAACAACATAATTACGTTTGGAGTTAAAATGAGACATTTGTTACATTGATGCAAATTTTGTTTTAATAAAACCATCCCTCCTATTTTCACAGCAAACAGTTAATGAAGCTTTAATCACCAGTTTAAACATTCTTTCGACTGCTTGCCTATGACGAGGATATTTGTTATTTCCAATATTGCTGGATTTTGTATCATATCTGAAAAACCTTCGTTAGTTATATTCGCAAGTACAGGTGGTTCGGTCAAAACTTGAGACAGCCAGTCAATAAGCTCAACAAAATCAGCAGCATTAAAGTTTATTATAGGTATTGCGAATTTTCAATAATCTACGATACCCTAACTCCCTGATGTTTATTGATTTATGTTACCATTGACAGTAAAATATTTTCTGGATGGGTCTAAAATCCATTTCTTTGAATGACTGGATCGATAACTAAAAGAACGACATAATCAAATATCCTTGACCCTTTTATCATGTTTAACAAATGGCGAAGACCATCTTTACATGATGGCTATAGTTTAACATGGAACCAGACTGGTGCATAAGCCTTTAACACATATTCACCCAAACTTCTTAGACTACTTGTTACTTCCTTTGTGGAGACATATAACCTTAAGATGCGGTTTGTTACTGTTAGCCAACGAGAATGTGCGAGTTCTCCAGGATTTCTTTGAAGTAGGTTTTCTAGACAGATATGCTTATTTTTAAATGTAAATTTTCACATTTAATCGAAACACAGTTTACAGCATCACATTTAATCGAAACACAGTTTACGCAGAATTCTAATGATTTTCAAATAGATCCCGAAAACCCATATGGCCCTGTTGTATGATCGTCCAAATCTTGTAGAAGATGCCTTAACGGCAACTCATTGGCGTCAAAAAGACAAATGAAACATTAAAGAAGACGCTGAAGCTAACACACCAATAACCTAATTACTCCATTTTTAAGACCAGTGTTCACGACGGTTCCATCACAGCCAACAGCTACTAAATTGGAAAATTCAGTTTTATTTTTTAGAAAGTTCACTGTCTCCTTTTTTATACATAACGCTGATCCAGAACTTGGCGTTACATGACCTATATACTTTAATCCGGGTTACCCTAATAATACTATATGTTCTTCGATAATCGTCTTTCTATGATATTTGTCCCCTTTTAATTCCTGTATAATTTTCTTATCTTTCCTACCGACAAAGTAGAGTCCTTTTAGAATAACCTTATAAGTGTTTTGAATTTTCGAGCGCCGCTTATTTTGCTTCTATTACTTTGGTTGTATCTATGGAAGTAACAACATTTAAGTCCTCTAAAACAGCAGAGGCAATTATGGCTGCAAATCGATCGGACACGCCGGCGCTGGTTCTATTACATGCTTTCGCTAATTTTGACAGAGTTACTCTTATTTGGTCTATTTTGTTTGTTGTTTTGATGTTGAGGCAACTGGATTTTGATAATCAATAATATCTGACGAATCTGTTTCACTAGTAGATAACTCATCTAAGGTGCATGTTTCATTTCTAGGTTTTGTATTTTTTGACAATAGTCTAACATTATCTTTCAATTTTCTAACAACTTTTTTTTTAACTTTTGGCTTTCAATAACGTCATCTGAACTAATCAAATCTCTCGCTGATTATGCTGATCTAATAAAAATGCCCTTTCTTTTACAGGTACTTTTAAATCACATTTACACAAAGAAAACATTTACAAGAGGATATATCGAAAAGCGTACGAGTAGCATGTTCCTGAAAACTAGGGATTTTATTAGTTAATACATCGGTTTTTCTGCTTTTAATGGGTTTCGTAACTGTTCGATATTTTTTATAGTATTTAAGTTTTCATCATATATGTCATTCATTTATGTGACAATGCGGGAATTGATGCTTTTAACCAAAGCTCCTCTAGTCGGTTTTTAACAATTTCGGTAATTTCAGAAACATTTGGACCCCCACTCAATACCCTTGACCTTCCGATGTTTTCATGTACTATTGTAAGTTTTATAGCACCAATGAATGATAAATAAACCTATTAATATAGAGTCTGCAGGGTTGCCTACCCTCCTGAAAAGTATTACAATTTTTAAGACGTGATTTTTTGAGCTTACCGGGTCACCTCAAAAACTTAACTAATACATTTCCGCTGTTGATATGTTTTCTGGTATCCCGAGAGGCAAGTTTGGCATATCAGCCGTTTTCGAATTTCGAGAAAACAAGTTTTCGCTCCACCCTACTTTTTATCTGTAAATATTTTTAAATCCAGATATAACAACCTACTTACCATACCTATCCAAATAACATCACTGCTTCGATGATCCCTTCTACCATTTTTAATATTTCTTTTTAATTCTTTATGGCAAACGACGAAAATCATTTGCCATACAGCTCGTTTCACAAATTAAAGCTCTTTGACTAGATCGCCTAAAAGGGTTAAAATTCAACACCCTTTTAGGGTTTCAATGTATTTAAGTATTGTGATGTGAAATACATTTTTAAATGTTTAATTTGTTGTTCTTGTCTATGTATGCCTCCTTTTTTAAATGTAACCTGCACTTCTCTGACAAGTAGCTCTGAAGATGGCAAAAGCCGAAAGCGCTCTCCTATAATTTTATTTAATAAATATTTGCACGAAATACAAGGTTTCTATTTTTCTTTTATTTATGGTAAAATTTTCTTTAAATCGTCGTCATTACTTTGTAAATAACAGACGTGGCGACTTTATTTATAGCCATTTCATTGCAGATTCAATGAATTTGTGCAGTATTTTTTTGACAATAAAAAAACTTAGAGTAATGCTCCAGATACAAGTAAAACTGTAGAGTACTTCGTATCCTACATTTTATTAAGCTTTAAAGTCTCCATTATTCTCCCGACTACCTTTAAAGTATTAAATCCACATGACCATCTCTCAGAACGAAACGAAGAGACTTCTATTCGATATTCAGGACCTAAGTATATAAAACGATGCAATACATTTCAGTATCAGGGGTTTAATGCCCTTCTCAGTATAAGATAGTAAAACATTTTAAACCCTTTTCAGCTAAAGTAGGGTGTTAGAGTTGATTTTACTCTTTATAACCAGTTTAGTGCTGTGAAGTTGGACTATAAAATATCATCTTAGTTTAGTGATTTTAAAGTACTGTAAAATGGGTGATATTTCTTTAATAATCATTTTAAAATAAAATGAAAGCATTCAATTCGTAAGTTATAGATGTACAGGAATGTTTTGAGTTAAAGCACGATATATATACAGGGTATGTATTCCTTGAGATATTAATTTAAATCAGTAAAGCAGACCAGTCAGGTGGTCCAAAACAGAGTACAAATGTTCTATATATCCATTGTTATAAGAAATTTGAAATATAAAAGTAACTGGCGTTAGGATTCAAATATATTTTCGAAAAGAACAACTGAGCATTAAATAAAAAACTATATGACAAAACTATCACCATTTTTTTTATTTCAAATGTAATGACGTTAATTTGACTAAATTTTAAGAATCGACGAAAAAAACAAAGTACATTCTATATAACATGTTGTATGTAAAAATATAACCGCTTTCAAGATATTAGAGTTAAAATATCTATAGATGATGTCTTATGACTCACTCGGGATTACTCTGTACATAATACGGATTTTAGCGACTTGATAGCTTTAGAATATAACGGTCTTTTATTATATTATAGGAGTCAAAACATCAAAACTTTGAAATACGAGATAGAAAAATGAAATTGTGTTGCTTTTACAATAAATTACTCTTTGTAGTGGCTACCACCACTACAAAGAGTAATTTAGGGATTATGTGGCTTTCCTTCGAGGATCTGGGTATGTGAGGACAGCAAGGGAGAAATGAGTTATCCCACCAGAAGAACGGCCTACCGAACAGCAGTACGAAGGACAGGTCATACTGCCTGCAAGACTACAATAGAAAATAAAACAAATGGGACGAACTGCAGTGAAACAGCATGGCAAAAACCGGATCATTCCTGAGTTTGTCAACAATTATAGGACGATATGTAGTCACTAATATCAAGTGCCATATTAGCCACCAGATCTTTAGAGAGCAGGTATTTTCAGATTACTAACGCTATATATTCAATAGCAACTAGGCTTGTGCCACGCGCCAGATAAGATTTCACGCGTATTTTTCCTCGTAAAACTGAGCACAGAATACAGAAAATCTCAGAAAAAATACGTTTAGTAATGCAAGAGGTATCCCATATATTAAGTGTTTAGGACTTTATAACAGCAAGAAGATCGTTTACAAACAAAATTAGGAGAAATGCCGATAATTCATGCTATACTCATCTCACCTTAAAACTTCTACGTCTTGTTTTAACGATCCAATATGATAATTCTTCGCTGTGTTTTTTAATTTGGGGTAGGGATCCAAAAAGAAAAGTCAAATATTTAAAAAAGTCTACGTTTCGCAATTTATTATTGCATCTTCAGGAAATTAAAAGACATACATAAAACGATATAGCTCTACAAGACATCAACTTAATAAATAGTAACGTAGGAAAAATGCTATACTGACTGTGAAAATTTGACATAAAATAGTGAATTTTTTTTTTGGAAATTATTACATACACAAACACATAAATTACGATAAACACAACTAAATATTTTGATCTTTTTTAAACTGAAAAACAATGCACAATAAAACTGAAAATTAAAAAATATGTACTTACATTTTAAAAGTTTGACTTTTATAGTCATATTAAAAAATAAACGAACAACACATAGGTAAACAAAGTGAAAGTCACGCATACATGGGTTACAACAATAAAATGAAATACCACAACTAATTAAAACAATTCAACCTAGCTCGTTCAATGGTTGTTTGAGAATAGCAATATACCAAATATTTTTCCATGTTATTGAAAAAAAAAATAGTAATATTGTTTTTTACTTTTTTTTATGTATTGTAAATTGCAAATAATTTTAGCATACGGATATAGTTATTTGATTTTATCAATTATATTGAAATATGCAGTACTGAGATTCTCTAAATCGGTTTTTTTATTAACTGAATTTTTATTCTGTTGTATATGTATCATTTCTGAGATTAATCTCTTTTTATAGTTAGTTTGGGTATCCAGTACAGATGTATTATCAAAACCGAAACCATGTCCTGTATTTCTTTTTCTTAAAAGAAAATTCTTTCGGTTATTTTTATGTTCTCTAATCCTGTTCTTGAGGTGTCTACCCGTTTGTCCAATATAACATCTCTGACATTGTAAACAAGGAATGTGATACACAACATTAGATTTTTGTTTGTTTTTTTTTGTTTTTGTTTTTGTTTTAAATTTGGAATAAAAGTGGGTTTTGAGTGTATTGTCACTTTTTAGTGCTTAATGTTCTCATTATCTCTGGTAGTATGGTTTGAAACAACGTTTCTTATTTTTTCTGATCACCTGTTGATATACGGAAGTTTACAATACTTATCGGTGGTCTTATTATTTGTTATTGTTTTCACCTTTCCGATATTTTTACCCCAAAGAATCTTTTTGATTATTGAAAGATGATAATTATTTTTAAGCAGCGTAACTTTGATATATTGTAAGTTTTTAGAGTGGTATTTTTCCGAAGATAGATTTAGTGCTCGGTGTTTAAGATTCTTAATGATATTAATTTTCTACCTAAAAGGATGCTCAGATGAATAATTTAGAAAACGTTCTGAAAATGTCGGTTTATGATACCAGTCTGTTTCTACACACCCTCTCTCATTTTTAGTTACTAGGACATTAAAACACTGAACACCATTAAACAGCATCAATTGAATCATGTACAGTATACAGACTCTGAAGAAAAAGGCAACAGGCATAAGTAATACTCATCTGTTCCTAACTAAGCCGATATTATACATTTACTGCATTGTCATAAAAGTGGATATCATAAAGTCAACTTAGTTACATGATCTAGACCCTATCAAATAGGATCTATAAGCCTTACTTATGACAAACGATTGTAACATAACTCTACTGATTAAGGAAAAGTTAGTAACGGCGTCTTCCACTAAAATCATTTGCAATTCATCGGCAGCAAAACAATTGAAATTAAAGTAAATAAGTAAATACAAAAAGATTTAACATTCGACATCCTTCACGCCCAACAGACAAACTATTTTACTATCAGAGTTGCCAGCGGCACATTAAAAATGGAGTGAAATGCTGACAATTACTGGCAATCGTGTTCCAAATCTTGACAAAAAATTATTATTCTTTACATATTGTGATATCGGGACGACCATAAGTAAATAAATAAAGAGTAAAAATGCCCATCTTCGAGCGGGAATGAAACCCATAACTTTCACGTATCTTGCACGACGCTTTATAAATAAAATCATCACTAAAGCAAGATACGCAGGTGGCAAAGCGGGAACCTTGTAACAATTCCCCCACAACACGAGAGGCGTTTTCACTGAGAAGTACCGTCGTGTGTTAATTATGTAAATAGATAGTGTGTGACATATTTTTTAAAATCTAACGAAACCATCTTTAACTTATGACTTAAGTCTGATAAAATTGATCTAACATTTTGAAGGGAACTCTGCAGTATTCTTTGTCAAATCAGCTTCTGGTGATCGACATTTCTCACTTTCTTTGACACACTGTATGGCTTCGGTATAACGCTATTTTCTGTCCCAATTTTGCAAGTTCTTTCATGTATGTTGTCTCTTAGGAAGTCGACACTAGGTAAATTTATTATTTTGATAATTTAATATGTGTATGTTTATTATAAGATATCATTACCCGCTATAACTTGTTTTTGGGATAGCATTGCCCCACTGTGAAGATTGGATATCAATACCCACCATTGTTAGAGCTTTAACCTCCGCTACGAGCTTAAATATATGTTTCCTCCTTTTCGAAACATTTAGCTTTGTTCGCATCGGGCAATTGTGCAATTCAATAAAGGAACAAAAAGGATTCTCTACAAGGTATCTGATGTCATTTCGCTCCGTGAAATTTTATTCGGCCCAATATTAAGGTTATTTGGCAGAAAATATGGTTTAATATTGGAATATGGAGTTCGAAAGGGTTCGATCTCTTACGTTGATGGGGCAGTTGCGATGGTTTCATCCAGGCAAATATTTTTAATGAGGCGTGAAATATAGAAAGTCGACGAAATTTATTAATAAAATAGATACCGTGTTTCTCTCTTAATATAGAATACGTTAAATAAGAAGAAAAAACTGAAAGTAAATTGTAATAAATATTTATTATTTGTTTCCACACACAGCATTTATTATTATCATAAACTTATCATTAAATGTTGATGTATAATCTGACCAAAAAGCAGGTATTCAAAATGATTGTTTTTTTCAAGCCTATATGAGCCGCTCAGAGGAAAAGTGGTATAAGTCATTAATTTTGCGTTTTTGTATTATACCAATATTTCGGTTCCTACAGGTGTAATATATTTAGTATAAAAGTGGTATATATCAAATCCTAGTAAAAGCTGAGATATAGGTCTCTTCTGTTATTCCTTTTAACAAAACGCGTGAGTTCGATGGAATAGTGGTATAAGTCAAGGCGCCACGCCGCGAAACAGCAGCGCTGCTTGTGATCCCACCCGCCTGTTCGGCTTTT
Source organism: Kuschelorhynchus macadamiae (assembly GCA_030620095.1). Lineage (NCBI taxonomy): Eukaryota > Metazoa > Arthropoda > Insecta > Coleoptera > Curculionidae > Kuschelorhynchus > Kuschelorhynchus macadamiae. The sequence goes on along the minus strand of JAUTXW010001703.1, from coordinate 252,921 downwards.
ACCCTGTTTAGTTTAATAAATGTGTACTTACAGTTAACTGCGTAGTGGAAAAAATAATATTTAGAGCTTTCGTTGATAATTAATTCATCGATATTGTGAAATTAGATCAACTTGTAAATGGAGTAGTGGTACAAGCTACAACTCATTGACTTATACCACTTTTCTGCTAAGTTTTGGAAAAAGCTTAATTACAAAATGGTATTGCGCATCAAAAATTTAGTTAAAATTGTCATAATCGTTGGAAATATATATCACGAGAAATTTTAATACATATTTATTAGAAATACGCAAAACATTGATTTTCTCAATATTTACTTTCGCGCAGTTAGACCACTTTTCCTCTGAACGGCTTATATATAGCTGCTGTTATGGAATCCTATTTTAACCAGGATTTCTTCCAAGGTTCTTCCCGTTCATGACAAGATAACGGGTAACATTTCAGCCCTGTCCAGTTGCCACATTTGTTGGACCACTGTTGTCAGTTTTGCACACGCATCAATATGATACACGGACTTAAGTCTCTTAGACAGAGATTGGGTCGATTATTCGTCACCTGCCTATTAGAGATAATCACCCGATCATAGTAGAGTTCAAAATGGTTATTGTCCAATATTGGAGTACGTTTTGATGTACGATTTTTTGCTAAGCAAGTGCACTCTAATTTATACCCTGATCCTGAACTCCAACCAAGAATCCATTAATTTATGGAACCAGCAACCCATTACTTAGCCACCTGTTTGATACTGATTTGTTTATCAACTTTTAGTTTAAGTCATTGGTCGTTATTTCCATTAAGCTTGTTATTTTGCGCGAAGCTAAAAATATTTTATATGAAACTAAACTGCTGGCCATTTGCTTTGCACATCTCAAGACTTTTACCCAAATTTAAACGGGAATTTTTAAAAAACTAAAAAAATTACAGGAATTCGGTTTTCGATGTTTAAAGGCTTTTTCTATCTAGAATTGGTCGACGTTGCCTCGGTTCATCAAAATTGTTCTCTGCATAATATATAGGGTGTTATATAAAATCGTGCAAATTTTACAAAAGTGCGTACGTCCCGAGTTTCTGCAATTTTTAGTTTTGTTTAATTTTGGGCATGTTATGATATTCTATGAACCATTATCTAAAACCAATTTGGCAACTGCTAAGATATTCTGTCAATCTTCCCGATTCCTTTCAAATATCATCGATTGCCTTTTCCATCCTCAGCTGTCAGGAGATGTTCTTTGAATGGTTCGTATTCTGTTGTTGCTGATAATATGGATCTGCTGGTCGTGGCTTTGAAGTCCTACCAGAGCTGCACAGTAGATCAATGGGTGCAAACTGTCTAGGAAGTTATACTCTGTCGTTTGTCTAACAAAACATTGTCTGGATGGCCTGTTCACGGACAGTAGCGAAAAAAGCTTTGTTCCAATAAATGTGGCAGTTATGATTTTCCACAACAGCCTCCATTGGAACATAAGGTAGCACAGGAGTTTTGTAGATATAGTAGTTTTGTCTCAGATAATATAGCACCCTAAGAGTGACGTTATGCCTGTAAATATATTAAATAGTGCACGAACAGGCCATGACAAGTCAAAGTGCATTAGACTCTCGGGATGCTCTCGACATGCCTTTGTAGATATCCTAGTTTTGTCTCAGATAATATAGCACTCTAAGAGTGGCGTTATGTATGTAAATATATAAAATAGTGCACGAACAGGCCATGACAAGTGAAAGTGCATTAGACTCTCGAGATGCTCTCGACATGCCTTGCACCTAACTTAAACCCATAACCAGTATAATTTAAAGTGTTAGACGGTTCATTGCAATACAAAACCATAGCGGACTCAGTTAATCACCTTGAAAAATACTTTTTTTTTGTTGGTAGAGGATTAGTTTTGATGCCAACATTGGTATCATTCAAGTGAACAGTACTATGCCAGGTTGACATGGCATGTTCCAAGAAATGGATTATACAGGGATGAATATTGCACATTTTTAGTACTCCGATGAGCCAGTCATGAGGTATAGAGTAGAACGCTTTTTTATAATCAATATAAGTCATAAAAAGATTTCTCCGCTCAGAGTAAGCTTGATTACCGATAGCCGAATCATTTATCAGTTGCTCTTTACAATCCATAGAGTCTTTAGCACAACCCTTTTGCTGCATAGATATTATTTTATTGTATTCACAGTGTGTATAATTTTAAGGATATCGCTTAAAGTTATACAGGATGATATCAGCTTATAAAGCGTTGGAAGGCAAGTAATTGGCCGATATTTACAAGGATCGAGCGTGGAGTCTTGGTGAATAATTCCTTGAGCAAGGAAAGATAGCATATTTTGGGGTTCCTGCATTAGATTATTAAGGAAAAATGTTAATTTTTCGTGTGTAGCCCTGAGTTTCTTTAACCAGTAATTATGTATTCCATCAAGGCCTGAGGCTTTCCAGTTGTATACCGTTTTAAGGATGCTCATAAATTCCTTAGTTGTGAAAGGATTATACCGCATTTGGTTATATTCACAAACAGTTATATTTTCTACTTTAATTCAGCTTGCGCTTAAATTAGATGTTACGGAGGTATGTAATTGCTCCTTCCAAAATACTCAACTACTTCCTTACTAGGATATTCTGTATTATTCCCTTCCATATTTTCATTGAGGATCTACAAAATCCATTTTCTGACCTTGCAAATAAAGTGTTATCATGCTTTCTCTCATTGCTTAATCTATACCTTCTCAGACGATCTGCAGATACAGAGAATTTTTGTTTAAGAATATCGAAGCATTGAATAGCTGTAATATTCTCTTGATCTTGGCGGGAATGTACTCTAGTACGTTGGATGATCGATTCCACTAATCTCTCTAGTTTTGTCGTTCTTAGCCCATTTATATACTCAGTCAATCTTCCAATATCCTTCCTAAGATGGTCAAGTTTATTTTGCAATCTATTTTCCCAGGCTGGCGTTCGTTGCCCTGCCGTTGAGCCTATTTCTCTTTTTCTCATTGGCAATTTAAGACTCAATTGATTTAGTAATTGAGAGTACTGCACAATAGATGATCACGTGCAAATATTCTAAGAGTCAACTTCTAGAACAAGGTCAGGTAATATTCGGTTTTTCATGATCTTAAGTAGAATTGCAAGTCTTTTGTGAGCCTTGAGCCTAGGGAAAGGTGGTCTACTTAGTGGATCGGTGCCAGAATATTCCAATATTGCTTTTCTCATTTGGGTATCAAGGCTTTGGTAAAGTTGGTCACTTTCATTATTCTGGCCAGCTTCTTATTGTTGATCCTCACTATTATTTTAAGGTTGTTGTCCTGGTGTCTCGGCCATTAATGTGTCACTATTTATGGTGACATTGAAACTGTTCATTTCCAGTAAATAATTTTTAACGTCACTTTTGATGACATTAAGTCACGCTTCAGGGATTAACTTATTAATGTGGATAACTCTATATTGATCTGCTACACGCTGTTCAGGTATTTGGAGCTATGGGTATTCTTTGCAAAGTTCTAGGTTTAATCTTTGCCGATATCCGATCATGTCATGTTCTAGTTGTGTGGCGCTGAAAAATAAACGCATTATAGTTTCATTCATAGAGCTTTTCATGCGTATTCTGGGTCGTCCCGCTTGTGGTTGGTTATTATTCTCTGGTTCGGTACTGTTTTCTGGTGTTAGTAATTCAAAATGTCCCTCCTCAGGTCTGCCACTTAAAAGTAAATATATTGTACTGAGGTGTTGTTTTTTATTTATTATTGTTGGTTGGACTTTCATTATTACTTTTTTTGCTTTTGTCTTTCCTTGCCTATTGTATAAGCAAAAGTTAAGTGCTTGAGTTTCAGAGAGAGCAAATATCTCAAGACTTGTGCCATATGTTGTTAATTTTTGTATGTGCGCATAGTAATTATCGAGATTTCGCAATTTTTCATCTTCAATTAGCACATAATTCTGAAGCTCCGACCAGTTTTGTTTTATATATCTAAGCGCTGTTTCTTTTAGATCCTTGTGATTTTCTTGGTGGCCATACGTGTATAGGCTGACGGCCCTGAACAGGCAACTTCCATCTCCAATTATGTTGGATCTTAAAAAGCTCCTTTCAGAGGTATGTTCGGCTGTTGCATTTTTATTGACAGAAGTCCGTCCGCCTGTTCGACATTCTGTTGCTACTAACTCGCATTCTGTCACCCTCAGTAGTAGCTCCAAGAGTGCCCTGGCGATCCACAGGCAGCGGCTTTTTTCCGAGGTTTTGGGTTTGCACCATTTTTATGGGTCTGCTACCATTTACCCTTAGTAGCACAGGGTGACTCAGACCGTGGGGGAGTCACTTCCCAAGCAGTTTTGCGACTACATTTTGCAGGTAACTTGGGCCGTGGGGCCGTTACTCCTCAAGGAATCTTGTGATTACCCCCGTGCGATATTATTATTATTATTATCGAAATTGACAATCAATTTCTCAACAAATGTTGGGTTCCAAACCCATCCCGGATGAATGCATCAAAATGAGTGGGCTGGTTTCTATTAGTTCTGTGTTGTCCTGTAAGAATTTTCTCACTATGTGGCAGGACCGCCTTCTGGATGTCCATGAGGGTATTAGTATGCAGTCCTATAATTTTCAGATTCCGTTCTAGTGTTTTTGTCCAGGCCAGTTGATGAGACGATGATCGGCATCACATGAACCTTATTCAGTCTCCACATCTGCTGTATCTCGATGGCTAGTTCCGCATATTTGGCTTTTTTTTTTCTTGATATGTATCCAACATGTTGTTATTGTTGGGTATATAAACATCTACCAAATAAGCCGCCTTTGTTTCCTTATTTAATATTACCACATCAGGCCGATTATTCGTCACCCGTCTGGCATTATTTTCAAGCACTGAACTTGGTTGGTATTTATAATAGAGCACAAAGGTGTGCAGGAGCCCGTATTTATTGGCAAGCTTCTGGTGCATGATGTTACACACCTGGTTATATCGCTGGAGGTAGTCCGTGTTTGCTAGGTAAGTGCAGCCAGATGTTATATGCAGTGACTTTAGGATGATGTTGTCACTTGCGAGATTAAGTGGAGAGTACGAGTTGTCATTTAAAGTCACTATGCGATGAAGGCTTGATATTTGTGTTTTGTTGGTGAAGAAATCTCTCAATTTTTGCAACCGTCGGCAGTGCAAATAGGTCAAGTCAACAAATGATCTGTCACCTTCGCTTCGTGGTAAAGTCATTCGGAGAGTTGATGACCTTGGGGTGTGTGATTTGTACTTAGTAATCATTAGGCGAGTAGTTCGTTGCAGTCCCTCTAGCTCTGTGTAAGTTCATTTCAAGATTCCAAAACTGTAGGTCAACACGAACACAGTATACGTGTTAATTTCTGTAATGAGATTTCCGGCGTTCAGTTTTATCTTGAGAAGAGCACGCACTCTTTAAACGTACTGATCTTTCATCTTTGTCTTTCCTTGCTTATCATCGAGCAGTCTAGCTTATTGGAATCCTAGGCCTATCCTTGGTTCATCGCTTGAACTATTTCTCCATTGGGCATCACCATTAATGAAGTAATGTTTAAGGTTTTAAATTTTTCAATTCCACATTCCATATGGATGTCTTTCGACAAGGTGTATGTCACGTCAATAAGTTTTTTGAGTTGGTTATGGTTTCCACTATAGAGCTTAATATCATCCATATACAGAAGGTGGGATATGGTTCGGGAATCGTCTCTATTAGCTTTGATGTTGAAGTCATATCCTGTATTGTTGAGCAACGTGGAGAGGGGGTTCATCGCTAATCAGAACCAAAGTGGACTTAACGAGTCTCCTTGGTAAATTCCCTTACTGGTATCGGTGGTAAAAGATTGATCGCCATTAAAGATCCTCAGGTTCGTTCCCCACTGGTGCTTGAAATTGATGATCGTAGGGTGAATTTTGTATATTCCTAGTATGTCTATGAGCCAGGAATGTGGTACACTGTCAAACGCCTTTTTATAGTCTATAAAAGCAGGGTGTATCTTGCGTTGTTTTTCTGTGCCTCTTTAAGTGCCACAGAGTCGATGATAAGTTGTTCTTTGCATCCTTGATATATAACATGCTCGGCCGCATCTTCTCAGTATTAGTTTGACCTTTAGTGTTATTGATAATCGAATAGAACTGTCTTTGATTGGTGTTGAAAAGCCAGTTCTGTCGTTTTCTCTTCGGTGGTTGGTGCCATAAGGGGAGTGCGGTTGTTGTAGTAGCCATACTCGACATCATGCTGCTTCTGCCGCTAGTCGAGGGAGACTGTAACTCACTTAACACACAGGATCCTATATTTAAATCATGAGCGCTACAAGAGATTATGGTGGTACAATGTCGATTCACCCGTTTACTCCGTAAATTGTACATTTCATAAAAGTGTTGCATTTTAACTACCTACAGGGATTTTTATACTCTGCGAACGAGGTCTCCTCCTCGGAGAGTGATAGGAAATATAAGGTAAGGGAGAAAATGGGTTTTTGGGGACGGTGAGGAAATAAGAGGGTAATGGACAGCGGAGCGCTGGCTAGGGTACCTCGGGAGCGCGTGCCCGTACATAGAGAGATACAAAAATATTTCTTTATACCTCCTGTGAATTATTATTAATATTATTATTATTGTTAGTATTATTAGTATTATTATTATGGGAACGTTTGTACTACTTCAATCTCAATATCTCAAATATCAACAGGATGGGAAAACAGCATTAATGGGTTTTAGTGGTATGTAAAAACCATTTTTTTACTAAAAATATGCCGCTGATCTTATGAAATGGTTATAGTGCCAGGTTATGTTCTACTGTAAATTGTGGATTTCATAGGAATTTAATTACACAATCTAAAGTTTTAAAGGAATCAAAAAGTACTTATTAGTCCTTTAATAATTTTCTTAATTTATTTGCAGAATTTGAAGTCAATTGCTTACGAGGGAAGAAAAATAAGCATAGAAAAACCGGTTACTGAAGCATTATATACAGAACTTTTGAGAATAGATGCGTATTTCATTTACACCTTGAAATCTCCAATTCTTCCTTTCGTTTGTTTTCCTGTAATATCGTTGTTTTACTAAATTTGAATTTACTAAGTAGTTTTGAATCCGATTTTTCTGGAATACCACTCTTTTGCGTTACATATTCTCACCGCCGCGCCGGTTCTTAAAACCAAGAAGCTTTTCCAGTGCAAAATATGGAAGATAAATTTATTATTTAGAACTTTAGCATAATCAAGTATTTATTTTAAGAAACTATCAGAAAGTATAAATTCTAAAACACGGTGTTTTTAAAAGACCGTAGCATTAAGTTGCACATTTAAAAATATATTTTTAGCGTATAATTATTAGTAAAAACTCAGATTCTCAAAATATGATTCCGTATGTGTTTTTGTGAAAGAATACTCGCATTTTATGTTGAAATCTATTCTTTATTTTTCCAAAGCAATAAATTTTTCATATACCCAATAAATAAATTACGATAGCGATAGCCAACGCGTAAAATTGGTAAGCCCTAAACTGGATATAAATTTAAAACGATTGGTTTGGAAAATTTAAATCATCGCTATAAAAATTAAATTGAGTGGCGACGTTATCCCAATATTAACAAATTGACAATGTTTAAAATTTGACTACTAGTATTAAAGAGTGTTTCCAAATTACATCTGTATCTACAATAAAAAACATGATTTATATGTTTAGTTATTTATTTATTTAAATTCTTCCAGATCCTTTTTAAAAAACGGTAAATGGTTTTCATCAAGAAGCTTCTTCAAACTAGATATTTCTATTCATCATCGAAAGTGAAAAATTTTACGGAATATATATGCACACACAATCTTGTTCACAAACTCAAAACGGTGTTAATTCTTGCTATTGCTAGTAAAAATATGAGTGGGAGTTCATTGGATTCGGAATGACGTCTAGAAAAATACGCAAAAGTTTAAAACTCTCATATAAGCAATTTCAAAAGTTATTATCAAATTAAGATTCACAAAAAAAAAGAATTTACACCCGTATTCCCTAAAGAGGTTTAAATTTGGACCAGGTCTAACTTGACAGTTATAGGTTTAAGATAACATTTTTAACAATTGAACAAATAATTTTTCTAAATGTCATAATTACAAAATAACAGTGACATAAGCGAAACATAATTGGCGAACTAACAGTTTTAAGTGCCATGGCAACTAGACCTGGTCTAACGCTTAAACCTTTTTAGTGAATATTTATGCTATTAAATACTAATTTAAAAACTATGATATTATCTAGCCACGTGGTGGAACAATATTCAGCTGAAAAAAAATTTTTACTGGTTTTTCATAAATTGAGCCTTTTTTGTCTATGAGCAGACCACGAAGGCCGACGGCTAGGTACTGGTACTTCTACCATGGCTGCTTTAAGCGAAGACAGGAAAAGTTTATATGGGATTTTAAGACAAGAGGAAAAGGCATTTGCTGGTAACACATTCCATAATCGGGATACTTTGGGAATAAAGGAGCAAACAAAGTGGGAAGTCCTTGGTCTTTGCAGTTGGACAGCTAGTTATGCATGTAGGTTGATGCTCGTGTCTCCTGGTAAGAAGGATTAAGGAGAGCATAACACATGATAATTCATCAGAACAGAATCCGTGGTAGTATCTGTAAAATAGAGACAGATCACCCACAATTCCGCGATGATCTAGTGATGCAAGCTTTCTTGTGATGTTTAGATCAGTTCAGTCAGGCGAATAGCTTTTTTTTGGAGAAGGATGCTAAGGAGTGAAGGAGAGGCTGCTTCCCACATGTGTGAACAATACTCAGGACTGGATCTGATCTGCGATGTGTAGAGGGTATACAAGTTGAACATAATGAGCGCACGCGTCGACCTATAAGTCAAAGTACACGTCGGTCTTAAGTTTTTCATGTAATTTCCCGTATTTTGAAAGCTAAAAATTATATGTGAAGTGCTAGTGTGTTCCATTTCACTATGACTAAAAAAGGAACCAAGACCGGTAGTTCTCCTACGAAAGCTAGTGCTGAATTTGAAGCACTAAAGGATCGTATAGAGGAGATGGCGTCCAAGTTTACATCCGAGTTGGCCAGTTTTAAGAGAGAATTGGGAGATCAGTCCAAGGCAAGATCCAATTCCAGGGGTCCGAATGTCCAATCTAGGCAGGTAACTAATTTGGAAGAAAAATTTTTGAGGTTTGAAAAATCTGTAATGGAGACCATTCAAAGTTTACAACAGCAAATTGATAGTCTAAAGATGGCCGTAGGTAAACAGTACTCATCAACCAATCAGAATGCTATTTTAGTACACGGGATAGAGGAAAGCAACCGTGATATTTACGAGGATATTATTCACCTGATGTCAACAAAAATTGGAACAGTCCTAAATAAACTTGATTTAAATTTTTGTTATCCTTAGGCCGCAAAATACCTACAACGAAAAAACCCAGGCCTATTGTTGTTGCCTTCAGTCAAAGATGGAAACGCGACGAGGTATTTTATCGTAAAAATCGACTAAAAGGTTCCGCGTTGTTGTTTACTGAACTGCTGAGCTCCTAAAATTTACAAATCTTTAAAAAGGCTAGGTCCTTGTTTAAAAATGCTTGTTGGTCAAAAAACGGACAAGTGATTGTGCTTAGTGAGGGTGCTAAAGTGGTGGTAGATTCCGAAAATAAGTTGAATGACTTAATTGTGCATCCTGCAGATATCTCTGAACTTGGAGATAAGGTTTAATAGGTGAAGGACACAATTTTGTCAACTGTAAGTACTCTGGCTGTAATAAACAGGGCTGTTTATATTTTCATGTTCTGGACCTAACATTGGTTAAAAAATTTCACATGGAAATTATTACTGTAGGTCTTTACTATCCATTTTTTTTTGTTCTATTTTCATACATGCATTGTATAAGAATTAATGCGTTATACGAGTGATAATTAATATAAATTTTTCTTAGAAATATTCAGTATATATCGTTTATTTTGTTTTATAATGTAGTAAGAAATATCCAAATGTTGTTAATGTTTGTCTATATTATATCCTCTTGGCAAAACTATTTTGAGAATTAAGTTTCTCAAATATATAGAAAAAGCAAATATTTGCTTTAGTTTTTTTGTTTGGTTGCCTAGATGCTAAGTGCAAAGAAGTATTACAATATGACCATTCTAATTCATTAGCCCTTGTTGCTACGGCATATTTTATAATATTGTAATTCATTTTAAAATACTGATCAGTGATTTTCTACTTGAGAGATAGGCTAAATGTCTGTTATATAGGGTGATGTTGTGGTATATTCCAAAGACCGTTATTTTCAAATTTATATTAATTTTTGCTAGTTCATAATAACATATAATTAATTGAGCTACAAAATGTATGTTGTCGATTTTCTCTATTCTACTACTGGTAAATGCGGGTTTTGTTTTGGGGTGATTGTTGTTCTATTCTTTTATTTTCCTTTTTTCTTTTTTTTCGTCTCTGAGCGGGTATTTAGTAGTGGTATCCACGAGGGTATTCATTATTGAGAATTAATCAGCATACTTTATTTTGGGTAGTGTATTTAAAAATCAATTTAACTTGGGAAAAATAAGTAAAAATTATGTTTTTTTTTTAATGGCCGACGTGAAATGACGTCACTGAATTTATAATTATATGCACTATTTTCTAGACTGTATAGACATTTTCTGGTTGAATACTTATGTACATTTTTTAATTAAGTATTTGTGTGGGGACAAATCTCATGAAGGATTGAGCGGACAGTCTGTGGGCGCGGGGATGTTTTGGTGTGCGTGCGGTGGATATGGAGGCTATGGCTGACACTAATAATGATTTGGGCTTGCGGCAAACTAATACCAATTTTTGTTCAGTAGCACACTTAAATGTAAGGTCCCTGAATACCGGATTTGATGAGTTTCAAAATTATATTTGCGACTATAACTTCGATGTTGTTGGGCTGTCGGAAACCTGGCTAACTCCCACTCATGATTCATCAGCATATAAAATTAAAGGTTATAATTTTCTACGTAAAGACAGAATTAATGGACGTGGTGGAGGCGTAGGAGTATACATAAGATCAAATATACAGCATCAATTAATACAACTTGAAGTAGAATCGGACACATGCGAATTTATCACCCTGAAAACTAATATTAAAAACAAAAATGTTTTGGTTGTTACCATCTATCGTCCTCCATCGTCTAATAAAGATGTATTTCTGGATTTTTTGGAAAACATCCTCTCTATAACGGTTCCGTTTTATGACAATGTTATATTTACAGGTAACTATAATATAGATTTTTCAAGAAACACTCCTATATTGAAAAAATATCAAGTTATTCTTGGCACATTTAATTTAGAACAACATAATATACAACCCACTTATTTTAATAATTTCAATAATAACCATAGCTTCCTTGATTTGATTTTTTCTAACAAAAATATCCCTGTTTTAAAAAGTGATTCTGTACCAATATCGCAAGTAGTATCTGATCACTGTTTAGTATATACAATCTTTAGTATAAACATAAATAAGGACAATTTTGAATATATATCGTATAGAGAATATAATAAAATTAATTCTGATGAACTCTTAAGAGATGCATCACAATTATCGTGGGATAGTGTTTATTATACCAATGACATAGACAAAAAAGTAGACATTTTTAAAATTTCCAAAATTAAATACTTAATAGACAAACATGCACCTATAAAAACAAAGAAAATATACAATAAACCTTTTACTCCATGGATTACAAATAACATTAAAAAACTAATTAAACTAAGAGACTTAGCATATAAAAAATATCTAAAAAATAAAACGCAAGGCCGCCTACAATATTACAGGCAGCTCCGAAATTATACTAAACACGCCATAATTCGGGAAAAGAATGCATTTTTTAAAAGTCTGTCAAGCAAATCAGGAAAATTTTTTTGATCTACGGCCAAAATGTTAAATCTTATCCATAAAAACGATTCTGAAATACCTCTCAGTCTATCTGATGTAGGTAAACTTAATTTATACTTCTCCGAGTGTAACAATATATCGAATACTACATGCGATGAACAGGTTTCCTTTTATCAGCAAAACACTCATCGAAATGTGACTTCTGAACTTAATTTTACCCTCTTAGATAAGTCTGATTTACATAAATATATAAATTCCATAAAAACTAATTCTATTGGTGAAGATGGTCTCTCACTTAAAGATTTGAAATTATGTCTGCCTTTTTGTGAAAATCCGTTATTGAATATTGTTAATACTTGCATATTAAATGGCGTCTTTCCAAAACTTTGGAAAAAAGCCATTATAAAACCTCTGCCTAAGAAACCTAACCCTAAAGAACTAAAAGATTTAAGGCCTGTCAGCATCTTGTCTGTAATTTCTAAAGTGCTGGAAAAACATATTTATAATCAAATAATTTCATTTTGTAGTTTATATGATATAATTCCGGAATGTCAAACGGGTTTTAGAAAGGCATTTAGCACAACCACTTGTCTTTGTAATCTTGTAAATAAAATCAGACATAAGGAAGATAAAAAAGAGTTTACGTGCCTTTGCTTGCTTGATTTCAGTAAAGCATTTGATACTCTAGACTATAGGATGCTACTAGCTAAGCTTCACTACTTTGGTTTTTCTAACAATTCAATGGGGTTTTTTAAAGTCTTATCTAACTAATAGATTTCATTGTGTGGCCATAAAATGTGGACAGGTTCAGAAACAATCCAGTTATATTCCTCTCGAAAGAGGCGTACCACAAGGATCCATCTTAGGGCCTTTGCTGTTCTCTTTGTATGTTGCGGACATGGAAAGAATAATTAAACACTCCGAACTGCAACAATTCGCAGACGATTCTCAACTCTACAAGTCTTTTACTATAGATACTTTACTTACTTCACAAACTTCAATGAAGATCTTAGCGAATTAAATAAGTTTACAAAAAATCATAACTTAAAGTTAAATGCCTCCAAATCTTGCGTCATATTTTTGGATCTAATAAAAATCTTTTGGAATATGTGTCAACTAATTTCCAAGTTAAAATAGATGATTTATCCGTACCAATTGTAACTCTAGCTAAGAATTTGGGTATTTTTATCGATAACAAACTAAATTTTGAGGCTCATATTAAGGAGAAACTTAGTATTGCGTATATGCGTCTGGGGAAATTGTATAAACTTAAACGCCATCTACCTAGTGGTACTTAACTATGGCGATGTCGTCTATCATAACTCACTAAGCGCGCATACTAAACATTCCATACAAAAACTTCAAAATGCATGCCTACGTTTCGCACATAATATACCATTTAGAAAGCATATTACACCATATCTCAATAGATATTCTATCCTGTCAATGGCGGGAAGGTGCGAGTATCATATGTTCCTATTTATTTTTCGCATATTAACAACCAATCAACCTCCATATTTAAGGTCTATATTCACAACGCAGGAGCATAACTACGGTACTCGATATTTTGATTCTTTTAGGATCACACAGCATAGGTCAGCAGCATTTCAAAAATCATTCAGCTTCGTCGCAGTTCAGATGTGGAATAATTTATCAAATAATATTAAACAACTTCCGTTACGCAGCTTCAAGACACATATAAAAAAATATGATGTTGCATTCGCAAACCTAATTTAATTTGAACCGATAAATTTTGCATTCCATGAATACTATTATTGCTTATTTGATTAGTTATTGACAAGCACCTCTTCATTCATACTGATTTTTATATATTCATTCATTCATATTTTTTAATTATATTTTTGTTTGCTGCACTCGCCCAGTTTTTAACAAATAATAGACCAATAATAACTATAATATTAGCCACGTCCTCTCAAGTGTCCGCCCGCGCATGCTTCCTGCATTCTGAGCCCCCTGGTGTCCGCTGTATAACTATAACATATTGATATTGTTTTGGTTTGTTTTTGTTCTCACACTTCATTCTTAATATTCACTTTTTAATAATAAGATTAGTTTTAAATCTCATTATTATTTATAAATTATTAATCTCGTTGATATTTTTCAATTTTCTAAGGGCTGCATTACACTGACTCGGAAAGCGTCTGAGTATGTGCAACGGTTATTAAAATCGCTATGCAGACCCTGTTTGCCTATAAACATGAAATTTAATTTTTTATATTCTAATATTTTGTTAATTTTTTACATTCCAATATTTTGTATTTCAATTTATTTCTAATATTCTGTATTTCAATTATTTGTATGTCTTATAAGGCAAAATAAAAAGTTTTTTGAATTTTTTTTTTTTTGAAGTTGGAAGAAGAAAAGTATTTTCGAGCTCGGATATAAAAACCCAATTTCTGCTGTAGCAGTGGAGGTGATGTGATCATAGCACCGGAGATCTTTTTTTTATGACAAATGAATCTTTGGGTTGAAGCATTCGTTTATTTATTTCAATGGTGTGGGTACCGGAAGATAATATGTGACGTAGTAAACATGATTGTGTCTTAGTGGCGTTAAACTGTGCAAGGTTCTTTGCTCTCCCATTGTACGATTTTAATGAGACATTACTTAACGCCTATCATCAATTTCAGTCTTGGATGCAGTTTTAGGAAATTGTATATTGGAGTGGAGTCAGCATTAGATTAGGATTGCTGGTAGAAGAAAGTCTATCATTGATGTGCAAGAGGAATAGAGCAGGTGCCAACAATAAACCAAAACTAGATGGCACCAATAAACCAAATCAATGCCTGGGTTGATTTGGTGAAAGTTTGATGAATTGCCATCAACCACTACAGAAATACTTCTGTTGGAAAGAAAACTCAGCTTTTGCTTTAAACGTGTAGTGGATTTCATCATCGAAAGTTAACGAAAGAAAGGAGCTTTTGCAAAGTTTTAAAAAATATTTTTAGCAAGCGACTAAAAGGATTGATTCTCACTTTGGGGAGAAAGAACTTTGCCTTTTATGCGTGTGTTGAAGGCATTTTTGTCGTCAAGAATTAGGCGATTGTAATGATTTCGTACCTCGTTTTAAGTCTGTAGATTTTCTGAGCTAGAAAATTGTTGTGAGTACCAATTCTCTCCAGTGTGGCATTATGGCAGGATTTGTGGTATAATCTCCATATAGAAATTCCGCCTACAACTTCCTGTTTTATGAGATAGGAAATAGTAATTAGAGCTTGATCAGAGGAATCTAGAGAAGTGGAAATAAAATACTGGTAAGGCTCTAGGTAAGTGGTGTTGCTATGTATGACGATGCGTGGAAAGTAAGTAATAAAGGTGTTGAAAAAGTAACTATTCAATACTCGAATACTCATTACTTATCGATATTGGTAGTAACGAATACCGATTCCAACATGAAATTTTTACAATGATTGCTTCGATTAGTTTCGGCAATCTGACTCTAAACGTGAATATGTTCTGATACCGATACCGATACGACATGCAACCGGCGAGTCAGTCATGGTGCTGTTTGACAATACTCGCATCGATATAGAAAATATTAACCCGACTAGAGAAGTAACACGGACGGATTTTGTTGTGGATTGGCCGCCGCATTTAATTTTTGTCGCTTCTTCTCAAGTTCAATAATATCTTTATCTTTGGTCTTCTATCGTCGAAACTGTACTGAGGCTGCTTTTAAAGATTGCATAGTGGTAAGACAAAGACAACACTGAATGACATTTTGTTTCCATAGTTTGAACTTTGTAGTTTCTTAATATATTCAAAGTGTTTGCTTCGAAAGTGATAGCATAGGTCAAAAACTGCTTACACGATTGAATTAAAATGGTAGCATAATAAAATATTTAATAAATCGGCCTGAAAAACCTACTTTTTGTGCAAGCATTAAATATGATATAGAAATATACTGGTAAAGTTGTGGTACGAATTCAAAATTGCGCCACAAAATGGCTACAAAATATTTTTTTAAACCAACGAAAAAAAAACTTATTCATTTGACTTTAAATTTTGTAGTAAAATTAAATGTTATACTGGGATAAACTGGTACGAATTCAACATGACCTAACAAAATGGCGGTGTGTGACAATGTAAAAACTATCTAGTGAATTTATTTCAACTATGCCTAAAAATCAAATGTGGCATAGGCAGAAACTGGTAAAATATTGGTAGAAATCCAATCTATGCAACAAAAAGGCGCCCAATAAATAGGTTTGTAAAGATAGTATAGGTGTGTTGCTAAATGACTATGTAGTGAACTATATTGGGTCACATTTCACTATTCCTAATAAAAGGAAAGATTCGTAACAAGGGAAAAGGAAATTTACCAACTTTTTAAATATGGGAATGGAATTCTGTGCTTTGCATTGCACGAGAATCGGAATTCATACTTTTTTTACTTCTGTAGGTAAATGGCGTTTTTGATAATTTTTTTAACAAAACTATAAGTATAGCGGTTTCTATTGGTTCTGTAGGAAACAAAACAACAATATCTAACTATTCAGTAAAACCGCACTGTCATAGATTAATCATCAGATGCGAAAGTATTAATAGTTCACGTACACTCAAAACTAGCGGTTTCGTTTGGGGGAGGACATTATGTATAATCACCCTTCAGATTTTTAACAAGTGAACTTTACTGGGGTTGTCCCACATATTGAACAACTCTTTCTGTCCTCTGTAATTAAGAAATACTGAGAATAATCAATCATATTTCTAAGATATTAATTAGTATTCTTCCTTGTATATATTCGAAAATATTAGGCCATACTAAGAATTATGCGGCATTTCTGTCGGTCTGTTGACCTGTCGGTATGTCTTTTCTCGGCATACCTGAAAAACTACTTACCTGATTAACTTCAAATTTCGCTCTAACATTAAGACTCATATGGGGATGACCTGGTAACATTTAGGTAAAAATGTGGCTAAACAAAATGGCGGCCTAGTGAAATGTTAAAAAAATGACTATTAATAAACTACTTATGGAATTTATCTCAAATTTTGCACGAGTAAAATTTTGGAATGAATCCAAAATGGTGGTTTAATAAATTATTTAAAAATTCGAAAATAGCGGCCAAACAAAATATTTGTAATCATGAAAAAAATCACCCTCTCAGGTTATAGCGTCCCTAGTTGCCAAAAAACATGTTTTATTAAATCCGTCGATCAGTGTGTCTGTTAGTTGGCAGCACAGTCAAAAATTAAAGATCATATGGGGATCACCTGATCATATTTTGGCAAAAATTTAATATGCCGGAATATTTAAAAATCGGCCTAAAAAAACTACTTACTAGATTAATTTCAAATTCTGTGCACACATTACGTCTGATATAAAGACAAATTGGTAAAGCTGTGTGTGGTACGAATTCAAGATGACTGAACAAATTTTTTACTACCCCGTAAAACTATCCTAATTGTGAAAAAAATCACCCTCCGGTATTGTTTCATATCTTTACTTTTCAGAGTCCCTAGATGCCAAAAACATGTTGTCCCAATTTCGTCTGTGTGTATGTCGTTTCGCATAGCTTAAAGGCTACTTATTCGACTGACTTCAAATTTTGACCAAAAATTAAAGGTCATATAGGAATGTTCTCGTAATATTTTAGTAAAAATCCAATGTGGCAAACAAAATTTGTAAAATTTTGGTTCGAATCCAAGATGGAGGAACAAAAAGGCAGTTAATAAAATATTTAAAAATTCATCCTGAAGAAACTACTTATTGGACTGATTTCAAATTTATGCCATAACTAATTGTTGTATAGAGATCAACTAGTTAAACTGTTCTACAAATTCAACATGGCGGAACAAAAAACTTTTCATCAAATTGACTTTAAATTTTAGTCGAAAATTAGGAGTCATATGGAGATGACCTGGTAATATCTTGGTAAAAATCTAATAGGTGGAACAAGATGGCGGCCTAGTGAACCGTTAAAAGAATATTACTAAAAAAACTAATTATCCAATTTCCTCAAAATTTTGCACAAAAATCAAGTTTTACATATGAATAAACTGGTAAAATTTTGGTATGAATATAGGATAGAAAAATAAAATGGCAGGCTAATAAAATATTTAAAAAATCGGCCAGAAAAAAACCAGTTAGAGGTATTTCGGGTAAGAGTACGCAGTTAGTGAATTTTTATTTATTAAAAAATATAAAACGAAATAGGGTATCCTGTATACTAACATATAGTACATACTTAATTATAATATTCCACTTATATTCTAAAAAAACGCTATTCTTTTGTTAGATATGCAAATGCGCACTCTTGTCCTTCTAGTTGGGTAAGAGCGCGGTGAAGTTAGGGCAACACTGCGCACAATTTTTAATCGACACAGTAGTCACAAATAAAGGAACCTTTATTGTCGTAACTAGAACAGTGGACATGCCACCACAGGTTGCATTGGCAACACAATATCCAGTCGTCCCTAGTCTCAGCCTTGTGACAGTTTGGGCAACATACCTTGGTTTCATAATTAATATTTTTTTCTGATTTGCAACTATTCTATTTGCCCTTTAATTCAACTAATACTTTTCTCTTTGCGTTGAGCATGTTTTCGGATATCTGCTCCTTTACAAGCATTTTTAAAGGAGGAATCTATCATGAGCTCTGATTTTTGAGAACGCCTTTTTCGGGTTTGTGTCTCAATTGAAGCTTTAGGAACAGGACACAGCTGTGAATGAGATAAAAACTGGGGATGGTGGCAATTCTACGGTAGATAGCTGGATGATTTTTATTGGTACGGAGACAGAACCAACGGTGCTTGTTGAAGCTTTTGGAGCTATGGGTTCATCGGTTATTGAATTATTGCCTGTTTCTTCCAATTTCTTCTTGTTAACAGATAGTTTTTGTTGTATAAAAATTAAAGATTCATTATCACTTTCACTTTCATCTCTCTCAGTCTGTGATGGAATACAAAGTTTTTCCGTTAGTTCCGATGGCCTAAAATCTTCCTCAGTAAAAATGTCGTTGTCATATTGAAAAATGCCTGTGCTTCTAAACCCATTTTGAGAAATCGGTATTGTTGCCACTTTTGAGTACGCTGCTTCAAAGAGTTTGGCTGCGTGTCTTTGAGTTATTACTTTTCCAGGATTGCTCGTCATCCATTTGTCCGTCTCGGCAGAATAGACTGTTTTAAGAGGACCAAAAAAGCTTTTGTCTAAGGGCTGAAGCATGTGGCTAGCATGAGGGGGAAGGGACAGTAGAATAATATGATGTTCTCTACAACATAATACTGCCGCAACAGAGCGATGAGATACATAATTATCTAAAATTAACAAAACTGGCTCTTTCATAGAAGGCTTGACAATACAAAATGTTTTAATCAATCCATAAAAATATCGGAATTCATATATCCAGAGTCAGAAATCATGGGTAATGTACCAAGTGGTGCTCCAAAATAAAGTTCTGGCAGTTGGGGACATAAAACAAACGACTGTCACAGTTTGGCCTCTGCCTGCAGATACAATCTTTCCTACTAATTTTATTCCTTTTTGAGTAAAAACTTTGAGCAACTTATTAGGTACAGTAGATAGGCCAGACTCGTCCATATTGAAGATTCTATGAGGGGCCACTTTTTTTCAATAAATACCTTTTTCAAATTCTTGAAAAAATGATTGACTTGATGCCTATTGAATCCCATTGCTCTTCCTACACTGCATTTTTCCGGCGCACGTAATGACAGATTTTGTCTTTTACATAAAAGAATAGACCCAATCTTTCACAGCCATTCTTTTTTCCGTATTAAATCTATGGCCCAGACCATTCAGCTCTGCGTACTGAAAAGCCAAACATCGCAGATTTTTTGTTCCTAATCCATAAAACTTTGAGTCAAGATCTCGACAGTGATTAGTTAATTCTGTTTTCATTTGTTTAGTAAAAATAGTTTTAAATCGACCAAGACTTGTAAGTACAGTTCCCTATTATTAAAAAAAGAAACAGCATTAATTTAGTTCAGTTTTTATAATTTTGCTTTCATTTCCTAACTGACTTTAATCTTTTTCTAAGTGTTGATTCCTTTGTACCCATACACTCTGCAACTTTCCGCTGACTTTCTCCGCTCTCTATTCTTGCCCTAGCCTTTCTAAGATTTTCTTCAGTAAACAATAATTTTCTCTCCGTCATCCTTGTATATTTTCCCATTTCATCAAAAATATCACCTAAAAACATAATATTTTAAAATACTCTTAGACGACGTATTAACGTCGTCTAAGAGTATGCATACATACTTGAGAAGGATCGCCTAAGAATACGCGCGTACTCTTAATCGACTTGCGAATGCGCACTTTTAAAGAAATGTATTACCGTTACCTCGAACCGCTAGTGGCGCTGTTGGAAACATAAAACGAACATCGAACATATGCTGTATTTTAACCTATTAAAGACTGATTGAACACATAGCTTGGTAATTTATGAATTGTTGGTAACTAGCCTGCACCACTACAACAGATCTGGTAAATAATTAGATTAAAACAACAAGAAATCCATTCTTACCTGTATTTCTTTGGTAAAATTTCGTAGGAGGTTATGAAAGCGGGACGCGAGTCACCAACACCTTACTATACACTATACTTACTAGGTTTCCATCTGTCTCTAATGTAGAGATTTATATATATTAGATTATTTTCAAATTTTCTGCATGAATTAAGGGTGATGTGGAGATAAACTGGTAAAGTTGTAGTACGAATTCAACATGGCGGCCAAATATTTTTTTTTAAATCAACTTAAAAAAACTTATTTAACTAGTTTGAAATTTTGCAGAAAAAAATAATGTAATATAGAGCTAAACTGCTATAAAGTGGTGGTGTGTGTCAGTGTAAAAACTACTTATTGAATTTATTTTAAATTATGTTTAACAATCAAGTGTGGCATAGGTAGAAACTGGTAGAATATTGGTAGGAATAGAATGTGGTAGAACAAAATGGCGCCAAATAAAAATATTTGAAAAGATACTGAACTCAACTGGGACAAACTTCACTATTCCTAATGAACGAAAAGATTCATAACGACGGAAGTTCCGGGAAAGGAAATTTACTGATTTTTTATTTTGCAAATAAATTAAATTCTCGACAAGCAGTATGATAAAACATTAAGCTTGAATCTTGACGTAAATGTAAACGAGATAGCTTCGAATATCCGATACGTCGCGCCGGCTGATGTAAAAATTAAATTTGTCGCTCGTTCGATTTTTACATTAACAGCGCCTGAAGCTGTAAGCGCAGCTTCAGACGCGGGATGATTTTTAATTTTACGCCAAGCAGATAATATGCCCCAATTTGAACTTGATACTGTTTGTGACATATTTCACTTTTCTTTTTGATTAATTTGTAAATATCATAATGATATAAAAATGTTGAGACTTTACCAGAAAAGTAACCAGAAGTAATTAATGCAAACTATCTAAGAAACTGCTGACATTCGACATAGCAGGTCATAACAAACATTAACTATGGAGAATCTTGCAGGGTGCAACTAGATGGATTCGGCATACTGAATAAACATTTGAGACTTAAATGAAAATGTTACCAGAAATATCGATTTGCTATTAATAATTATTGACTGAATGAGGTTTCGTAATAACAGTGTACTCAAGCTGTATTAAACTTTACAATTAAAATATCTTCTATATTTTTAAAACACTAAACCAAATTTTACAGTAAATTCGTGAGAGAGTTGTACTGCACCGATTCAACACTATTTTTTGTATTGTAAATTTATACAGGATGTATCAAAAAAATCGGGTCACTGATTAATCACCATTCTGCTCAAACCGCTTGACGTAAAAAGTTGGCACACAGTTGATAGTAGAATGTCAGATTTCAAGGTGAATTTCAAGGCCCCTTAAATATTTTTTTAATTATAAAACCGTTAGTTTTTTGGAAAAAGGCTTAATCTCAGGTATTTTATTTGATTATTTTACATGCTTTAAAAGTTAGACAGAATGTTTAAAAAAATCGGGTCACTGATTAATCACGATTCTGCTCAAACCGCTTGACGGAAAAAGCTGAATTTTGGCTTACAGGTTGACTGTAGGATGTGGAGTTTCGCTAAGAAGAAATTTTTCAAAAATCAAATTTCAAGGGGTTGAAATCGACCCTTAAATATTACAATATTTTTTATTTAAAAACCAGTTTTCAAAAAAGGCTTGAACAGGTATATTTTATTTTATGTTTATACAGGGTGTTCCAAAAAATCGGAAATAATTTATAAACTTAAATTTCCTAAGCCCCTGTTGACAAAATTGAAAGAAAATGCAACAAGAAACGTGGTTCATAGAGAGCTATTTAAATATAGTGCTTTAAGTACCTCTTTATATCCCTTTCGTTATCGCCATACGCGAACGAAGTCGCGGGTAGTCGCTAGTCGTGATTTATAACAGACACTTAATGTCAATAAAATGGGGCTACAAATGTATTGCTACTCGAACACGATACTGTAACTAGTCAAGCCTACAGGGTGCAAAGAATAAAAAAAATCAATTTGCTTAACATTAAAAGACTTACATTAACGTTCTGATTTGGTCTATAAATATTAGCAGTTAAGCACATTCCAGTTGCAACATACTTTTAGCCGCCCCGCTCTTTGTTGATATTCTGTTTTTATAATGACTCTGGTTTTTTTTTTATGGAAGATAACTTGATCATCATATTTGTATTGCACATTACGGAAAAAATCCAGGCATTACATTTTCGATGACACACAGTATATATTAGTTGAAAATACTTTGAAGAAAGCAGAGTCTTAGATATAGATTAAATGCCCAAGATAATACATAGCGCCTATAGCAAATCCAATCGCCAGAATAAGGACAGCAATATTTTCTAAGGGGAACGGAGACCAATTTTACAAGAAGTCTTAGATAAACTCGTTTACACCCCTTAAAAATGTGTGGGGGGTTGTTTAAAAATTATTTTTATATAATTTGATGATAAAATGTAGGAATGTTGAAAACTCTTCATAGGGCATTCCAATGATCTGTCAGTTGAACAATTTAAATTTGTACACGGAAGTATATAGAACTTTTGTTATTTATTTTTATTTTTTTATCTTAAAATGCCTTCTTTTTGTTATATTGCAAATTGTAGAAGTAGAAGGATAAGAGACAATGTTACTTTTATTTCTAAATTAAATTAAGAATATTATTCAGTTTTAGATATGAAAAACGATTGAATGCACTTTCGTCGATGCGGCTGAAGTGGAATATTGCAATAATGAGAGGATTTGTGTACTACTAAATTAAATTAAGACCACGTGTGCATGTCATATTAATCATTTATTAAAAAACTAAAATTAACGTAGCTAATTAACAATTTATATGATTTCAAATCGGGACTCTGATCAAAAATATCTCTAATCGTTGTTTGAAAAAGTTATATTACATTTTGTACCTTTACATATTTCAATGATGTATTATTGTTTTATATTTCACTAATATTAACGGGTTCTAAATATTTAGCAGTATTTGTATGAACCATCTTGAAAGAGATTTTTTAAATAATTTTTATTTAATTTTATTTATGCATTCTGAAATTGTTTTTTGTGTTTGGGAAATCTAGGTAATCCTACTTAAAAGACTCATAGTTCTTCAATTCATTATACAAGTAACACATATTTTTTTTACATTCCATCTTACGAATCCATCGTATATGGAATTTTATTACATATTTTAGGAACTAAATAATGAACGCTTTTCAGATAGATATTGTCACGAGTATGGTAGCTGTGGTGTCTATAGTTTTTACAGAATTTTTTTATGTATAAAAGTAGCTACGATAACCGTATACAGGGTTATGACTTACTTAAAACTAAGATTTACCAAAAGTGTCTCTCAGCAAAACTTATGACTGAATGAAGAAAGACCTGGTTATGCATTCCGGACGGAAGTTTTTAAAGTTATTATAAATGGTGACAGATTCCAGACTCAGGTTTACAAGTTTATAGTACTTTAAGGTATGGACTTTCTTTTCAAAATTTAAGTTTCTCGATAACTTCTCAAAAAAATAAAAAGGGAACAAAATGATTTATTTTTTTTAGAGGCTCGATGGTATAATCCCGTCCTAGAGAGCAAGTATATAATCGTATTTTTTCTAGTTTATGTTTAAGTCTAGTAAATGGTAAAGGTTTCATTACGTTGAAAAAAATTGAAGGAACTCACATCAAACCCGCTAAATTTAAATATTTAAGATTTTGTCTGACATTTTATATTCCTATACAACTAAAATATTTGGCTGGCTTAATATGCAAATTAAATTATGCTTAAATTTTGTATACTACGCCAAAATCTCCTTGTAATTTGACGCCTCTCCTCTATTTGAGAATATAGGGAAATCTAAAAGAAAATTTGCAGAGCCATATATGTTTGAAAGTATTCTAAGCTTCCTCACCGTTCTAAATGGCTTATGGTTTTCTCTTTTCTCTTAAAACCAGAACTAAACACCAGGTAAGTAATTTCCATTTACTAAATGAACAAACGTATTACGTATATTTAATGTATTAATGTTGGAAAGGAAGTAATCCCTTAGTCACGGTATATTGTTTTCTTAGGTATCTTTCTGTGTATTTAATTTAAGGTCTAAAGTCTAAAGTTTCGATTTGTATTTATGAAAAGAATAAAAATGGTATTCCAAATATCATCGGTTACACCAGAAATTAATTAAATTATATTAATCTCTATAAGTGGCCCTAACACTTCTCATTGATCAATTTTGTATTTTGGTTGGTTTTTAAAGATAATTTTGATGTTATTTTCGTTGTTCTCAATGGGCTTGACATTTTTATTTTTATTCCTAATATTTTGAACTCATGGACTTTAGACATGCCCTAAAGCAGCTTTAATACATTATATTTTTTTGGCGGTTTGGATGGCCATTTGGAAAATATGTCCAAGTTAATTATTGGAGTATTAATAAACCATTAAAAAGCAAATTCCTCTACATGTATTCATATATTTTTGCTTCAAATTAAAACAAATTTGTTAGGGAAAACACAAGAGTATATTTCTATTATAACAGCAACACAATATTGAAAAGAGCTTAAAAGCAAAAATAAAAATAAGCATGAATTCGCCTAGGATTTCCCAAATACAGTTTTGCATTGCATTTGTTACTTATTTAGTGAAGCGCCATATCCGTTTTATTTGATATCAAGTAAAAATTATTAAAAAAATAAAAAATTCTATTGCTTAGAACTAGTATATTATTATTGGAAAAGAATTTGAATGTATACCAAAGAAAGAATTTACTCCCATGTCATAACTTATTTATTATTTTTATTGTAATTACATTCAATTAATGATCAAAATTAGGCACGAAATATATGTTAAACTTACGATAATTTTGGGCAGTGTTCGTAAAATGTATACTATTTTTAGATTTGTATCAATTTTTACCGTGTCTAAAAGCATTTGAGGGAATATTTGCAAATTTCTGAACCCATGTCGAGTTAAAAAGTATTGTTTTAAAAACGAAAAATTTGTGGTTTTTTTTAAAACGGGATTTTATTCAATGTCCTGACCTGGGACAAAAAAGTATTAAACTATATATTGTAGCAAAAATATGGAGCTTTTGATCTGTCCAATCGCTTCTGCTGGAAGGTGCGAACCTTCCAGCAGAAGAAGTTTTGACGTAACCTCAGTTACGTCAAAACTATATATATATATATATATATATATATATATATATGTTGGTTTTTACTCCTTCACGGATGGAAAAATACAATGTGTTTTCATTCCGGGTGTACATCCGTTTACTACTGTCGTTCTGAAAAGAACAGTTTTGCTGACGTTTCGCCAAAATCACATTTGGCATTTTCGAAGCTTTCTTTCTCGCGTCCGAATAGAGACTGAAGTGTTGGTGACTGCGACGCTTCCTTTTATACCCCCACTCGGGGCCGAAGGTTATATCTGCGCAGGCGTTGGTCGTTATTTATGTTTTCCGGATGGTGCTGTTGTTGTTGCGCTAATTGCGCTTGAGTTTTTGCGATTTTAGATTTGTCGATTATTGTCTTCCATACTGTTGGTAGTTTTAATGAAAAAGTATGACAATCTCCTACGAAAGTCGAGTCAGCCACAAAAATCATCAGTAGACGTCGATAAATTAGTACATAATATATCATCCTACAGTCTCTCAGAAAGTGAAAAATCCGTACTGAGTAAGGGTTTTAATTTTGCGATATCTCCTAAGGAAATCCCGAAAGAAGAAATAATAGCTGGAGTGGAAGCTGTCCTTGACTCCTCTGAAGAAACAAAAGCAGAGGAAATTCGACAAGAAGTGGCAAGAATTTTAAGAACAAGCAAAACACCAAAACAAATACTAAATGCCACTGAACAAAGGGCCCTAATAAACCTTCGAAAAAATAAAGACATCACAATCCTTCCAGCAGATAAAGGAAACGTAACTGTGGTTATGAATACTCAAGATTACGTACAAAAAATGCGGGATATCCTACAAGACAATTGTTATAGGCCTGTTCCAAGGGACCCGACAACGTACCTAGAAAAAACAACTAAAAATAAAATAAAAAGTTCACCAATAAACCCCGAAATTCAACAAAAAATCATACCACGGGAAAAGTCGAGCAGATGTGAAATTTTTCTTTCAACGGGCAAATGTATAAACAAATGGATGGTGCTCCAATGGGGTCCTCGCTATCACCAGTAGTCGCGAATTTATTTATGATATACTTCGAGAAAGAAGCTCTTGAGAAAGCAAGTTTAAAACCCAAATTATGGATTCGTTATGTGGATGACATATTTATTATATGGCAACATGGTCATGCAGAGCTCGAAAAATTTCTGACTCACGTAAATTCAATCCACCCCAGAATACAATTTACTCTAGAGCTAGAGGAAAACAACAAACTACCATTTTTAGATGTTTTGGTCACAAAACTACATAACGGACATTTCGAATACACCGTGTATAGAAAACCAACACATACAGACAGATATTTAAATGCAAAATCACATCATCACCCAGCACAAATTCAAGCTGTGGCAAATACTCTAATATCTAGATCCGTGCGACTAACTGAAACACAGACGAGACAAAACGAACTTAAGGTAGTATCTAGTGCTTTAAAGAAAAATGGCTACACAAATCGCACACAGGTTTCCCGAACAACGAACAACAAAAAATATGAGCCGGGAAAGTAACGAGTAGTCTTACCATATGTAAAAGGCACAACAGACAGAATCGGAAGAATTCTGAGGAAACACAACATACAAACAATACACAAGCCACAAACAACTATAGGTAAACTACTCGGAAACCCAAAAGATAAAATCAAACTGGAAAACCACGGAGTGTACAGCATTCCGTGCCAGGACTGTGAAAAGTTGTACGTAGGGCAAACTAACAGGCGAATATCAGCAAGAGTGGAAGAGCATAAACTCAGCATCAGAAATAAACAAACAACCTCAGCTTTATTCCTACATCATCAGGAAACCGGCCATAAAATAAATTTCGATGGGTGTAGGGAGATTGCCAATATAGAACATTATAAGACCAGAATAATCCGAGAAGCCATAGAAATTGAAAAACAAGGTGATTTGAATAAAAGGGACGAATCATTAAAACTACCAACAGTATGGAAGACAATAATCGACAAATCTAAAATCGCAAAAACTCAAGCGCAATTAGCGCAACAACAACAGCACCATCCGGAAAACATAAATAACGACCAACGCCTGCGCAGATATAACCTTCGGCCCCGAGTGGGGGTATAAAAGGAAGCGTCGCAGTCACCAACACTTCAGTCTCTATTCGGACGCGAGAAAGAAAGCTTCGAAAATGCCAAATGTGATTTTGGCGAAACGTCAGCAAAACTGTTCTTTTCAGAACGACAGTAGTAAACGGATGTACACCCGGAATGAAAACACAATATATATATATATATATATATATATATATATATATATATATATATATATATTCAGTTACTCCTGATTGTTTTCCAAATTTAGGATTTAACACCTTATTTAGAAGAAGAGAATTTATTACAAACTGTATATTCTTGATGTTTTTGTATCATTATCAGATTTATAAATTAATCAAAAAGAAGAGCGAAACTTGGCAAAAACGTTATCAACTTTAAATTAGGGCTTATCATCTGTTTTGCGTACATTTAAAAATCATCCCGTGTTTGAAGCTAGGCTCACAGCATGATTAACTGTTAATGTAAAAATCGAACGAGCGGCAAATTTAATTTTTAGATCAGCCGGAGCGGCGTATAGAATATTCGAAGCTATCTCGTTTATATTTGCATCAAATTCATCCTTAATGTTTTATCACACTGCTTACTGAAAATCTAATTTATTTGCCAAAAAATAAAAATACCAAACTTTTATGAAACTTGCTTAGCATTTTTTAAGTTTAGGATTGGAGCAATCGGCAATAAGAAAGTCAGACAGTTAAAATAATATTATTAGATACTAATATTACGATCTAAGTAAAATCAAAATAAATAATTTCTTTCTTCCGGATTATGTTAAGGTCTCCTTTTTAGCTAAGGCAAATCTGGACGGGACTTACAGCTTAAAGTGGGTTTCGAACCTTGATTCTGAGCCATTTGATGGCGCATGATGTAGATATATTTTACACTTATCTGTATAGATTTTTACCACTAAATTCGCCCGCACGACTTATCTCAAAGTGTATGCGTTCACCAGGACTCGAACCAGATCGTAGGGGGACCATACTCAGATGTCTAAGGCTTAAACGCAATCGGCCACCTGACCCCCAAAATAAACATCTATAAGATTGTTTTTAATATCAACTTTAAAGCTATCTCGTTTATATGTATGTCGAGTTTCAGGTTTAATGTTTTATACCACTGATTAGATATATAGATTATATATATATATATATATATATATATATATATATATATATATACGTACTACTTCCGCTATTTTGACTGTTTTAAGCCAATCTAGCTAAGAAGATAAGCAAAATCGGATAATTTTAGCTTGAAGGTTGTAACATACAATGGAGACATTCTTAATACAGATCTGTTAAAGATATTACCCTCCAGGAACGGTCGAGTAAAATCCAGAAATAGTTTCTATGCATTTATTTTTGGTTTTATGTCTCTTGCTTCAAATTTCGGATTAAAAATTATGTAACAAATCTTTATTTTGCTGTTACTTAGATTGTAATGTTGGCATGTGATAATATTATGTTAACTGATATATCCGACCATCCTAATCTCTAATTTAAAAAATACTAAAAAGTTTCTTAAAAGTTTTGTATTTAATTTATGGAAAATAAATTCCATTCTCGGCAAACAGTGGTATAAAACATTAAACCTGAAACTCGACGTACATATAAACGAGATAGCTTTAAAGTTGATATTAAAAACAATCTTATAAATATTTATTTTGGGGGTCAGGTGGCCGATTGCGTTTAAGTCTTAGACATCTAAGTATGGTCCCCGCACGACCTGGTTCGAGTCCTGGTGGACGCATACGCTTTGATAAGTCGTGCGGCCGAATTTAGTGGTAAAAATCTATACAGATAAATGTAAAATATATCTACATCATGCGCCATCCTATTCACGCCGTTTAAAGGCCGGATGTGGTGGAAGATAATGAGAGGCGAACACACACTTGTCAGCTTCATGTGCTAGTACATTTCTTGATAAAGATCAAAGGCCACCCAGTAACCCGAAAGTTGGCAGCTCGAGGATGAAATGTGGACCGGGGATCCATAAAGTGGCTCAGAATCAAGGTTCGAAGCCCACTTTAAGCTGTTAGTCCCGTCCAGATTTGCCTTAGCTAAAAAGGAGACCTTAACATAATCCGGAAGAAAGAAATTATTTATTTTGATTTTACTTAAATCGTAATATTAGTATCTAATAATATTATTTTAACTGTCTGACTTTCTTAAAGTCGATCGCTCCAATCCCAAACTTAAAAATTGCTAAGAAAGTTTCATAAAACTTTGGTATTTTTATTTTTTGGCAAATAAATTAGATTTTCAATAATCAGTGTGATAAAACAATAAGGTTGAATTTGATGCAAATATAAACGAGATAGCTTCGAATATTCTATACGCCGCGCCGGCTGATCTAAAAATTAAATTTGCCGCTCGTTCGATTTTTACATTTTGTAATAAATTCTCTTCTTCCAAATAGGGTGTAAAATCCTAAATTTGGAAAATAATCAGGAGTGACTGACCAACATTAACTTATTGAGAATCTTGGACGGGCAAGCAGTTGCTCCTGGCAGCATAATAGATAAACATTTGAAACTTGAACAACCTTACTAAAATTACGCATGTGTTGTCAAAAATGATTTGCATTAGTTTCTGCAAAAGCAGTGTACTCAAAATTTTCTTATCATTACATTTAAAATATCATGGTCGATAATATTTAAAAATAAAGAATGACAATGGGGTAACTATGGCGGTTTTTTGGTCATTCACGGCTCGAAAAATTTCTGACTCACGTAAATTCAATCCATCTCAGAATACAATTTACTCTCTCTTTTACCTCTATCTCTAGAGGAAATCAACAAACTTCCGTTTTTAGATGTTCTGGTCACAAAACTGCATAACGGGCGTTTCACCGTGTATAGAAAACCAACACATACAGACAGATATTTAAATATATGTATATATATATATATATATATATATATATATATATATATATATATATATATATATATAGATGCAAGATCACATCATCACCCAGTAAACATTCAAGCTGTGGCCAATACCCTAATATCCAGATCCGTGGGATTAACTGAAAAACAGACGAGACAAAATGAAGTTAATATATTCTAGTACTTTAAAGAAAAATGGTTACGCAAATCGAACTATGGAAAAGGATATTAATGCACAGGGTTCCCGAACAACGAACAACAAAAATTATGAACCGGGAAAGCAAAACGTAGTCTTTCCATATGTAAAAGGTTCAACATACAGAATCGGAGGAATTCCTAGGAAACACAACATACAAATAATACACAAGCCACAAACAACTATAGGTAAACTAGTTGGAAACCTAAAAGATAAAATCAGACTGTAAAACCACGGAGTATACAGCATCCCGTGCCATGACTGTGAAAATGTGAAAAGATTTACGTACAACAATAGCACCATCCGGAAAACATAAATAATGTCCAATGTCCGCTCAGATATATCCCGGTAGGGGTATAAAAGGAAGCGTCGCAGTGACCAACACTTCAGTCCCTATTCGCACGCGAAAAAGAAAGCTTCGAAAATGCCAAATGTGATTTTGGCGAAACGTTAGCAAAATTATTATTTTATTATATTTATTACATAGTACAGGTCTCGTGTAGCCATTTTTCACATCTAATATCACAGTAATATCTCGCATCGGTTGGATTGTTGCTGTTAGGTGAGGAATAGTCTTTACAGTTATCAATATCCGATGTGACATCGTTATGAATCTTTGCAACTAAGTTAACTAGTGGTTCGTCATCACTTTCTTCATCTAAAGATTTTGTATTTTTTGAAGCTTTTTTTTTTATCTGTTTTAACTTTTTCCTGATTCTTTTTCAAATCTGACTTCTTTCGAATTTCTTTTTTTTTCTTGCATTTGTTTATTTTTCTTAATGTATATGTTTTCAGGTGAAGCAAGCATCGGTAGCTGACTGCTTTCTTTTTTTTTAATGAAACTGGAACTTTTGGAATTGGTCTCATATCGTGTAAAAATTTACTTGGTGTTGTCATCGTCATCTGAATGGTATGTAGAGGTGCTAGGTTGTGGTTAACAAGTGCTTTGTTTGTTTCCCAATTTTGATTTTCTAGGATGTGTGATATTACCTTTATTTAAATGATATGCAGAAGTACTAGTTTGGGGTTCCAAGTGATTTGTTTTATTTGCTGGTCTTGATATCTTGGAAGGCGTTTGATTTAAGGCAACTGTTTCTTCTTGACCAGGATTATTTGTATTATCATTGTCCGCATTTTGTAGTGCTGAATCTAAGATTGCAAAAAAATGGTCTGGTATTACATTAGGGTCAAGAGGACAGATACCAGTGGCTTTAAATCCTGATATTGAATTTGACGTAGTAGCAGCATGGACCCAAGCCTTTCCAAGAACTTTTCCTACTTGATATCTGGTTAGGTTTCTGTTGGGATGATTCAGCATCCAAGTTCTGGCTTTTGAATTCCAATAGCACTTAAGAGGACCAAAGAAACTGTCTAAGGGTTGCATGGCTCGAGTACAGTGGCTGAGCCGGCACATTAAAATTATATCGTTCTGGTCTGTAATTTCGAGCATTTCAGCCATTTTAAAATTATCTCCGAGTTGATAAATGACGATTTTCTGTTCATGTAAACAACGGATCCAGCTGGCAAACCATCGGAAAATTCGGGATTCTTGATAACACCTTTCATAGTGAGGGCCGGCGGAAGAAACACACCTTCAGCATTGCAACAGCCGACATCTATTGCTCTTTGGGAGCAATAACCTTGGATGCTTTATTAATAATTTGGATTCCTGCTTCATCCATATTGAAAATATGTGATGGACGATTAATTAAATTGTTTTCATTTAAAACAATGGTTAATGGCTCAAAGAAGTTGGCGACTTCTAGTCGAGTCATGCCTTGAGCTCTTGCTAACGATAGTCCTTCTGACTGTCGAATGGATAGGTCCGGATTTCTTTCTATGAAAGATCTAAGCCACGGTTTTCTAGCTTTTTTTATCCTGAACTGAAAATTTGTGTTTTATGTTGAGCTTTTCTGCAAAATTATATGTTAAAGTCCGAACTGTTTTACGATCCGGGGCAAATCCAGCAGCGCAGAATCTCTTGATATGAGCAACCAGCCTTTTTTAGTTCTATGGGCCAAAACACCTAAAAAAAAGTATTCTATTTTTCAAACCAGTTCGGTGGCGCATGCGGGTTTTGATCTCGAGGGCTGAACCCCGTTTACACGTTGTGAGAAATGGAAAAGTGGCGCAGATGAAACATTTTCTCTTGGGCATTAAAAATAACGCAACATTTCATTAAGCTTATGTTCGTAATTTATTTTGAATACAAAAATTGCCGTTTATTCAAATAGCCTAGAAATCTATTTTAATGCAATAACAGTAATCTTAATATTACGTGTCCTGAAAATAAAAAAAGTTTTGCTACCTAATGCAAAAAATCGATTCTAGGGTCTTGGGTGAGCTGCACTGCACCGCTAAAGCTTATTTATAATATCCCTACATATTCTTTCTGCATTGTAGAAGATACAATAAAAATAAATATTTACCAACTGGGCCAAGTGGACCTTTTGTCAACTTTCCAGATTTAATTCTCCTCTGCTTATGGTGCGCACTGGAACTCCATATCTTCTCTCAGCTTCTCGCTTAGATATTTCACCTTCTTTGACCATTTCTATAGCAATCCTTAATTGTTCATCTGTATAATTGCCCCTTAATTTTGCTGTTGGTTTGCGGATATATTTTCTCGGCATTGGGATTCTAAAAAAAATAACTTAGATTAAAGCATAATATCTTTATGGTGTTCAATAAAATCACACAAAACCCCAAAATAACTGCACATAACATGCGGCAACTCTCCCACCCAGAAAGCACATAATATGTGGCAACTCTCACACACGGAAAGGTCGGCGTCTATCCTTTTAGGTACGGATAGATGCCGCATCTGTTATCTATGCACCCACATAAAATTTTGACCTTTACTGTACATAATATTCTTTAAAATGGCCTATATAATAAGAAAAAGGTAAATAAAGGCTGACTTATTAGAAAATACAGTGGCTACTAGAACCAAAAAGACTAGCTGTAAAGTTTTAACGTAACAAAATGCAACTTACAATTTTTAATGTGTGTTTTTAATTGCTGAAAATCACTGCCGACACTCTTGGCTGCTTAAGCTCACACACTGTACTGACCGATACAGTTCTAGATTTAATGGCGGCATCTCTCCGGACTTTACCCTATATATACAAAACTTGAAAGTTTTTACTATGGTATATTTAGAGCTATGACAAAGGAACAAGAGACCATCGAAAGCATGTGTTTTTTAGATGGGACACCTTATATTTTTTATAGCGACTCAAAAGATTTTTTTTTATTACATTTTTGTCTTCTTATTAACGTACTAATAAATTAGGCTACAATATTTTTATTAAATTAAAAAATGCATTAATTTTATTTGTTACTCTGTATAAATATAATTAATAATAATTAGGTTTTACGATAAAAACAACTTTCGATGACCAAAACATGTCTAAGTAAAAATTATAAAAATGAAAATATTCAATTTTTAACCTGGACTCTCTTCCTAGTTTGCGAGGTAGGGTGCAATGGCAAGAAAGTTTCTTTATAGAGTGGATAACAACATAGTAAAATATTAAAAGAAGGTTTCACGGAACCCAAGATCGTTAAATTTGTGCCATGTTCTTTGCTTCCACTCGGGTACGTGCCAAAGGCCCACACGCAGCCGCTGGCGCTACGTTTGCTACAGTCAATTTAGGTTAACCGAAGGTCTTTAGATTTGACAGATAGGTGCGTCAAAAAATTTGGCTTATTGATATTAAATGTCTTTTGATTATCGGCGTTGGCCCTTCAGCTGTCGTCTTAAAAACTTCATTTCAAGACCTAACCTCACTTTTTCGATTTTAAAATGATATAAACGTTTATCATGAAATTTAGTGTTTTCATATTTTTTATGTGGAAAATAACTAATAGTCAATAAATAACTTATGTTTTTCGAAATCCTGAGTGTTTTAATAAATAAAAAGAAAAGTAAAATAGTGAAATCAAAACAATAATCATGCAAATAACCCCGCGGTTCATCGGCTTCATATTCTGCCAGCCGACCTGCCGTCGATGGGCCCAACAAAATAAATTCAAGCTTAACAATAAAAGAGGCTTGGTGTCGAACCTTAAAGCGATCGTAAGATATACCATTAATACAATATTGTTTACGACTGCTATGAAAACTCCCAAAAAACATACAACCAGAAAGATCTGAAAAAGAATAATTTCCCATGGTTCAAACTGATTCGTCATTGGCCAGCGCCCGTATCCAAAATACAGCCTACTTAGCGTGCGCACAAAATGCAGTCATATAAATTTACAATGTATAATACGTTTAAAAACCCTTTTTATATCCATATAACACCAAACTTTTACATTCATTGGAAAATAGGTGTTTTCAAAATGTTAGGTAATCAACATTATCAACTTAGCTCTGGATTGGGAAGAAAAAAGTGAACTGTATTTTTAATTCATAATTTATATTTAATTTGAAAAAGTCTAAAACACAAGCCACAACAACAATAAAAACATTATAATAACTCGAGCTACACCAAAGGCTTATCTGGTGACTGAAGCTCTGGAACGTCATTGAAAACTGCATCCATGGTCGTTACGAATGTACGTTGCAGTACAGAGAGCTGAGAAAACACTAACGGCCGGCTGGTCTAACCTGTCCTGAAACTGTCATGCCGGGGAGCGTTCTTTGAAGCTTTTAGTGCAGTTTTTTATTCGAAAGAATGCGAAGAAAAATATTAGAGACGTCTGATTTATATTGTCATATTAGACATTACCGTTTAGCCAATTTATGAAAGAAAAAGGATGTATTTAGTAAATACGGAACACAAAAAATTTTATATAATAAACTAATCTGCTATTTAAGATAAGTTTAATTTGATTTAAAATATTTTTAAAGTCTTAAACAATATATCTACCTAGAATTGCTTTCTGAACCAATGTGATAACGTATTCGATACTTTTTCTGGAAAATTTTATTGAACTCTGATACCAGACTAATTATCTAATCATATGAATTATTTTAGCAATTTTGTTACCTTAATTTGTTATTACTATGCGAACGTTGATATTTTAACTGCACGTGTTTCTGTCGAAAATTGCGTTATTCGTTCGTTACTAGCAAGCACGTATTTGTTACAACGAATGTGCCTCGCATAATAATAAATTATGCAGTTGCAGAATAATAACTATGGGTATTATTTGACCAAAACTCTAAAATATCGGAAATATCAGAAAGCATCATTTCATATGAAACGGATTTCCACCTAATTTTTAAATATTTATTCTTTTGTAAGATAGGTTTTGTGTTTGAAGAGCTAAATATAGGATTAATGCTAGGGTTTAATACAGCGTTTATAAACGCTTTTAAAACTGACGATTTGTACAGAAATTTCAAACCAAGAGAGAAGAACATCTATTGTTTTTATAGATATGGTAGTAAACCTTATTTCAAAACTTTTGGGGATTTCTGTGACCTTTCGAAATATACTACGAAAAAACAGATGATAATATATAATTATATATTTTTTATAGAGCATTGCATTGCATTCTGCGTAAAATTCGAGATTAATTTCCAGCTTTTTTCCAAATATTCACATATAAAAAAAATCGGTAAATTTCCTTTACCTGGAACTTCTCTCGTTATGAATATTTCCTTTTACAGGGAGTCGTGAATTAGTTCAGTATATAGTTATTTAGGAACACAAATATACTGTGTTTTTCAAACATTTTTATTGGGCGCCGTTGTGTTTCATTATATTGGATTCTTACCAATACTTTACCAGTTGCTACTGATGCCACACTTGATTTTTGGGCATAATTTAAAATAAATTCACAAAGTAGATTTTAGATTGACACACACCACGATTTTTTACGTCATGCAGAATTCATACCAGTTTATCCCTATATCATATTTAATTATGCTGCAAAATTGACTAAGATTTTTTACAAATTTTATTTGGCCGCCATTTTGTTCTGCCATCTTGAATTCGTAGCACAACTGTAGCAGTATATCTCTATATAACACGTAATGCTTGCCCAAATTTGAAATTATTATAATAAGCAGTTTTTCAGGTTGAGTTTTTAAATAATTTGTTAGGCCGCCATTTTGTTATACTATCTTATATGCATATCATAATGTTCTACCAGTTCATTCTTATGTAATTTGGTTCCGCCATCTTAAATTCGTACTACGGATTTACTAGTTCATCTCTATACCACAATTAGTTATGGCACATAATTTGATCACCGTTCATTAAGTAGTTTTTCAGACTGAAATTTTAATTATTTTATTCAGCCGCCATTTTGTTCCGGATTCATACCAAAAATTTACCAGTTGATTCCTACATAATACTTGATTTTTGTGCAAACTTTCAGATAAATTGGATAATATTTTTTTAGTAACATTTTTTTTACATTTCTCTAATCCGCTATTTTGTTTTGCCATATTGGATTTTTTCCAAAATGTTACGAGGTCATCCCCATATGACCCTTAATTTTCGACCAGCATTTGGAAGTTAATCAAGTAAGTAGTTTTTTAGCTATGCTGCGAAGAGGCAGACCGACAGACCAGTAGACAGACAGACAGACCAACGGAAACGAGAAACCATGTTTTTCAGCATCCAGGGACCCTGAAACGTTAATATCTGAAAAAATCTAGGAGAATGATTTTTTCACGATTACCATACTTCCCTTATCTTGAAAATAGCATTTGAAAGGGCTGCTCAATTTACATCATATTTAGACGTATAATAAAAAGTGAGATGTTCATAGTGGTAAAATTTTAGCGATGGTGTTCTCATCTGATTCGAAATACAGAACAGATATTGTATTGACGGAATTTGAGAGCAAAGCTCTAATCCTTCAACCTGGTTTTCTCGTAAGAAATAATTACTTCTAAAAACTTGTACTTCAATATAGTATTTGTAAGGTCCAAAGAAAACATAAACTAAGAATCAATTGAACTTACACGTCTAGTATTTTCCAAAAAACTGATATGATTGTAACTTCGAAATCTGAAAATCAATTTTTAAATAATTTATAAATTTTGAAAGTTCTGTTTTCGTGACTTAAACGGGGCAAACACGATGCATGCGGCGATGCACGGGTCTTAGAGACAAAGCTCAATGACGGTTGTATTGAGTCTGACTTCGGCGGTAAGCTAAAACCTCCCGCATGACGCCATAATGCATATCGGCAAATATTGGAAACTACCGTCTTAATGTGTTTTTCTCATCATGTATATCCCACTTTATAAACTGCTCTGGAGAACTCCTTACTTTGTAGGTAGCGTATGCTACTATGTATAAAAAAAGTTGTTTTTTTCTCGGTTCATTTGTTGTAAGCATCATTTATTGTAAAACAAAGTTAAATAATTTTAAAAACCACCTTTCTAAAAAGTGAGGTATTAGCTCGGAACAATTGTCCACTGTGCACCTCGAAATTCTGTTAAGCCACCACATCAATACTGTTCAAATTCAAAACAAGGCGTTCTTCCGAGTTATTTTCAAAACGAAATCGATTCTTTATGGTTTCAAAATTACTTGGATTTGATTTTCTTGTTTTTTTAAAGTTTTATGTATTTTAAAAGGTGTAGAAAAACTAACTGGCACATCCAGAAAACACTACAACCTATCAGCAGCCAGCGTTTTGATTTACAAAAACTCATTATTAATGGATTTGCGTTGGTTAATTGTCTCACAGAATATTTTATTTAAGTAATAGGTCCAAAACCATTTATACAACAAATCGATTGTTCTGTAATGGGTCTATTGAACTATAGCTTATCTGTACACGACGAGCATTTTAAAGCATCTGCACGTTTTGATATCGGTTGGACTCGATCCAAATTGCTTGAAGCTGAGGTAAGTAAGTACGTGTACAAAAATTGAATGAAATTTAGTTCAGGCCTTGTGTAAAGGGAGTAAGTTCATGATAAATTAATACTACTCGTACACGGATGAAATAAAGAAATCGTTAGAAGATAAATTGCGTAAAAAGCTATGCGTGTTATTTACGCTGTGGTGCATGAGTCAAATTTAAGAATAAGTCACTATAGAAGTTTCAAATTTATGCTTATGCATCGAACTTCTAAATTTCGAACCACCTAAGGTAAAATTCTAAACATTTCATCTAGATTATTCCGAATATCACATTTGTTTAAGTCATAAACAAAGATTATCGGAATATTTATACAGGGTGTCTCAAAATTATTGCATTTGCTATTAATAATACGAACTTTTCAAGCAGAAGTGCTGCGAAAATTTTACTTCTTTATTTACAATTCTGTAAAAGTAATGCCTACTGCTAGCATCTATTTTGACATACCAATTATCAAAAAATAATGTTTTATTATGTTGGCCATTTATATATAATTATTGGATAATTGCCTGTATATGTTTTTGCAGTTTACCCGATATAATCTAGAGAGCGTTTTACAAAATTAAGTAAATTATTGTCAAGTTTTCACACTTAAAATTAAGTTAAAAAAAATAATTTTATTAAATGCATAATAAAGAATTATCAATTTTACACGATATTCAAAGTAAAAATGGCCGGCGTGTACAACAAGCAGCAGTAAATTTAAGAAAAAATAAACATTTCCTAATGTTTATTTTTTCTTAAATTTATTTTATATAGCACTTAACACATACAGGAGGTACATTCAACTTAATATATGTCCAAAAGGGACGCGATTTCCAAAAGGGAAATTTCAATGACGTCTGCACACTAACTTGTACTGTTACAGAGTGAATATCACTTTAGTGGTATATTTTACGCGATATTTATGCAAATAGGGGATATATCGCACAAGCAGAACAAACTTAAAAATAACGTAAAATTTTCTATTCTTTTTTTTTACTTAAAGAACAAACATTTCACCCGCCCAAAAAAAAAACGAAAACATATATCATTGATATAATTAACATGAAAAAAAGATAAAATAAATTTGTATTAACCTAAGCAAATAAAATAATTATTCAGCTAGTGGGAGAGGGTAGAGTTTTACTAAAGGCCGGGAAAAATACCAGAAGCGGTTTTAACCATCGCAACTCTAGCAACGCCATCAGATCCAAAACTGAGTGAAGTGATTCGACCCAAAGGCCACTGACACACAGGAAGAATATCATTTTTTAAGATAACCAAGGTTCCAATTTTAGGAACTTGGTCAGGGTCCAACCATTTTTCTTTTTGTTGCAAAGTATGCAAATATTCGGCATGCCAACGCCGCCAAAAATCTTGATATATTCTTTGCAACAGTTCGTAGCGTGATAACCGTCCGAGAGGCAAGTCTGTTAAGTCGGGTTGAGGTAATATAAAAATTGGCTCTAGGGTGAGAAAATGAGAAGGCGTTAAAGCATTAATATCTTCGATATTTGAGCTAATAGCGTTACTGGCTGAAATATTTGACTCTCCGTATATGAGGGTCGGGAATTACAAATATGTTATGACTAACATTTATTTCGTTTTGCTTTCTGGGATTTGAATTTGGTTACGTGTTTGTTTTTGTGTGAATTGTTAGAAATATAGTAACTAATATAAATAAATAAT
Source organism: Kuschelorhynchus macadamiae (assembly GCA_030620095.1). NCBI lineage: Eukaryota > Metazoa > Arthropoda > Insecta > Coleoptera > Curculionidae > Kuschelorhynchus > Kuschelorhynchus macadamiae. The sequence continues at coordinate 212,746 of JAUTXW010001703.1, read as the reverse complement.
ATAATATAATAATAAAGTAATTTCTAACAGCATAGGTAAAAACAAAAACTCAATAAACTGGACAAGAAGCTTTAAACGGTGTTACCATTAATGACAACAAAAAATTATACCACTACGTACGGCAGCCATACGTCGCGATTTGGCTGGCATTATCTCGGAATGAAGTCCAACTATCCAAAAAATAATTCAACCAGGACCTGGAATTATCCTGGCATCGCGAATTATATCTAACTATAAATAAAAGATTACTAAAAACATCGATTCTCCTCAACTACTAATATTGAGGGTTGAGGAAAGCAATCGCAATATTAAGAGTAACTAAGTTGTTGAAATTTAATTTGATTTAAATAAAAAATATTTAACAAATAAACTCGAAACTAAATCTTATCGTAGTGGGAACTTTTGATATTTTTTTTAGTCATTGTTAATGGTTGTAGTTCCTTCCTAGGTGTCGCGGATTGGAATAAAAGGTGGCAAAATGGACATAAAAAACATTTCAATTGTTTTTTCGTTTTAAATGTTGTAGTTCATTAGATATTTGTGTGTGTTTTTATATATTATTTAAAAATACTTCTGGGAATACTGAAATTTTACAGTTAAAATTTTTGGGAAATTCTAGATATATTTGCTACAAAACCTAGCTACTTTCGATTATATCCATCAGCGCTTCCGGGGATTAAATTGACTGAGAGGAGCGAGTCCTGGTTAAGTGGTAGATAGCATCCAGTTAGATCTCGTTGAAGTAACAAGCTTCATATTATAAAATATGATAAAATACTCGAAGGAATTTATATGTAGACACTGGATTCAATACCAGTTGTGTGTGGAAATCTGTTCTATATATCAACGTTTTGACGTATTTAATTACGCGCAAAGCTACTAATCATTTCCGTGCCGAAGTTAATACCAATTCGTCACTAGCCATATTTAATCTAATGAAACTTCAAATATTTAAATAATGATTTAGTAAATAGACAATATTCAACTAGTTATGTTTCCGAATCTAACCATATGAATACATGCGACAGAATTTTGCCGCATTTCCAATTTAGGCGTACATAATATTTATTGGCTTTATAAATAACCAAAAGTAATATATAGTATCATTCCAGAATCGACATATAATATTTTATTAGTTTTCAATAATATTTGCTGTTAGCAGAAATTGCGATATGTGTCAATATTTAAATAAATATCATTATAAAAAACTTGTATGCGCAGAACTAGTACAAATAGTACCGTCATCATTATATTTCACTTCAGATATATCTGTCAGCTCTATTGTGTATGCTTTCTTACATTGTTTGTACTAAGAATCTATATAATATATCTTAACGATTTTTGAATAAAATATTTTAGAAGTCTATGTTAATCATCAAGAATTTTGCGCAGATTTTAAATATCTATTAAAAAAATCGGTACGTTTCCTTTACGCGGAACTTCCTTCGTTATTATTGTTTTCCATTTGCTAGGAGTAGTGAAGTATGACCCAATTTAATTCAGTACATAGTCACAGTATATATGTGTTACATATACTGTGTTCTCAAACATTTTTTTATTGGGCGCCATTTTGTTCCATCATATTGGATTCCGATCAACATTTTATCAATTTTTTTTTGCCTATGCCACACTTGACTTGGGCATTTTAAAATAAATTCATTAAATAGTTTTTACATTGACACATACCGCAATTTTGTTACGTCATGTTGAATTCGTACCAGTTTATCACATTTTTCCATTAGAATCCAGTAAAAAAAAACAAAAGTCTTTTTTAAATTGTCAACATTTCGAAACTTTATTGTTGCATCCTCAGGACACCTATACCTAAATGGTTTTCGGTAAAGATCCTCTTGTTGTTATGTTAGAGTGGTGTATTATTTGGGGTTAGAGTTCAGTAAAAAAAAACAAAAATCTTTTTATAAATTGTCGACTTTTCGCAAATTTATTGTTTCATCCTCAGGACAAATATATAGACTCTTTATCCTGCATGAAACCCATATTATCAGTCTTTACCTACTCCATTGGTCAGTAGATATTTTCCAGATATTAAGTCTATAAATGACGGTATATTTGGTGTTTAGATCCAGTCAAAAAGAAAAGTCTTTTTTTAAATTGGCGACGTTTCGCAACTTTGCATCATCAGGACACATATACATTTGCTATATCCTGCATGAAATCTATATTATCACTCTTTATCTGCTCTGTTGGTCCACAGATATTCTCTAACTCCAAATAACACATCACTCTAACATAGCAACAAAAGGATCGTTAACAAAAACCATTTAGAAACTTGATATCTGACAAATATCTGCGGACCAGCAAAGTAGGTAAAAACTGATAATATGGGTTTCACGCACGATATACAATCTACATATGTGTACTGAGGATGCTACAATAAAGTTGTGAAAAGTCAACAATTTAAAAAAAGACTTTTGTTTTCTTTTAATGAGTCCTAACCCCAAATAATACACCACTCTAACATAACAACAACACTTAATATCTGGGAAATATCTGCGGACCAACTGAGTAGGGAAAGACTGGTAAGATGGGTTTCGCGCAGGATATAGAAACTATATGACTCCGGGAATGCAACAATAAAGTTGCGAAACGTCGACATTTTTAAAAAAGACTTGCTTTTATTAGTGGATCCTAACCCCAAATAATACACCTCTCTAATATAACAAGAGGATTGTTAACGAAAACCATTGAGAAACCTATTATCCGGGAAATATCTGCGGACCAGTGGAGTAGGTGGATACTGATAATATGGGTAATAATTTGAAATAAATTGGACAAGTAGTTTTTAACAATTGTTTTAACATTTCACTAGGCCGCCATTTTGTTTCACCATGCTGGATTTTACATAATAAACATTACAAGATCATCCCTATATGACTATTAATTTTTGTTTCAAATTTGAAGTCAATCGTGTTAGTTTTTAAGCTATGCCGCGAACTGACAGACAGACCGACAGACAGACCGACAGACGGGCTGACGGAATTGATAAAACATAATTTTTCTAGGGGCACTAAAACGTGAAGATGGGTAAACCACGTTTAAAAATCACTCCATTAAGTAGTTTTTCTAAATTTTAAATAGTTGATTAAGCCGCCATTTTGTTGCGCCATCTTGGATTCGTACCAAAATTTCACCAGTCGATTTCAACAAATTGCTTTGATGTTTGTGCAAAATTTAAAGTAAATTGGGTAAATAGTTTTTTGATACATTTTTTTTAACATTTCACTAGGCTCCATTTTGTTTCGCGATATTGGATTTTTACCAAAATATTACCAGGTCATCCTCATATAACCTCTTCATTTTTATCAAAATTTTAAGTCAATTGGGTAAGCAGTCTTTAACCTATGCAGTAAACTGACAGCCAGATAGAGAGACATACCGACATATGGACCGATAAAATTCAAGGCATCTAGGGACGCTAAAACGTGAAGATATGTAAAGCCAGAAGAGAGGGTGATTTTTTTCACGAGTACAAACATTTTATTAGACCACCGTTTTGTTGGGCTATCTTCAATTAGTACCACAACTAGTTGATCCATATACCACAAATTAGTTGTAATACAACAGAATTTGAAATCAAACCATTAAGCAGGTATACATATATATATATATATATATATATATATATATATATATATATATATATATATATATATATATATATATATATATATATATATATATATATATATATATATATATATATATATATATATATATATATATATATATATATATATATATATATATATATATATATATATATATATATATATATATATATATATATATATATATATATATATATATATATATATACATTCTTGATTTTTAAAATTATTGAATGTGCCTAACGCTAACTGATCGTATAATTTAATAAAGTAATAAAGCTTAGTCTAAGGTACATGAGTTCATATGCAACATTAATTGATAAAGAACGCCAATTTTAATGCATTGATTCGGCTATACCCTGCAAAATAATTAAACACATTTGGTCTCCTGTGCGAAACCGAGTTGCATATATCAGTTTCAAAATTGATGGCGACACGGGCATTATGCTAATGAGTCTACGTTAATGCTATATTGAATTATTGTCTTGAAGCGGACTAGGTTTGGAAACGATGGATTAAGGTAATGTGCTTAAAAGCATGAATAATGAACGGAAGGCTTGAGTTTTATTAAGTTTCTTTCTTACCGGCGTGGCATTGCAATAACTAGAAATATTATTTCAACAGCAAAATAGTATGCCCTTTTTTTAGAATCGCATGCAGCATCTTAAGGTATACAGGGAAAATTATGATAAAAAAAATAGTTGCCTTTTAATTGCAATGACACCAACTGTGACATAAAATTGTATGCCATAGATAAAAAAAATATCTAACCGAAAAAGGTTACTTATGTACTTTGTTATGTGCATTGTATGAGTTAAAAAATACTAAAGTAAATGTATCTATAGAATAATAAGTATAAAAAACTTTTCCCTTGATACAGAGTGAGAATCTGCAGTTGCGCCTAGATTATAATATACAAAATATAAGTTATAAATAAATATGGTTCTTTCTCTTTAGGTGGTTGCTTGCATTCTAGATAGTTGCTTGTCTACATACAATATATCTGCAAAGGAGCAATAATGGGGGAGCTCGGCAAGAACAACATTTAGCTCACTTATGCTTTCCTCTCAAGGAACCGACCGTTTTAGACCGAATAGGTCTTTTAAGCTAGGGTTCCACCTAAGTTTTAACCAAGCAGAGCAGTCTAGTGTTGGATCGTCGCTCCGTTCAATCCTATGCAAGTAAAATTTAACCAGCCAGTATTTAGTAATTGTTCTAGGTTGACCTCTGGTCAAGAACCTGTTAAACTTCGAGCAGCTAAAAGTGGATGACATAAAGAACCTAGATGGTCTGGGTCCTATTCTTTCCTAATCCTAGTAGTGATAGTTGAAGTAGAAATTCCATGAGCAGGTTCCAGTCTAGTGAAAGCTGTTACTACCTTCTTCAGTCAGCTGATCTGATTCAGCATTACCTCCCATATTCTGATGGCAAGATACTTATTGGACTTACAGAGCTTCTCTAAAGCCCCTCTACATTCGAATCCGAGAGTAGGCGCTGCTGGAAGAGTCTTAAATGCCGCCTAACCCTTCTAGGCCCCTGTAAGGAACAATGACACAGAACCTCTTATATAAGTTGCTGATACCTAAATAATAACATCTCCTCTCCTGCGTAGAAGAGTATAGAGACGTAGTCCCAGAATAATCTCTATAGCTAGACTTGGTGTGGTTCTTTTGGCTCCAGTTATGCCCATACCAGCAAGCCTCTGGAGCATGTCAGCGAAGCGCCATAAGTGACTATCGAATGTATCACTGTCTTGTAGTACCAATGCCCGATACGGAGTTAAAAACCCCTAGTTGAGCTAAAGGACCTTCTGTACGCCCACATACATATTGTGGCCATTTTTATGATCATTTTAGTACAACTTTTTCAGGACAGTCGGGAGTTTATTTTGACCTTCAAGTATTTCACCGACCCGAAAACTCTCAACATTTTCCCAATTGATAAAGCCACCTTCTTCAGTCCTCTTTAGATCTTATCTGGGTTAACAGTGTCTTTGGTAATACTCTTTCATTCTTGTCAGAGCATCTGACTACTTCTTTCTTTAATACTATCAAAGCCCTCTGATAGTATTTAAGAACTTGCCAATTACTACAACATCAAGATCATCAGCGTAGTTCTTAGTATACATTCCACTTTCATTAAAAAGATAAACGACACATCCATGGCCAGACATTAGAAAAGCTGATAATGAACTTTGCCTTGCGGATATCCTCTGACAACGGACACTGTTACACTCCCAAGAAATATGATTTTATTCTGCTTTAAAGCATGTCATTAAAACTGCCCGCAGCTTCACTAATGAAGTCGAAGAAAATACTATTAAACCACTTCTCGGTATCTATGAATACACGAGTTTATTATACAAAAATAATCTGAATTCCAAAACGAAATAAATGAACTGCCCTTCAAATTATATGCCCAAACACACATATTATTAATTAAAAAAGCATGGTCGCCATTATTAAAATGATTCAAGAAAAGGCTACAACCCAGATCACATTTTGATCATCTAATATTTGATCATAATCAAATTGACCTCTCAATTCATCAGTGCACAATTCTATGCAAGCCAACAACAAATGTTTGATATTGCCCGCTTAGTTTAAAAATACTCAAGTAGGTGTGATGTCTTTTAAAATTGGCATTATTATGTACTTTTGTTTATTTTTAACATGATACTTGATAGCGCATAAATGTTTTTTTTTGCTTAAAAATGTTTCTTTGTTAATTTAATTTTAACTTATTCCAATTTAATGGCACATAAATGTAATTTCAAGTTGGGGCGCGAGCCTCTTAGTGCCGAGATTTTTTCAGATCTTTATGTTTCAGGCTCCCTAGATGACGGAAAACATGTTTTCTCGATTCCCTCGGTCTGTGTGTCTGTCGGTCTCTCGGTCTGTCTGTTCGCGGCATAGCTAAATAATTACTTACCCGACTGACTTCTAATTTTGTTCAAAAATTAAGGGTGATATGGGTATGACCTGGTAACATTTTAGTAAAAATCCCAAACAAAATGGCGGTCTAGTGAAGTGTTAAAAAAATTATTACTAAGATATTGCTTATCCAATTTATCTAAAATTTCGCACAAAAATCAAGTATTATGTAGAAATTAACTGGTAAAAATAGAAGATGGTGGAACAAAATGGCGGTTTGTAAAATTTTTAAAAATGCAGCCTGAAAAAACTACTTAATGAACTGATTTCAAATTATGTGCCATAACTAATTGTAGTATAAAGATGAATTAGTAAAACTGTGTTACTAATTCAATGTATTCAATGGCGGTACAAAATGGCTGCCAAATAAAATGTTTGTAATCTCAAAAAATTACTCTAACAGATTTTACATATTTTCGCGTTTTAGCGTTCCTAGATGCCAAAAGATATGTTTTACCAATTTCGTCGGTCCACCTGCCCAGTTCGCGACATAGCTTAAAAACTACTCATCAGATTTTGGTAAAAAATTAAGGCTCATATGGGGATGACCTGGTAATATTTTGGAAAAAATTCAATTTCCCGGAACAAGATGGTGACACAGTGAAATTTTAAAAAATTGTTACTAAGAAAACTAATTATCCAATTTACCTCAAATTTTGCAAAAAAAATCAAGTGTTACATAAAAATGAACTGGCAACATTTTAGTATGAATATAAGATAGCAAAACAAAATGGCGCCCTAATAAATTATTTAAAAAATCGGTCTAAAAAAACTACTTATTAGATTAATTTCCAATTTTGTGCAAGCAATATGATATAAGGATAAACTGGTGCTAATTCAACATGACGTAGCAAAATCGCGACGTGTGTCAATGTAAAAACTATTTATTGAATTCATTTTAAATTATGCCCAAAATTAATTGTGGCATAGGTCGAAACTGGTGAAATATTGGTAGGGATTCAATATATTGGAACAAAATGGCGTCCAATAGAAATGTTTCAAAAGACAGTATATATGTGTTCCTAAATAACTATGTACTGAACTAAATTGGTTCACACTTCACTATTCCTAATGGAATGGAGGGACGTTCCGGGTAAAGGAATCGCAATTCACTAAGTTTTCTAAGTATCTCGAAAAATCAATTTTAAGTACTTACACTTGTCAAATAATAGTATTTTTCGCCAAATAGCGTTAATTTTTAAACTTCTAACTTTTACTTGTTAAGTATAAATGTTATTGTTTTAGGCAACTCTATAGAGGATTTTTTTATACTTGTATTCATAAATTTAATAAAACTACCTATTATTCAACTATAATACAAACAAACAAACAAAAGTATGCTTTATTGCCGCAGAAAAATTCTACAATTTTATGGACAAAGCAAAATATACCTAAAAATAAGACATATCAAAACATTAATCGAAAATAATTTCGACAAGTCAGTGCTTTTTTTTTTTTAAAATGTAAATTATCAATTTACCAAATCGTAAAACACACGTTAGAATATAGCATAACATTGCAAACAGCAAATGAATCATGATAACCTTATAAAAGTAAACAAACACACATGTACGAGGTGAATAATTTCGATGACATTGAAATCAAAATTGCAACTATGCGACCTTAAACTCTATGTTATTATAGTTATACGAATAATTGTGATGTTAAACAGAAGGTATATTGAACTAGTGCAGAATGTAGTATACAAAAAGAATTAAATTGTTTTTAATCCAATACCTAACAAAAATAATTAAGTTTTAAGTGAATGTTCGACAGTTCTTTTCCCTATATAATGATTTACAAAATTCTATGCTATGAGTTAGGACATGACTCACAAAAGATTTAAGTAAACAAGCGAGTTTAGTGACAATATAAAGAGACTTACTCACTGAAAAAAAAATCATTAACGCTGTAAAGTGGTCTCTCAATGAGGTATGCTTTGGTGTTTTTTCGAAATTGTGCAAGCATAGGGATAGATTTTAAATGTACTGGCAGATTGTTGTAAAGTTTTATGGCGTTGTAAATAATTGATTTTTTTATTAATTCTGTGGAAGGAATGGGAAGATAAATATCATGCCTAGAGTTTCTGGTAGGGTATACATGTTGTGGCCTTTCTGGGAGGGTGTTTATATGTTTTCTCAGCAAACATACCGTTTCCAAAATAAATAATGCAGGAAGTGTTAATATTTCATGTTTTTTGAAATAGTATTGGCAGTGAGCTCTATTATTTAGACCAAACAAATAACGAATGGCTCTCTTTTGAAGCATAAAAATACTACGAAATTGCTCGGTGGTACAGCAGCCCCAAAAGGGAAGGCCATAGCGGAGGTGGGATTCAAATAAAGAGAAATAAGTAAGTCTGGCAGAAGGAACGTCTAGTTCTTTTGAAACTGATCGAATGGCGAAGCAGGCGGTAGAAAGTTTTTTAGTTAAGGTGTCAATATGATTAGACCATTTTAGGTTGCTATTTATATTTAAACCCAGGAATTTAACCGACTCTACGTATTCAATATTGCTGTTATGTACCTGAAGTGGTTGTAAAGTTCCCTTATAAGATAACGCCACCGTTTTATCGACGTTAAAACAAAGCATATTGGAATCGGACCAAGCCTTAATTATAACCAAGTCTTTGGAGATACTAGAGTGTAAAGACGTTGTATCAAAATCACTCCATGTTATGCTTGTGTCATCAGCAAAAAGGGAGATTCTTCCATTAATTTTAAGGTTCGTGATATCATTAATGTATAACAAAAAAAGAATAGGTCCCAAGACTGAACCTTGAGGAACTCCACTTGTAATCAACTTACAATCAGAATCGGAACCATTAGCCCTTACAAGTTGTTGCCTTTTTCCAAGATAAGATTTGAACCAATTTAAAGAAGTACCACGAATTCCATAAAAATGTAGTTTGTTTATCAGAATTTCATGACTAACACAATCAAAGGCTTTCGCATAGTCACAAAAAACTGAGGCAGTTGGGTGGTTGTTATTGAGAGATGAGTAGACGCCTCTAAGCAACGTGAACATGGCGTCACTGGTGCACTTGTTGGGTAGAAATCCGAACTGCTCCGGGGATATTATCTGATGTTTCAGGAGAAATGGCATAAGACGGTTCTTCAGTAGCCTTTCGATGATTTTTGATAGCACTGGTAGTAGTGCAATTGGGCGATAATTGCAAGAGTTAGTTTTTTCGCCGCCTTTATGAAGTGGAATAATTATAGCTGTTTTAAGGCAATCAGGGAATACACCTTTTATAAAGGACTCATTTATTAATGTTGTAAGGGCCTCTATGACTGGGAGTGGCAAGTTCAGGAATATTCTAATTGATAGGCCATCAGTGCTACACGAAGATTTACTTTTAATATTATGTATTACCTTCAATAGTTCAGTGTTGCTAACGGGACTTAAGAAAAAGCTATCAGCTAAATTTTTTGAAGGAGGGAGAAACGAAAGAGGGTCCAAACTTGGCGAGATACTAGAGGTAACATTTTTGCTTACATTAATAAAATAATCATTTAGATCATTAGCCCCTGGCAAGTTCTGAGTCACAGGGTTTGATTTGTTTCTGAGGTTATTGATGATGGACCAGGTTTCTTTTGAAACGTTATTAGAGTTTAGACGTTTTCGGTAGTGTAATTTTTTTGCTGACTTAATAAGAGTAGTGTAGATCCTCCTATAATTAGAGATATAGTCGAGAATAAGAAAGGAGTCGGTGAATTTTTTTATATATGAGAGCGAGCGCATATTTTTAGCAGAAATTCGTATTCCTTTCGTGGTCCACGGTTTATGCCGCTTAGGTTTGATATTCTTAAGCGGGAAGGCCTTGTTAAAAGCACTTAAAGTTTTATTTAAAAAAGTTCTGAAGTTTGTGTTGACATTATCAGATTCAAAATTCCAATTGGTGTTAAAGCAAATATTATGAAATACTGAGAAATTTGCGGCCGAGAAAATTCTGCCCCGATGGCGAGATCTTGGTAAGGGCCTAATAGGTAAACTAAACCTGGAAATTACCGCCTCGTGATCGGAAAGACCTGAGTTATAGACCTGTGATTGCACCTCTGATGGAGAAAAATCAGACGCCATGTAATCGATGATAGAAGAAGAGTTTTTTGAAATTCTAGTTGGCGAGGATACATGCATTGAAAGACCGAAAGAGTCGAATATAGAAATTAGATATTTCTGGATGGCACAAACAGTAGCATAGTCAATATTAAAGTCTCCGCATAGAATTTTTTTACCTTTAATCGGTAGGCTGTCTAGCAAACTTACCAGGCTATTTAAAAATGATTGTACATCAGAGTTTGGTGATCTATAAATACAAATTACATAAAGATCAAGGTTTTGATTATATACTATAGAGAATTCAAAAGAGCTATCCGCTAACAAATGATCATATTTAGATACCGACATGAAATCTCCATTTAGGGATAGAATCAGTGTTCCCCCATGAGCTGAGTTTTTTCTGTCATATCTAGCTACTGTGGTATACCTCTCAATATAAAAGGGTTCGTTTAGATTCAGCCAGTGCTCAGTAATTGCAACAAGTTGGGGGAACTCCAATTCTTCCAGAAATAGGTACAACTCGTCAGTTTTATTTCTTAGAGAAGCAATATTAATTAGAACCATATTAAGACTAGTAACAACAGGAAGTTTTGAGGAATCTAGTTCCTCAGGACACGTCGTGTTTTCTAAAAATTTTTTTTGGGAGAATTGCTGGTAAAATAATTTTTATGGCATTCTCTGGTCCTCTGAAGATGAATCGATCTCTCCGAAGATATGTAGGATCCATAGGCTGCAAGATCCGCTTCCACTTCTGCTGCGTTAAATCCGTAAGCAGCATGAAAATCGAAATATATCTTGTGTAGGGTTCTATAATCTATAGTAATGCCTTCAGAAGCCAAAAACAGCCTAATGGACTTCATCACTTTAAATTATAATATTCTAATTTACTAGTTGTTACTGTTACTATTTTAAATTTAATTAATTCTTCGGTTCATTTCAAAACTAGATTAAAATGTTTTTTTTCTTAAATAAAACATACCAGCCAACCATTAACAGAGTTTCATTGTTTGTACGTTCCATCCATAAGGACCTTTTATTTTTTTAGACTACAGAAACTAATAAGGTAAATAATTCAGCTGCCACTTAAAATGACCTTCATGAATTTCAATTCTTAGAGGTGCTTTATTTGAAATATTGCACAGACTATATTGCCATGTTTTCGTTGAAAACAGTTTCAACAATGTACCGTAAATATACGTTATGTCAGTTAGGAAGTTCACAGTCATATAGATTGCACGGGTAAAATATTTCAGATACTTATGAATTTTTTTATAAATATGCTTATTGAACAGAACTAGCCGTTCCTTGATGGAAATCTATTTTAACCAGGTAAACGCAAACACTTGTTTAAAATTTCCATTTAATTAAGTAAAAATTTTAATAAAGTGTTTTCGTTTTCTTAATAAATACGCGCTTCTTAAAAATTACAAACTAATTTTCTAACTATTATAAAAGATATTACATTTTAAAGCTTTTATTTTTTTGCCGTAATACTTTTATACAAGTTTATTTCTAGGTTGATAAGTCCTCCCGAAAGACATGGTCTTCCATTTCCATCGGTATGTCGTTCTGTCTATGTGCGGCATAGCTAAAAAACTGCTTATTCAAATAACTTTAAATTTGGGGCTATAAAATCATGGAATATATGGGGATGGAATGCTAACATTTTGGTAAAAATTCAATGTGGCAGCCAACGAAATTGTTAAGAAATTCGTTGAAATTCTATTTCCTGGAATAAAATTTTCTCTTAATAGAGGATAATTTTAATTGACATTATTTGTTTCTTAAGAAAATATGCAAACAACGTTACGAAAACTAAAAGAAATACATGTATTGTCATAAATTCTTATGAGCCCATGCGCGTGTCTTTCGGTCAGACAAACACAGCATAGAAGTATAGTAAACGGACAAAGATATATGAAAGATAATTACTCGTCAATAAAAAGGAAGTAAAAAATCGTAAATTCGTTATTACCTTAGAGTTTTCTTGTAATGAATTCCACCACACACATAGTTATATGAGAATAACTTTATACATATTATATACATTTTAAAATATTTGTCTTTTTTCATATGTATTTACCTTTTACTCGAGTTCCACGTACTTGAGTAAAAGGTATGTAAAGCCCTTTTAACAGAACTTTTCTCGTAATGTAACTCCGCAAGGAAAAATTAATTATATTACAAGTGAAATGACAAAAAATATTTTAACACAGGGACGTACGTGGGATTTAAGGTAAACAATTCTGGGGTTAAAGTTTACCATTTCTGAAAAAAAAACGTAAATATTGATTGTATTTCGTTGTGATTTAAGCAAGGTACTAAATATTTTATTCATTTAATTAAAAGTTCGCGAAATAAAAAAAATACATACCGGCAACACAGAATAAATCTTACTTGCGGTGTAAGTTGTTTTTTTTAACTCATATTTTATGAACAAATAAAAACAGTAAATTTTTGAGCAAAAAAACTATCTTACTTGTATCTACTTAATCCGACGCCGAGATTTTGTGCTTTAGTAGTATTCCTGTATGGGCAGCTGCAACAGCGATAGATTTCTAGATAAGAGAACGATAAAACATTATTTGTGTCAGTATCAACATGTGTGAAAAACAAGAAATGTAATTCCAGCAAACACATTTTTCTTTTTGAAGCCAACCTGCCTTATTTCAGTAAAAAAAATAAAACAGGATGGCATTCATAAAATATAAAAATAACACCAAATACTAGAATTCATAAGAAGTTTTAGTTTAGTTCAGTTATCATCCTTTTAGTTGCTTAATAAGTTTATTTCAAACAATAGGTTTTTGTTTTGTTTAATAAATTTTTTACTCGTCGTAAAATAAATCACCCTCCTAGATTTTTACGTTTCAGTTTCAGTTCCGTTGGTCTCTCTGTTCGCAAGATAGCTGAAAAACTACTTATCCGATTGACTTAAATTTTTGTTCAAAAATTATGTCATGGGAGGATAATTTGGTAACAATTTGATAAAAATCCAATATGGCAAAACAATATTGGGGCCTAGTGAAATGTTAAAACAATTACTACTTAAAAACTACTTATCTAATTTAACTCTAATTTTGCACAAACATCAGGTACTATGTAGAAATCAACTGGTGACATTTTGGTACGAATTCAAGTTGGCCGAACAAAAGGGCGGCTTAGTCAAATATTTATAAATTCAGCCTGAAAAACTACTTAATGGGCTGATTTCAAATTGTGTGCCATAAATAATTGTGGTATGCAGGTGAACTAGTGAGACTGTAATACCAATTCAAGATGGCGGAACAAAATGGCGGGTAAATAAAATTTTTGTAATCCTGAAAAAATCACCTTTTCAGGTTTTACATATATTCAAGTTTTAGGGTCATCTAGATGCCAAAACATATGTTATATCAATTCCGTCGATTCGTCTGTCGGCCTGTCTGTCTGTCAGTTTACGGCATGGATTAAAAAATACTTGTCAGATTGACTTCAAATTTTAGTCAAAAAAACAGGGTCATATGATAATATTTTGGCAAAAATCCAATATTCCGGAATAAGATGGGGGCCTAGTGGAACATTTAAAATACATTACTAAAAATAGCTAATTATCCAATCTACCTTAAATTTCGTACAAAATTCAAGTGTTACATAAAAATTAGCTGGTAATATTTTATTGCGAATATAAGATAGCAAAAAAAAAATGTCGGCCTAATAAACTGTTTAAAAAACAGCCTAAAAACACCACTTATTAGATTAATTTCAAATTATGTGTGATATAGAGATAAAGTAGTAAAGTTATAGTACAAATTCAGGAAAGCGAAACAAAATGGTGGCCAAATAAAATTTTTAAAAAATCAACTTAAAATAATTAATGTGATATAGGAATAAACTGGTACGTATTCAACTTTACGTAACAAAATGGCGGTGTATGTTAATGTCAAAACTACTACTTAATTAATTTTAAACTATGCCCCAAAACCAAGCGTAGCGTAGGTAGAAGCTGATTAAAGGTTGGCAGGAATCCAGTATGATGGAACAAAATGGCGTCAAATAAAAATGCTTGGAAAGACAGTAATATGTATTTCTAAATGACTGCACTTAACTTAACTTAACTTAACTTAACTAAATTGGGTCACACTGCACTATTCCTAATACAAGGAAAAAATCATAACGAGGGAAGTTTCGATTTTTTTTTAATATGGAATTTTATCATTATGTATATTTCTATTAAATTTGTATTTGGATGGCAATTCATTTCTTCAGTGCTCTTTTCTCACACTATTCAGAGACTACATTCTAGGAGAGCGGTGGTATCGGTCCCTTAGGAGACATCATTACCCATTTTGTAAAGTTTAGCATCCCCTCATTTACAGAACAGGTAAAAGCTGTTATTTTAGTTTTCAAACTAGTTAAGCAGGTAAGCACTTCCCTATGTTTTTTGAATGTTTGTAATAATGGTATTTATTTTTAATGACAAACTGTCTAATCCGGTTATTTCTTCTAGAAAAACAATACTAATAATACTAATCACTAAGACTAAAATTATCAGTGCTTGTAGAACTGTACTCAAATGAAATATTCGAATGTTATTGCATTGTCAGCGTAATAAACAGCTGAGACTGTAAAGTTCATTGTGAATTTTCCAGATTAGTCGCATATACAGGTTTATGTAAAGTTATGCAAATCAGCAGGATGTGATTAATGAGATACGAATAATTTTGTGTAATATAACGTAGGTAAATTACATTGGGGTTGTTATCATTTTAATAATATTAAGAATATTTTTTTAGTTACTTATTTCCTGAAAACAAAAAAATTGTTACCAGTTGATCCCAACATAACAATGTTTGTGCAAAATTTTAGATAAATTGGATCAGTAGGTTTTTGCGGCGACCTTTATTGATTGCTTACACTATGGTTACATCATTTCAACTTTTTCGTGGAAACTCTAAAATAGAAAAATATTTATTCATTCATTATTCATTTATATATATATATATATATATATATATATATATATATATATATATGTTACACTATTAATTCAAAAATTCACTTTTTAAAAAAATTTATTATTTAACTTTGAAATTACTTTATACAATATCGGAACTTAAACTGGCATAAAAACGGTGTATAATATGAACTAATATTTACAATTCAGAGCGTTTTATATGTTTTAAAATGCTGATGCGGCACCTTCCAGCTGTGGGAATTGCAACTCGAAGGTATTGCTTACAATGCATTCTTTGAAATGTTGAAATTGCTACATCCGATACCGTGTGACCGAAGGTCATTGCCTACACGTGGCTATAAACGGATATAACAACTCCCCCTTTTGGTCAAAAGTTAACACTCTGTGTAAACTTTTGTAAGATCGTTATATTTCGTCTTCGTCTTCTTCTTCTTGGGTTTGAGGGTGGATTGCTGGCCGTCTTCTCGCAAGGATGCTGTTGAGCCTGAGTTTGACTGTCCTTCGCTGTTGTGGTCTAGGCGGAGGTGGTAAACCATCATCCAATGGAGCCATGGTGATGCTGGGTAGTCTTTTACGGCGACACTTACACATTATGTACAAGACGAGCAGACTGACTAGAAGAACTATCGTGACGATCGTGAACCATGACAGATGTTTACAGACAAAAGGTTGGTTGATTAATTTATCTAGTTCTTCGGAGTATTGGTCCAATTTGTGCTGGGCAATATTGAGATCTTCTACGTCTATCTTGTTCAGTTTTAGAGGTTTAAGGTCTGGAATGTGAAGCTTCGATGAAATATGTTGGCAGCACTTGTATGGGATTATCACTGGGTGGCTTTTATAAGTAACATTTTGATACTTATCAATGAGTGCTTTGGCGTGAACTCTTGTGCTTCCTATAAAGGCATTACAATATGGCTGAAGTCTAAGAAGGGAATTGACATTGATGATACTTGTCCTGACCTCTTTTCCTTCACACTTTATTGTAACTGGTAGTGGATCTGACACTGTAATCAACCAGAAGTTTTGATCGATGTCTTTAACGTTGTATCCTTTTGCAAGAAGAAGAGATACCTGGCACGTCTTTGGTAAATGGTTTGGTCCTCTAAGTAGCTGAGCTTCGCAAATCGCTTCACTGTCTATCGGGTAGGGTAGAACATCTGAGCAGATCTTTTGACCTCGTCCTAGTGATTTGCAGCTTCCCAGGTTTTGAAATGAAATATATAACATTGAATCATCGTCCCGCGCAATATATTTTTGTGTTGTAGGGATTATATGATGAAATTCTGTTCGATTATCTAATACGGGTATTGGATAGAGATGATACAAAGTATAGCTTTCAGGGTTTACTAAGGATATTTTTAGAATAAACACTACTTTAGTATCAGATTAATATGCTTCAAGCTCGATAATCTCAACATACTGGGCAAGCGTTGAAGAGTATACAGGTAGAGGAAGATTATTTTTTCTGAGAGATTGTGAAATTTCTTGAAGGGAACTAATCAGATCTCCCGGGGTTATTATTGAACTGTGCAAGATATTTAGCCTAGCGAATGATATCGCGTTCAGAGCGTCGTTAAGAAAATTTTCTATAAAAGAATAACTCTCAATTAATGATTCACATAAATCTAGAGTTCTTATCTGGGCATGGTAAAATGCGAGGTCGTCGGAAATGTCCATTATCGATTTGTGGATTTCGTTTATGTCCCGGTTAAATGTTTCTTCGTCTATTTGAAGTTTTTGTATTGACGCGTTAAAGGTTTTTATTACTGAAGTAGTAACCGATATATGATTTTTGAGGAGATTTTCGATATGTCTTTCGTCTTGAGAGACTTTATCAATGCATTCATTGAAGTACTCACCGTCGGAAGCATCGAGGTTTCCAGTTATGGATTTCCAGACAGTGCCTATACCGTTGAATATTCCGCGCTTCTCCCTGTAACTGTATTTTTTCGTATCCGCGATTATTTCTTTGTATTTTAAATTGACAGTGTCTGATATTTGATTGAGCAATCTGACATGAGTTTGTATTTCGGATTTGAAAGATAACATTCTGGGCGAGTCAACGTCTACAAAGCCATATAATAATCCTTCTAGGATCTTATCATTAT
This sequence comes from Kuschelorhynchus macadamiae, assembly GCA_030620095.1. Classification (NCBI taxonomy): domain Eukaryota; kingdom Metazoa; phylum Arthropoda; class Insecta; order Coleoptera; family Curculionidae; genus Kuschelorhynchus; species Kuschelorhynchus macadamiae. The sequence continues at coordinate 195,054 of JAUTXW010001703.1, read as the reverse complement.
TCGCGATAGCTTCCTTTATGTAAGAAAGATCTTTATACACGAGGAGTGTCCATTTGTCGTTTGACGCTTTTACAGAACCTTCTTCGTGGAAGAATATTCCGAGTGTGTTGTTGATAGGTGTAATCGAAAATTGGGTCAGGCCTACCGAGAAGAGCCCGAGGAATCTGTAAAGAAGAAGAATACTTATTCAAAATAGGGTTTTAGCCTATCGAAGTTGACTTTAGTTGATTGGTTTGTTCGAGGATTAAGAAGGATAGCGGAATTTTGAAAAACTTCTGTAATTTCAAAAGGGTCATTAAATTTGTTTTCGGCTTTAGATTTTATTTGTGACTCTTTAACATACACTTTATTTCCGACTGTGTATTCAGGGATACTAGTTACGTGTTCGCAAACCTGACTTTTGCTTTTTCTTTTTGTCGTTCTGTTTTTGCCCTAGTTATTTTGTAAAAATATTCCATACGGTTATTAAGGTCTCTTACGTATTTTGATATTAATTTTTCCTGGTTGTATAAAGTTTCGGGTGGTCTACTTGACGTGTGACCAAAAATAAGTTTAAACGGTGTAAACCCATGAGTTTTATTTTTCGTATTGTTGTAGCAGATCACCGCGTAGGGTAAAACATTAAAGGGATGTTCTTTTGGGTTTTCGGCTATATTTGGTCTAATCATTTCTGATAAGGTTGCATGGAACCTTTCAATGGACCCGTTAGACTGGGGGTGATTGACACTCGAGAAAGTTAATTTTATGTTAAATAGTTCACAAAGATCTTTAAATAATGAGTTGTCAAATTCGCGCCCATAGTCGGAATGTATTCTTAGGGGCGTACCGAAGTGTTGGAAAAATATTAATAAGGCATTTACAATTGTCGACGCTTTTTTGTCTTCGACTGTGTAAGCCTGTGTGAATTTTGTAAGTTCGTCTCGAATCGTAAGTGCGTAATATCTGGTTGGATATTCGAAGATGTCAATGTTTATCCTTTCAAATGGGGTTTTCGGAGTTTCCGTTATGACGAGAGGCGTACTTAGGTTTTTTCGGCATATTTTTACCTTTTGGCATATTTCGCAGCTTTTTATTAATTTTTCGACGTCTTTTGTTAAATTCGGCCAATTGTACTTTTCTCTTATACGCCTGACTGTCTCGTTAATTCCCCTATGCAAATTAGTTTTGCCTGAATGGTAGTGTTCTAAAATTTGGGGTATTTCGTCGGCGTCTGGGGTTTTTACAACATTTTGGCAGATTTTAAGTTTTATTTCTTTGTCGGCGAAAATGAGTGAGAAAATTTCGAGGATATGCAGTGCTAGGTTATTTTCCACGTAATATGTTTTGGAAGGGTCGAATTTATTTTGGGCCTTAAATAGGACATAGAACAAGTGTTGGGCTACAATTTCCGGATCAAATGGTATTGGGATAATAAAGTATTTTCTATCTTTCACGGTTTTGCTAGAGACAATGTTAACGCTCATATTTTCAAAATGAACGCTTTCTTCGAAGATATCTTCGATTACTTTGTAATGCATTTGTTCTAGTTTATTTTGCCAGAAAAAGGTAATAATTAGTTTATGTGGTTTATCTAAAAGCTGTGAATTTGAAAATTCGACTTTGGAATAGTCAATTATTGATTTGGTTTGGTATAGGTCTACAAACTTGTTGTATTCCTGTGTAATCTACTCGTCGTCTATTTCGACGTCATTGGACTGGTTTTGATTTTCGCTATTATTTTCATTGGCTGCAAAAATGGGGAATTTTGATCGGAAATTTGCGCATTCTTGAAAATAATTAATTTTTATTCGCGATAGAGCATCTACATTTTTCTTTATTTTGCACGGTTTATGTTCTATTTTATAGTTGTATTCTTCTAATTTTAGACGCCATCGCGCAAGTCTGCTTCCGGGATCCTTAATTGAAAACAACCATGTTAACGGCCTGTGGTCTGTAATAAGCCTAAACTTTCGTCTAAAAAGATAAGGGGGGAAATGCTTTACTGCCCATACAATTGCTAGTAGCTCCCTTTCGATGGTGGAATATTTAGTTTCTGCACTACAGAGTGTTCTGGATGCAAAAGCTATTGGGAGATCTTTTCCGACTGGTCCCTGGGACAGCACAGCGCCTATTGCAAATGCGCTTGCGTCTGTGGTAAGGAGGAAAGTTTCTTCAAAATAAGGATGGATTAGAATGGGGTCTGAAATTAGGGCTTTCTTTAATTCTTCAAATGCACTTTTACATTCTGAATCAAAGAAGAATGGGATGTCCTTTTTCAAGAGTTTACTTAACGGCTTGGATACTTTTGCAAAGTTTGGAATGAATCGGCGGTAATAACCCGCTAATCCCAGAAAAGATTTGATATCCTTTGCGTTTTTTGGTTCTGGGAAATTTTGAATGCATTCCACTTTTGAAGGGTTAGGTTTAACACCATCTTTGGTAACGAGGTGTCCCAGATAGGCAACTTCTTTCCTTAAAAACTCGCACTTATCTGGTTGAATTTTGAGGTTTGCGTTTCGGAGACGCTTAAAGACTTCTTTTAGCCGATCTATATGCTCATGTATGGTGGGAGAGTAGACGATTATGTCGTCCATATATACAAGGCAACGCTCGTTTTGAATGCCCAAGAGAATGTTGTCCATAACGCGTTGAAACGTGGACGGGGCATTCTTTAGACCGAATGACATGCGGACAAATTCATAATGTCCATTGTCAACTGAAAATGCTGTCTTTGGTATGTCATCGGGATTGATCTCAATTTGATGAAAGCCGGACGCGAGATCAAGCATGGAAAAATATTGCATTTACCAAGTTGGTCCAAAAGGTATGAAATGTTTGGTAAAGGATATTTATCATCAATACTGAGGTCATTGAGCTTTCTGTAGTCAATAACTACACGCCATTTTTGTTTCCCGGATGAATCAAGTTTTTTGGATACCACCCATACAGGTGAGGACCACGGTGAAATGGAAGGCCGTATAATTCCCTGGTCTAACATCTTTCCCATCTGTGTTTTCACTTCCTCTTTATGTATCTGAGGATACCTATAAGATTTTGTGAAAACGGGCTTTGCATTATTAGTTTCTATCACATGCTTGATTTCATTGGTGAAAGTTAGTTTATCACCTTCGATGTAAAATATGTCAGAGTATTCTAGACAGAGATTTGTGATCATTTCCCTTTCTTCGGAATTAAGGTGCTCGGTTCTTAACTCGTTTCGAATTATCTGTATTCTGTCGATTTGATCGGCTTCATAATTATCTTGGGTGTTTACGTTTAGGACAACATCATTAGGGGTAAATGGTTCGATAGAAAGATCGGAAAAATCGATGGTTTTTGGCATGGCGTTAGCATTTAAAATAGAAGTCATAAATTCACCGCTTTCGTTAACATGTACAATAGCATTTGGTAAACGAACTTTTTTTTTTTCTTGAGACATTAATAGGGCGTCTGTATTTTTTAAGTTACGTGTTAATTTAAACATTTTTTCTGTGCGAGCGTCAATAGAAATTTTGTTGTTTATCTCGTTTTTATCGACATTTTTTTCTGTTGTAATAGCCCCGACTTTATGCAACGGAATCGTTTTAAAGTTCGTTATTAAATTTTTTGATTTAAGATCAATTATACACTCATAATGTTCGAGAAAATCAAGTCCTAAGATTCCATCAAAATCGATATCTAAGTTATAAATGTATACCCTGTGTGGGTTACCTATTTCAAAAGGGACAAGAGTCGATTCAAATATAGACAATTTCTGATTTGTTATTCCCTGAATAGTTACGTTTTCTGGTGATCTGAGGGGAAACTTTTTCACCGTATTCTCTTTAAAAATGGATATCCCTGCTCCGGTGTCAATTAAAAGTTTGAATGTATTTGAGGCATCGTTAATATAGTACAGGTTCTTGGGGTTGACAGTAAGAAACGAGTTTAAAGAAACGCTTGTTCCGGAAAATTCACATTGGGGTCCAAATCGTCTAAATTCATTGTCTGAATCTGACTCTGCAGTTCCAACACCGAGTTGTTCAATTGGGTAGTGATCTCCGGAGGATGGTTTTTGTAAAGGGGAGGTGCAAAATTTTGGAAATCTGAGTTGTCAAATTGTTCGAATTGTGTTTGTTCGTTTTCAGTATAATATTCTTGGTATTCTAAGTTGCTATCATCTTGAGAATATTCGTCGTAATATTGTGGTCCTTCGTAAGATTGATAATCATAATTTACGTGGTGAGCTCTTTGTTGATTTGGAGAGAAATTCGAGTTTCTTTGCATTAGAGGTGGACGAGATGCAATATGACTTTGTTGGGTAGCTGCAGGTTGTCTATATTGAGACGAAAATGTGTTGGGTCTATTTTGCTGTGAAAAATGAGGCACTTGGCTATAAGAAGGAAACTGCCTTTGATAATTTATGTTACCATTATTTTGAGAATAACTAGGATGAGACATTGATTGGGAACGGCATTCTGCAGCTATGTGGCCGTTGCGTCCACATTTCAGACATTTTATAACTTGTGGTAACTGGTTCCTAATTGGTTGGGGAGGTTTCGGAGAAATATGTTTATTTATTTTTTGAGTTTCGAAATATGAGAGCTGTAGTTCACGCCTAATGCGGGAGTGAGCTTCTAAAAGATCTCTTGGATTACCTGCACAAATAATTTGGCCTAGGCGAGGTTCTAGTCCAGTTAAAAGAGTATTTAGGCTCATTGTCTCAATTAGTTTGCTTTGGGCAGCTTTTTGATCATTACTTAGGTTGGAAGCTTTTTGAATACTTGAGAGCATTTTTGCATTCAAAACATGTAAGCGGTTGTAAAATGTAAGGGCGGACTCGCCAGGTACTTGGCGGAGTCTTTGAAGGTCTTGTATAAGAGACGATAGGTCCTTCTAGTCGCCAAAATGAAGGTTTAAGAGTTGTTTAATCTCGCAATATGTTGCAGGGTTTCTTGAATTTACTGATTGCGCGGCTCTACCTTTAAGTTTGTTTTTAATGTGAATCGTTAATAACAGTTTTTGGTCAGTTGTTGCCATTTGATTAGCACAATCGCACGCGTTTAAAAAGGTACCCAAAGAGATTTGATCGCCTTCAAAATCAGGCACTATAGAAAATATTTCGGAAAGCCTGTAAGGCTCAATTTGTACCTCAGCACCTTGTATCGGTTGCTGGGTGGGTGGCTGAGTTTGTTTAGTTTGTTGGGAACGTGTCTCGCGCATTTTGCTGAATACTATTTGTTTTTAATTTTCAAAATATAAATTGGGGGAAAACAAAATATTAAGTATTGGAGAAAGAAAATTAGCATATAAAATTCACCTTTCTTTTTAAATTTATAAAACTAAAATCAGGAAGTATGTAGAAAAATCACGTATAGAAAATCGAACAGAAACAGAATAAAAATAAGATACGACACTTAAACGGGATAATTCAATGTCACTTACGTTAGCAGGAGCACTAGTCGTCTTATTCTCTCAGGGCTGCCAGGGGTTTCACTAGGTGTTCCTTCCGCAAATATCTTCGAGTGAGGACGCCTTAAATGTGGTTCAATTCTTCGTTAAGGGATTGAATCCGCCGTCAACAGTTAGGTCTTCCTTGTTCTGCCGACGTTAGACGAATCCTACCGACTGCGCCAATTTGTTACACTATTAATTCAAAAATTCACTTTTTAAAAAAAATTATTATTTAACTTTGAAATTACTTTATACAATATCGGAACTTAAACTGGCATAAAAACGGTGTATAATATGAACTAACTAATATTTACAATTCAGAGCGTTTTATATGTTTTAAAATGCTGATGCGGCACCTTCCAGCTGTGGGAATTGCAACTCGAAGGTACTGCTTACAATGCATTCCTTGAAATGTTGAAATTGCTACATCCGATACCGTGTGACCGAAGGTCATTGCCTACACGTGGCTATAAACGGATATAACATATATATATATATATATATATGATGTGATTTTGCATTTAAATATCTGTCTGTATGTGTTGGTTTTCTATACACGGTGTATTCGAAATTCAAGCTGTGGCAAATACTCTAATATCTAGATCCGTGCGACTAACTGAAACACAGACGAGACAAAACGAACTTAAGGTAATATCTAGTGCTTTAAAGAAAAATGGCTACACAAATCGCACCATAGAGAAAGCTATTAATGCACAAGTTTCCCGAACAACGAACAACAAAAAATATGAACCGGGAAAGCAACGAGTAGTCTTACCATATGTAAAAGGCACAACAGAGAGAATCGGAAGAATTCTGAGGAAACACAACATACAAACAATACACAAGCCACAAACAACTATAGGTAAACTACTCGGAAACCCAAAAGATAAAATCAAACTGGAAAACCACGGAGTGTACAGTATTCCGTGCCAGGACTGTGAAAAGTTGTACGTAGGGCAAACTAACAGGCGAATATCAGCAAGAGTGGAAGAGCATAAACTCAGCATTAGAAATAAACAAACAACCTCAGCTTTATTCCTACATCATCAGGAAACCGGCCATAAAATAAATTTCGATGGGTGTAGGGAGATTGCCAGTATAGAACATTATAAAACCAGAATAATCCGAGAAGCCATAGAAATTGAAAAGCAAGGTGATTTAAATAAAAGAGACGAATCATTAAAACTACCAACAGTATGGAAGACAATAATCGACAAATCTAAAATCGCAAAAACTCAAGCGCAATTAGCGCAACAACAACAGTACCATCCGGAAAACATAAATAACGACCAACGCCTGCGCAGATATAACCTTCGGCCCCGAGTGGGGGTATAAAAGGAAGCGTCGCAGTCACCAACACTTCAGTCTCTATTCGGACGCGAGAAAGAAAGCTTCGAAAATGCCAAATGTGATTTTGGCGAAACGTCAGCAAAACTGTTCTTTTCAGAACGACAGTAGTGAACGGATGTACACCCGGAATGAAAACACATTGTATTTTTCCATCCGTGAAGGAGTAAAAATCAACATTTATATATATATACATATATATATATATATATAACTAACCTAACCTCCTTCTTTTCTAAGGGTGTTAAAAAATACGTTTGTACATTAATTAGAGCCGGTTTATCAATGCTAACTTGTGTTATTTTGCCCTACGTTTTTTCTAAGTGCCTGTATCCTGACCATCATAGGTTAAAATAACTCATTCCCGAATTAAGAAAACCAATTCTTTATGTAACGAATGAAATATTTTCTGACGTCTCAAAATATTTTATAAATCTGGCCTAAGTCTAGAGAGTTTTCGTTTTAAAATCTAACATACACTAGTTATTAGTTTCGGTATTTCAAAAGAAGTCAGAGAGTGTTACACTTTCAGTTCCAATAGTAAGTGATCAATGTCTAACTGGAACTCACGATTCATTACTCTTGGCCAACTTTCATTAATTACGTAACCTTTTAGGAAGAGCCACTTTTTAACCAACGATCCAATATCGAAACCGTATCAAACTAATAAATTACTTAAAAAAAACTTATGGACTGATTATTTTTTTATTATTATGCGAGAAGAACAGAGGCAAATCGCAAAACTAGTTAAAACCAGCAATAATAATATGATTAAGCTACCTGCCAAAGTTAAAAGCTTTAAGAAAAATATTTATATTTATTATAAGAAGGAATTATAAGAATATAGGGCGCCTTCACCACCTTCTCAAGAAATGTTATTGAAGGAATACATATTTTTATAGAAAAAAATACTCAATAATAGAAAACAAGATATAATGTTGAAAGGTCTCGGTAACTAGACGAAAAAAAAATCGTGTAAATTGGTATACGAACTTGCTGAAAAAACTGGCTTAATGTTTTAAATAGATAGATTTAAAACCAGTTAAGAATGTTTCTACGATAATTTCTTTTTGCTGGCCCTCGGAAAAATGATGGCGGACCCTGCGGATTATCACCACTGGTCTAAGTTACAAAAATATGAATAGGACGTTTTTTGGTAATAAAAGAAAAATTGTTTCTTTTATCACTTTTTCTCCTTAATCATTTTTAGTCAGGTTCAATAGATGCCCAGATAAAACCGTTTCAAAAAATATATATGAAATGTATTAGGAAAAAATTAATATGCTTATTATATCGAATTCCATTTTGCGTTTTCACTTGTAGCTCTATTCTAAATAAAAGCAGACATGAAAATAAGGCCAGACTTGTGCTTAAGTTAGAGCAATTTTTAAAGTGAAGTAACAACGATCATGAAAAAGTTCTAGAGGCAATGAGTTTGACTATTTAATCAGGATATTGCTTAATATCTTCAAGATTTTTTATCTTTTAAATAGAAGGTCCTTCCATCCTCGGTCAAGTAAAAAAAAATTACTTATATGGCACTATTCATGGAAAGTATGGCAAACCCCAAGAGTATTCAGTAAATAAAACATCTCTAATAGTAGCACCCATATATGTATGGACATATTTATAGAAGTCATACACCCAATCACGTATGATTGAGAGGTGACCAACGCTCGAGGTGAGTATGGCACCTCAAGAAGAAGAAATGGAATATCGTTTTTGTCTGCGAACTTTAGTTAACAATTTACATTTCAATTAGCATTACAATTTGTTGCCATCGTCACTAGAATCTTAAATATAAATTATATATAGAAACCAATTATTGAAATACTTGACGTAAACATGCCAGGATTTTCTTCGGTAATATTGTCATGTCAATATTATATTAGAGCCAAAGTCAATTTGCACTGCCATGTTGCTTTTTTTTGTATTTGTAAATGATAAAACTTTGTGATTTTCGAAGTGGTGCATTGTCAAAACATACAGTACGGAATCATTTTGGTGTCACTTTTGCTTCTCTTTTGTATCGTCATATTGGATTTTTACCAAAATGTTACCATGTCTTTCCCAGAAGATCCTAATTTTTGATCAAAATTTGAAACAATTCGGATAAATAGTTTTTCAGCTATGCCGCAAAGAAATAGGTTAACAGATAGACAAACAGGCAGACAGAAAAAATAGACAGACACAGCGACGGAATTGAGAAAATATGTTTTCTGCATCTAGATACCCTGAAAGGTAAAGATCTGAAAAAGTCTCGAACGCTGATTTTTTTTGTTACGATAACAATACTTCCCTCTTACGACATCGCCGACGTTGATGTACGTTGCAATATATTCTAAGATACCCTCCTACACCGTTTTAGTATTGCCTGTTCGATGGAAAATAGAATAAAAAAGCTCACAAATCAAACTAGCTAACAGTACAACTGAAGAAAAATAAACAACCCTTAATGGACCTGTATAACTTAGCTAAACCAATGAATTGCCAACAAATATTATATCAATACAGAAACATGAAGAAAGACACAGAAAAAAGTCGCAAATCCGACAAATTGAGGAATCAACAAATCGATCATAGACATATGGAATATAATAAACAGAGAATTGGATCTAAAGGAGAAGATAAAATATACAACTTTTAATATAAATGAACAGAAACTAACAAATGAAAAACAATTGCTGATTAATTTTATCATAACTTTTTAAAAATAGCACATACAAAAATTCAAATTAATTTTCATCAACCAATCATCAACCACTCCTCCATTACGAACACCCATTATAAATTCCATATTTTTATTACCAACAACAAATAAAAATGTCGTGAAAATTATAATGAATTTAAAAATTCACCTGATTCTAATATTGTTCCAATAAAATCACTTAAAAAAAATTGCGAAAATTTCAAACATCCACATCAAATGCTGATAAATAAATCAATAGCATTTGGAAAACTTCCCTCAATATACAAAGGAGCTACAGTGGTGCCTCTGCAATAGTGATAGTCATTACAGACCTATCTTAGATCTCAGTGTATCTCAGTTTTCGAAATCAGTTTGGCATTATACGTAATGAACAACATGGATTTCGAGCTAACAGGTCAACTGAAACAGCGGCATTGCATTTTTCAGATTTCATCCATAAAAAATTGGATACCAACCGAGTGGTTGTTGAACAATTTTTTGATTTTTAACGAGCCTTCGATACAAGTAATTTTAACTTTGTCCGACAAAACTTTTTAACCTTGGAATCAGAGGTAATGCTCTTGGAATTTATTGGGCATTATTGTCATTTCTATCAGAGAGATTTGTTTTTTAAAATTAATATCTCTGTCTCGGATGAATAGACATTGGCTAAAGTTCGGTTTTGGCACCATCTCTTATCATACTAGTTATTAGTAATCTTCAACTTCTCGGACTAATCAACTATTGCAATCTGTGCCGACAACAAAGCAGAATGGTGCTTCTGAAACCGCCTAATCCTTAAGCAGTTGAAAACGATAATGTTCATGACCCAAAGTCGATATTTGTGGTATTCCTGAGGCACACATTTGCATTGAAAATCGAAACAAATGGTACCACTATTCACACTTCTTACCTCATATTATGTGCTTGTTCACTGTCATATTAACTATTACATTATTCTTTGGGGACAGGCAACCAACATTTTCCGAGTCCTCATACTTCGAAATTTTCACTTAAAAAAAACGTCTTAATTTCAGCTTAAAGCTTGACTCCTGCAAACCGATATTCAAAAATAAAGGGATTCTTCTATCTACATAATCTATATATTAAAATTTGCTATGTTTGCATACCGAAATAAAAATTACTTTATCGTAAACTCTCAGACACATATATCCAATGAGAAATAAAATTAACTTCGTCATTCTTAGACACAGAATAGCCTTATACGAGAAGTCACCGTACTATGCTTGTGTTCGTGTTTTTAACTAGTTGTTTACAGACATTCCTGCTCAGTTAAGCTTTGCACTGCTTCCAGAACTCCATGAAGACAAAGATATGAGTCGCGACTGTAATAAAGGGTTATTTTAATTTACTAATTCTAAATTGTTTTTTCGTTAATTTTAATCATATCTTGTACAACGTCCAAATGAATTATTATTGTCTTGCTATGTATTAAAAATACTATTAATATTTGACCTATGTAATATCATGAAAAATATTTTCACACAAGAAATACTTTGATTAGAAAAAAATAATAAAAAAATGTCTACATCGTCTTTGCCTATCTATAAGGCATAAGATCGCTTTTTTTTATCTTACTAGACTCTACTATAAACTTTTCTCGCGAGGCGACACTTAAAATAGCGATTTAGGCGCTTGCCATTTTATCTGGTAAAATATTTAAAATTTATAGAGAATATAAATTTTCTTAACTCTGATCTTTGTGTAGCCAAACGCAAAAGAAATTTATTGTAACACGGAAATCGACATCTAAGAAGATATATTATTTTATCACGGCGAAAAAATTATCTAATATCATAAACTTACATCCCATTATACGTTCTGGTAGTATATTAGCTACTTTAGGATAAATTTAACATAATCATTTTAATCTAATAATTTGAGAAACTGATAAAATAATTTAATTCATTTATTTGAATGCTTATTATTCTAAAAATTAATGATTCCTGAGATTAGATGGTATTAAAGTAAAACTACTTCGCGACGTTTTATCTTCGATTACACGAAGCGTCTTCATTGTTCTTTCAGCTACGAGATCAGAATAGTGAATTCTCTTGGAGAGGTTTAAATTTAATTATTCAATTTTAAGATGTACTTGTTTAAAGGAAGAAAGATTGTGCATTAGAATTAAGAATATAGAAAACGAATGCATGCTAACATATAGTTAAATGGAAATTCGGCTCTTATCCAGCAGAAATCCGTTTATAAACCGTATTAGGAACTTCAAGAGGTTCGTGGGTTCGGGAGGGGTTTAAAAGACACAATTATATTCTGTGCAACGTTTCGTAGATGTATTTCTACTTTATCAAGCACTGAAACCTTTTAGCATCCATGCACCCATATTTTTACCTTCATTGTACAATAATAAATATAAACTTTGTTTTTACGTACTTGAATAAGACATAAACTGTTGTAAATACTCGCGCACTGCGTGTTGTCGAGGAACTCGACAACACGCAGTGTAAATACTCGCAGTGCGCGAGTATTTACAACAGTTTATGTCTCATTCAAGTACGTAAAAACAAAGTTTATTTATTATTGTACAATGAAGGTAAAAATATGGGTGCATGGATGCTAAAAGGTTTCAGTGCTTGATAAAGTAGAAATACATCTACGAAACGTTGCACAGAATATAATTGTGTCTTTTAAACCCCTCCCGAACCCACGAATCTCTTGAAGTTAATTTAAAATGGGAGACGAAGTTCACGTCACGTATTAGGAACATTTCGACTTAGATTATTTTTTTATCGAAAACCGAGAAACCGAATCACGCTCTAAGAGGGAATGGTTATTGCATTTAAGATGCTAAGCGTTAAGCTAGAATTCAGCTAATAGTACAAGAGCCACAGGCAAAAACTTTCTCTGAATTTACTAAGCCCAGTTTTTTTATAGTCGATTACACTAGTTGTGTACCCAAAGATACTGTGATCAATCAAACGAAATTCAGAGCCGGTGTCTCAGGTATACTATCAAAGTTTTCGTACCTACCGAGGTAAAATCGTTATGCAAATTCTGTATTGCATATAAGTAAAAGTTATGTCAGTCAGTCAGCTAAATGTAAGGACAGAGCTGGTCAGTCAGCCCCAATGTATGTACAAACAATAAACAATATTATAATTCGTTTACTATAACCCAAAAATTTTGTGAGAGCATTAATTGTTATATTAACCATAAACAAAATGGTCAATCAACGATTTTGTGGGAGAATGCCCGTAAGTCAGCGCAAAAAGAAATAAAATATTCGGGCGCGCCATAGGCGTTGCATCAGTGCGTGGCGGCTCGCTCTTTTCTTTATTATTATTCAACGAATATTATTAATATAAATCTTAAAAACATTGAATAAACTATTTATTTATTTATTTAATATAATTTTACAAGAATTATTAAAGAAATATTGAAAAATCTATTTGTGTGAAAATTATAATTCACTCATTACATTTACATGTAATCAAATTCTTCCTCCGGCTCATCAAATTTGTAAATTTCGCTCTCATGATCAGAAATGTCAAGCTCTGAAGTTTCTAATTCAATTTCGGATTTCGGAATCTAAGAAATATAAATATAACTGCTGTAATTTATACAACAGAAAATGATTAATGTTGGCGTAAAATCGACGGCATGAACTTTCTTGCAGAGGTTGAAGAACGACAACGTTGATCAGTTGTGGTAATTGATCACCTTTGAACCAGTCAAATTCATCTTTGCTGTCTATTATTTTTCACCCGTGAACAATCTAGTATTTTAATCTAGAATTTGGAAATGAAAATCATCAAAAGGTCTCTGCAATTGAGTCACCAAAGCGCATATTTTCAAAAAGCTTTCGCCGCTCTCGGGTACATAAGCGACAAAAACAGGAGTGACTTATTTAAAAAAATACAGCAATTTGTTTGTTGACTTACATGGTACGAAAAAGTTAAAACTAGTTAACGAGACTCGTCTTGGTTTCAATAACGCATAAAAGAATCCGAACGAATGAAACGATTTTTAAGAGCGAGCTACATTACAAATATTTGGGATCTCCAATCAAGTACGGCTGGAAAATAATCGGCAACAAATATAAATTTGATTGGGTCAAAGGTGATCAATCACCACAACTGATTCAACGATGTCGTTTTTCAACCTCTGTAGGAAAATTCAGGTATGACAATAATATTGTCGACAATCTTTAACGTTTGGATTTTATGAAAAAACATATTTATTTTCTATTGTATATAATTACAGCAATTATATTTATTTTTTAGATCCCAATCCAAAGCTGAACCGAAACGTCAGTGCTTGACATTTCTGATCATGAGAGCGAAATTCACGAATATGATGAGTCGGAGGAAGAATTTGATTGTAATGAGTGAATAAGTATAATAATATTACTTTTAATATATATTCTGTACATATACAGGGTTGTTCAAATGAAACGCACAAAATTCATTTCTCATGTATGAGTAATTTTTCACAAAAACGCTGGAAAACGTGAGGTGAATTAAATGGGCGTTCATTTTATTGTAATATTTTCAGCTGCCTCCCTGCAACCCCTTCATTTGTAGGCACCCCAACTTTTTTTTTTCAAATGGCAACCTAGGTCGTGGGGGCACTCAAGAAGGTCTTCTAAAACTGAATCCGATATTGGCAACAAATTAGGGGTCTGTCCATTTCGTTACAGGAAACTTAGGTTTTTAAATTAAAATTAATATTTGAGAGCGATCCTTAGCGCTCACCTGATTCGGCTAATGTAACAAATGCTGGAAGTGATCTCCCCCTTATACTTGATATGCATCGAGTCTGTGGAAAAACTGTCAACCTCACTTCGAATACCTTCGGCTGATAAATTAGTAATCTCCATCCTTATTCTCTCTTGTAGGTCCTCAACGCTGTTTGGTCTATTTTTAAACCCTCTCTCCTTCAAATCCCTCCATAGAAAGAAATTCAGTGGTGTAAGATTTGGATATCTTGGTGGCCATTCAAGTCGACCGATTTGGAAAAATTTCCTCCAAGTACCTTCAAACATTTATTCCAAAATCCGGTGGTGTGCCATTTTATTAAAACCATCTTCTTTCATTGTTATGCCAGTCCACACATTGACTTTTTGGGGATATTGTGTATGTCCCTCACATATTCACTGTGGATTTTGATCAGACCAGAATCGATAACTATGTCTATTGATCATTCAATTTAAAGAAAATGTAGCCACATCGGAGAAGATAATATTTTGAAAAAATATGTTATTTTCAACACATCTTCGTATTATTTCTTCACAGAGTTATACTCTCCTATCATAGTCATCTTTAAGAAGTTCCTGTACAACATGCACTTTATACAGGTGATCCTTCTGGCTCATTAATAATCGCTGTACAGAACTTCTACTGACATCGTTATTTAGCGCTAAAATGTTAGTTGAAGAATCTGGCTTTTTTTGTACTGATTGAAGTATATGAAATTTTGTGTCTTCAGTTAAAGCGAGTGATCGGTTTTAGATAAATCCAGAACTGTCCCATGTTCTTCAAATTTGTGAAATATTCTACTCACACTTAACCGCGTACTAATATTTGTGATATTAGGAAGTTGCTTCTAAACGTATGGGGCAAAAATAAATACTAATATCGTTCAAAATAATTCAATGAAATTTTCCCAAGGCATTGGATCGGTCGATGGGGTCCAATAATTGATGGTAACCAAGGTCACTCCGCATTACTCCATAAGGATCTACTTTGATAGTTAATTTTAATTAAAATCTTATGTAGATTCGTCTTGCTGTTACGAAATGAACAGACCCCTAATTTTTTGTTAGTATCGGATTTAGTTTTAGAAGACCTTTTCATAAGGCCCCCATATAACCTAGGTTGCCGTTTAAAAAAGAATGGGGTGCCTACAAATTAAGGGATTGCGGGGAGGAGGCTGAAAATATTATAAAAAGACGAACAAGCATTTCAATCGCTTCACGTGTTTCAGCCTTTTTGTGAGAAATAACAGTAGATATGAATTTTGAGTGTTTCTTTTGAACAACCCTGTAGGTATAAAATATAATTTTTTCACAAATAGATTTTTCAATATTTCTTTCATAGTGGTATACTGCAAAATTATATTAAGTACATAAATGACCTATTCAATATTATTAATTTAATTATAAATTACATTTTGAAATATATTTTTTAATAGTTCGTTGAATAATAATAAGACAAAGAGCGAGCCGCCGCCTGCAAATTTTTATTTCTTAATAGGCTCACAGAAGTTTTGAATTACAGGAAACGAAATGCAGCTTTGTTCCCACATTCAGCTGATTAAATGACATTACTTTTATTTATATAGAATTTGTATAACGATTTTCAACCTTAGTAAATGCATTTTATTACCTCAGTAGGTACGACAACCACTTTGAGAGTATACCTGAGACACCTATTCCCATTCGCTTGACCGACCACAGTATGCTTGTGTTCATAACTACTGTAATTAACCATCAAAAAACGAGGTTTAGTAAATTGAAAGAAATTTGATGCCTCTGGCCCTCCATCGATAATACGAGTAATTCAAACCCGACCTCGCTGAGTGAGAATTTTGAGAAGTATAAGCTTATGATATATGAAAGTGAGGATTTTTTTTTAGTTAACATCTTAAATTATGAGCTTGAGCCCCCCAAAATTCTAAATACTGCGGCGGTATATATAAATTAGTCACCGTCGATATCAGGACTAAATCCGGTCTTGCTGTTTGCTGGCACGTCCGGTTATTATGATCTCGTTGAGTAAAATCCCTGAAGATGCTTTGTACAAACGAAGGTGAAAAGTTGGAACTTTTGCTGCTTCGGCGCTATTTAGTATTTATTATGTCTAACGAGCTTTTGAAAAACGATAATGTGTTCGTTAATATCAAAAAATTAATGAGCTCTTGTATTTATCATGTAAAATAAAAATTTTCCTCCTGCCATTATAAAGATATTATTATATAGATATAGATTATCCTATTCCGAATTTTAAAGACTTGATATCTTTAAAGTTTGCCTAAATAGTGATATAATATACTTGGCACGTAGAAATCCGAACACACAGAAAAAATAATTTTATTTTAATAAGGTTTTTAATAAATATTTAGGATGCCATAATCCGTATATGATTAAAATTTCAGTACAGCCTGGTAAAGATAACCTACCTCGAATTATTCTTAGAAGTTATTGTTACAATTTCATTAATGCTTTTGATTAGGTGATTAATATCCACCTTGGGTATTTGTTGTGTGTAAATATAATACTTCACTGCCTAATGATGCCCCATACGCGTTCAGTTGAACATATTTCAGGAGATGTTGGAGGCCATATTAATTATAACATGATCAAAATTTTCCACAAGCATTATTATGTTTAAAATCTTGTTGCTTTGGGACTGTTCTAAGATGATGATATGAGGTAAGGTTTCACAATAAGATGCTTTCTCTAGATAAATTTAGTTCTTAAAGAGACCAAATTAAGCATTTTTTGTGACACTCACACTGGTACATTTAAAACAAAAATACATAAACATGCATTTTAAATATATATATATATATATATATATATATATATATATATATATATATATATATATATATCATTATAATAGACATTTTTCACCGTTGCAGTCGTAATAATTTTCCCTCAGGTCGCTGCTATTATTAACTGTAACAGCAATTAGTTTAAGGCTGTCTGTATTGTAATTAAACTTGTATGGTATGAGTTTTCCGCTGTTATATTCATCTTTTATTCTATGAAAAATATCATTTTTAAACATAACTGCAGGTCAATAACATATTAATCTATTGAAACGGACTGAAAATGTATGTGAAAAAAATAAGCTAATTTATGCGCAGTATGTCTTCAGGTGAACATAATAATACACATATATATATATATATATATATATATATATATATATATATATGTATATATCGTTCGAGTATATGACTGTAATGAAAGGGATGTAAAGAGGTACTTAAATCGCCTCATTTGAGTACCTCTTTATAAACCACGTTTGTTGTTGCATTCTCTGGCTGTAAAATAGCGAAGCAACTACGCGAACTTACTCTAGAGCAAGCGACGTAGAGCTGACCATGGTAAAAACAATCGTAGCGCAAATCTACTTCAGCTCTACTTAAGGATTGCCCTTGAGTTTTGTTAATTGTCGTGGCGAAACAAAGCTAAAACTAAAGGAAACTGAACACATTTAAACCGAAAAGGATAGCCTGATGGAATTAAAGAGATACGTAGTATAAAAACTGTTTTTTCCAGACTAGGGCCAGAAATAATACTAGAGTCTATTACATTGTTTTTTTAATGTTTTAACCTGTTGCCAAATTCCATTACACAATTTTGGTGGTTTTAAATTTCGAATAAGCATCACTGGTGCCCCCACTTTTAAAGTTAACTCATGACGAGGGATTCCTGAAGGGTTTAGAGAGTGTAGGAACTTGACAGGATAATTAACCGCTTTTTCTTGCTCTATAACTACAACAATTTTTTCCAAAAAAGCTAGATTTATTTCATCTGCTGTGCTATTTTTTCAAGTTAATATAGCCCGTTTTTTAAACCAAGAAGCGGTTCTATTTTGACAACTTTCGAGTCTACTATAAATATTTAAGGGGTAGTTTCATCCCCTTGGAAACTGAGTTTCGAAGAATCCCCTCTTATCGAATCTCTGCACTCTAAAATCAAACTGTTTGCACAAGCTCAGCTTTCTACGGCAAACGGTTTGAGAAAGATCGCATAAATTAATAAATGACCCGATTTTTTCAAAAACCAATAAAAAAAATCTTAAAATATGTAATAAAATAAAGAAAAAGCACGTGTTCAACTGTTTTTCTGAATAACCAATGGTTTTTTAAATAAAAAATATAATATTAAAGGGGTGGTTTCAGCCTCTTTTTAAAAAAATAAAATATAAAGCATGTTATGTTATGTGTTTTCCGAATAACTAACGATTTTTTAAATAAAATATGTTACAATATTTAAGGGATGGTTTTACCCATTTGGACACATTGTATGAGTTTTTGAAAAATCTTAAAATATGTAAAAAATAAATTAAAAAACACGTGTTCCAGCCTTTCTTTTGAAAAACTAACCAATAAAAAAATATTGTATTATTTAAGTGGTGGTTTCCCCCTTGAACACCTTGTATGAATTTTTAAAAATTTCTAGAATATGACAAAAAATAAATTAAAAAATACATGTTCAAGCGTTTTTCCGAAAAACTGACCGTTTTTTAAATAAAAAATATTGTAAAATTTGAGGGGTGGTTTCACCCCCTTGGAATGTGAGTTTTGAAAAATCTCTTCTTATCGAATTTCTACACCCTAAAATCAACCTGTATGCCAAAATTCAGCCTTTTACCTTAAGCGGTTTGAGCTGGAGCGTGATGAGTGAGTCAGTCAACTAAGTCTTTTATATATATATATATATATATATATATATATATATATATATATATATATATATATATATATATATATATATATATATATATATATATATACCTATAAATATATATATATATATATATTCTTATCGAACTTCTACACCCTAAAATCAACCTGTGTGCCAAAATTCAGCCTTTTACCTGAAGCGGTTTGAGCTGGAGCATGATGAGTGAGTCAGTCAACTAAGTCTTATTATATATATATATATATATATATATATATATATATATATATATATATATATATATATATATATATATATATATATATATATATATATATATATATATATATATATATATATATATATATATATATATATATATATATATATATATATATATATATATATATATATATATATATATATATATATATATATATATATATATATATATATATATATATATATATATATATATATATATATATATATATATATATACATACATACATATATAAATATATATATATATATATAGAGAAAGAGAGAGAGAGAGAGAGAGTGGTTGAAAATCTAGTTTTGCACCTGATAAAAGTTTGACTCCAATAACTTAATAGAAAAAAAGTTTCTATGTTAGTGTTTCTTAGATAGCATGTAGTTGTTTCCAAAATTATGCAATTAAATGCAGTTAAATTCTCGTCGCATACAATTATTACCAGAAAACAGATTAGCACAAGCAGTGCATTAAACAGGAAGGTAATTGTTATGTCTTAAACTTTGCAAGTACTGCAGCTAGAGCTGCTAATATGTGTTAACGTTTACAGGGCGAAAGTTTGAGCGTTGAAAGATTCCAGCAGCACGTGTAATTTATGCACATTTTATGCAATGAATCTTTAAAGTCCGCATTTAAAGCAAAATTAAAATTTAAAAGGTAAGAGCTGAAAATACTCGAAACGCAGAATAGAATAGAAAATAGGCATTAAAGATTTTTTATTCGTTTCACAACTTCCCAGAAGTTATTTCAATTTTTACTTACGGTTTAATTATTTTATCTCCTTCTTGTAAAGATTTAGATATTGAAAAATGATCCGATGGTCTCTTCAAAATCATTTCCTTCGCGTGCCGGTGATATTTGCTTATAATAGCCCGAACTAGTTTATATTGACTGTCGTATACTTTGTTATCAGTTTATCAGGCGGAAATCAAAGAGGTTTACCTGTAATGGGACAGCGCATGTTATGTTATGCTTTGAAGGTTATTAGCAATCAGCTTGACCCTGCAATTGCCAGAAGTGTCTATTTCATGCACAGAACAGCTCTTCAATAGTGTTTTTGTGTTACAGAAAAGAGCAATAAGTTATTTAAACAAAGCTAATGTTCAGGACTCTTGTAAACCATTATTTATGTGTCAAAAATTTTTAACCCTAGCATGTATTTGCATCCTTGGGGTCTCATGTCTTATGTATAAAAAAATTAAAAATTAAACTAATTCCTCCCCAGTGAGAGTTGTTCGTCGTTATCACAGTATTCCAATGTCTATTCCGCTCTCGGTCCAAACGAAAAAGTCAATAATATAAAATAGCAAAGCAATTTGTAATTATTTGCCATTGTGCATCGCGAACGCCTTTTCAAAAACAAAATTAAGTTACTTTTAATTGTTAGGCTCTTTTGTAGCGTGTCAGACTTATTCCAAGAACATTTTATTCACTTTTATTTTCCTGTATTAATTCTTTGATTTAATTCTTGACATACTTTCGTAAACTCTGTAAGTTAAGTTTATGTTAGGTTATCTTAGCTGGCATACTATTATGTTAATTGACCATTTACTTTTTTATGTTATTTTAAATTACTTCTAGTGGTCGCCGTTATTTAAATATTTATTTTTGGAAAATTTATTTTGTAATAACTGAAAGCTTGCTTTCCCGAGTCCTATTTTATTTTAAAGTACATTTTGAGGCAAAAATGTATTGAAACTGCTCTTTAGTATATTGTGTAAATTTTTATCTTTGTCAGAGTTTGACTTCTGACAATAAAGCATGTTTGAATTTGAATTTGAATTTGAATTTGAATTTGAATTTGAATTTGAATTTAAATTTAAATTTAAATTTGAATTTAAATTTGAATTTGAATTTGAATTTGAATTTGAATTTGAATTTGAATTTGAATTTGAATTTGAATTTGAATTTGAATTTGAATTTGAATTTGAATTTGAATTTGAATTTGAATTTGAATTTGAATTTGAATTTGAATTTGAATTTGAATTTGAATTTGAATCTGAATCTGAATTTGAATTTGAATTTGAATTTGAATCTGAATCTGAATCTAAATTTGAATTTGAATTTGAATTTGAATTTGAATTGGAATTGGAATTGGAATTGGAATTGGAATTGGAATTGGAATTGGAATTGGAATTGGAATTCGAATTCGAATTCGAATTCGAATTGGAATTGGAATTGGAATTGGAATTGGAATTGGAATTCGAATTTGAATTTGAATTTGAGTTGGAATTGGAATTGGAATGCAATCGTTGAATTTGAATTTGCGAAGCAAAGGTCAATGTTTCCTAAATACATGCAAATAAGTGCATTAAAAACTTCATACTGTGTGCATAACCGTAGTATGGACAATTGAACAATATTTGCAGAAATGATAATCTTCGTGACTCAATAATTTGAAGAAAATTCTAATTTATATTTAAAAAAAAATGAAACAAAAATGGAATATGTGTAATTATAAACGTGATTATAAATTCTAGCCAAAAGCTTTCTAGTGTTTGACAAATAAAATTATGGTGTTGGCCGAGTTGGACTAGCAAGCAGGTGAAAGTTAACCTAAGATAGTAGATTAGGAGAAATTAGCAGAAAATGATTTCTTCTTCTCTCAAGGGTCTCATTTAAATCTAAAATGTAGACTTTGTCGGAAGGATAAAAAGATTGGTAAAACCCAGCAATTTTAGAACTTAGGAATCTTAAAAATTTCTACTGTACTTTCTATAATTTGTCAATATGTACCTGATATGGGTTAGGGGAATGACTTAAGCATCCGACTAATTAGTATAAGAAATCCTAAATTTCGATAAGACTGAGTAACAGTATCTTCAATGTGATGAATAAATGAAATATTGCTATCAAATATGACGTTTAAGTCTCTAAAGTGTTCAACCCGTTTCAGAACTTCACCGCACATACGATCCTCGTACAGGATAGAAATTCCCCTGAATGACAAAATATAACTTTTATTGATGTTGAGAGGCAGTTTGGCAAAAAGGGGCCCAGGGCAGTCGAAGCAGCAAGAAAAGTGTCTGACATATGACTACAATACTATACAAATTGAGACCGATTTAAAAGGTAACTTTGCAAAAATGTAACCAAGTCTCCCGAGAAGCCAAAACTCGATAATTTAGTAAGTAGAATGCCGTGATCAAGACGACCAAATGCTTTAGAAAAATTCGTATAAATAACGTCCACCTGAGTTTCAGGTTTTCTGAGATGTATTGTTTAATAGTACATAGATTTGTTAGAGTATGTCTATCAGATACAAAACCATGTTGTTGATCAATTAGAAGAGGAGTTGCATCAAAGGATAGCTGTGGGTGAATCACAAATCGAAATTCTTTGCTAACATTGCATATTAGAGCAACAGACCTATAGTTTTTTATTTTACTCATATCATTCTTTTTAAAGACTGGACTGATTTATAACTTTTCATATTTGGGAAACTGCAGTTTTGTACACCTAAATTAAAAATAACTAATACAAAACTGCACTTTTCCATATTTCTTTTTTCTTTATTATTACTGGCCAAATTTTTGTTATTTAAAGACACAGACACACAAAAAACGATGTTTTCGCGACCCTGATTATCGGTACGTAGAATTTAGAGGCCACGCCACGAGACATTTTCAGGGAATTTTACGGACTAAGATCGGAATATCCAATGAAAATGAAGAAATTAAAGTAATATTCCGCTCTTACTGAACTATAACCTGCTGTCAATAAAATACTTACACAAAAAAACAATCTTTTTATGAAATATTATTACCCAGTAAGGATTGTCTACTTTATTATTTTCAAAGAAAATCAAATTACGATAACTATCGATGTTTGGAATACAAAAGCAATATTTGCATATGTTAAAGTGATGAAAAAAATAATAACATAAAGGAAATAAAGTGATCTTTTTATAATTGATCTGTCTCTGTTTTTTTTATTACATTTATATTTTTGGTTTTATTTGTTGTGATTGTGTCATTAAATATATTTTGTATTTTTATTATACATATTCCTAGATAAGAACCGTTTGTTCAGCACTCTAAGTAGACTAAAATTTTAAAGCATTTTAAAAATTGCTTGATCTGGTTAGGGGCATTGGTTATGGCGTATATAGGAGGGGATTAGCCTTTTTTATTTAAGCTAAAATGATAGAAACAGCATAAAGTAGGGACCTTATTTCGCCATTGGCGGGTAACCCCCCCCCCAGAGTCAGTTTCACTTATAGCTAAAGTAATAAAGTAAAAACCTTTAGGTAGAAAAAAAAACTGAAGACCTTTTTTTTTTCGTTTTTCGGTTGCTGAAAAAACCAAGAAGCAATGTCTATATACACAATTGGGATGTTCTAGTAAAATCCTTAAATATCCGAGCATTTATCTATCTATTCATTATTCTTGTTTGGTTTGCAATTGTGAGCTTTGATATATGGCGACATTGCCGTTTATTTTGTTAAAATAATTGATGGCGATAGATAGTGTACAAGGTTACATTTTAAACGCTATCTAGAGAGTTTATTATTTGGGATATCAAAGAAAGACGTTTTTGTGTTTTATCGAAATTGTTAGAATTAAAAAAAAACAAAAGATGATTAAAAAGTTAACCAATGATAATCAGCTTCGTTATTTTAAATAGAATACTCGAATCTTTCAAGTGTATCTCTTCTTACTAATTATAAAAAT
Organism: Kuschelorhynchus macadamiae; assembly: GCA_030620095.1. Classification (NCBI taxonomy): domain Eukaryota; kingdom Metazoa; phylum Arthropoda; class Insecta; order Coleoptera; family Curculionidae; genus Kuschelorhynchus; species Kuschelorhynchus macadamiae. Next base: position 171,262 of record JAUTXW010001703.1, on the reverse strand, counting down.
ACTAGGTTTGCTACCTTTATTTCAAAAAATACCAGAGAAATTTGAAAAAACTCTACAATAAGAGACAATGCATTTCCATTAATTCCACTATGTATTGGAACTTTTTCCATCTCTCTCTAACACATTGCTTCTTATTGCATGATTTTTGTCAATTTTAATGGTTGTTTTTAAAAATAGAGCTATCAAACCTATTTCATCATCAGCAAGAAAAGACTCATGTATTTAATCAATATTAAATGGGTTGTCTCATTTAAAATAATGAAGTTGATGCTTATTGGTTAACTTTTCCATCGTCTTTTATTTTGTTTTTTTTGTAAATTTCAAAGATTCCGATAAAACGCAAAAACTTTTATATCTAAAGTTTTTTGATCACTCATATAACAAAGTCTATAGAGTTTATTCAAATTCAAAATGATGTACATGTTAACAAAAGTGGTTGTGCGAACAATACTCCTTTAAAAGTTTGCTAAACGCTTATATCATAATCGGTCACTTTTATTTAAAGCGTGTTGCTCGCACAACCACTTTTGCATACATCTATCTTGAATGAATAGACTTTTAGGCACCGTTTAAAATATAACCAGACACCATGGTCAAGTAGTCCAATGAGGCATAAATACTCCTTGGTAGGAATAGTTCTATGCGTTCAATTTTTTTTGGTATTTGGCTGTTCAGCCATACAGCCAGTCGTAAGGTAAAAAATTGGCAGTTATAAGAAGAAGTATTTATATAGAATTATTTAACGAGTTATATATTTATTTTATACCCACTTTAATTGTTTATTTGTACTTGTATTTATATGTAAACTACATAAACATACAGACAGGGTCACAACCTCTTAGCCGGAGGGATCCATTAGGGGGACTTTAATACAGACACACAAGAGAAATGGAACTCGGAAAACATATAACTGGCGATTGAGACGCGTTTTATAATTTTAAATTATTTATATTTGAAAAAACATAAAAGGGAGTTATACATTTCTATTATTTTAAATAATTAATTAATTAACTAGATCCTGATAAAGTTCATGATTTCTGCAAGGTATTTAGAGCATTCAAAAAATATATGATCGAGATTACATCTAACTTAGCTCACATCAGATTTATCTGACGGTATTACATTTATTTTGTTAAGATGTGCAGTATAAATTGGCCAAATTGTAGACGTATTATAGTTGTAACATATTGTTTGGAAACTGATAGGTTTTTGTGCCAATAGTTTTTAGGGATATGATCACAAAATTTTGTGTATCTTGTAGTTGAAATTCTACAGAAATCATTAAATCAGTTTTTGAATTTGCAAAGAATTTGAGCTTTAAGAGCACACTGTGCACCAGAAAGAGAGAGGCTACAATGAGTTGTTACTCCCCTTCCAATGCCCTCCTTAACTAAGAAATCAGCAGTTTCATTTCCTATCAAACTACAGTGTACTTTAACCCAAATAAAAGAAATTTCCTTGTCTCTCAACTCGTTGAGATGTAGAGTTGTTTTGATATCCCATAGAAGGTGATTAATTTTGTGACCAAATTTTGACATTTGACAAAGCTTTGAAAGCAGACATAGAGTCAGACAAACTTGATACAGCTTTTGTCAACTTTAAATTTATAACTCCTATTCAACTGAGGAATGTATAGACCAGCTCCATTGCCTTCTGAAGTTTGGGAAGCATCAGTAAATATTTGTATTACACTTTTAAAGTTAGACAGTTCTGCTGATTTGAAATTACTTTGACTATTTTCTGTAAAAGGTGGATATTGCACCGTGACGTCTAGCAGGGCACTATAATACTCATAATCAAAGGAGGAAATTTCGTTTAACATACTATTATATTCTTTGTATGCCTCGCATAATGCAGGAGAGTTATTGCGATGCCAATATTTATTAGTTAAGTCATAAGTATTTAATATTGATATTTTATGTACTAATTCAGTATCAAAAAATGTTGTGTTAAGTTATTCTCTTCGAATACATAGAGGTGATTCCGGAACCGGTTTCTCTGAGGAAATGTCAAAATCATTCGACGTCGCCCATTTTAAAAAAATTGTGTTGTCATATTTTTTACTTTGTGTTTATATACAAAAATTTTATGCATATTGTACAATTTTAAAAGAAGAAAATTTAAAAAGTAAGGGGTTGAGTACACTGAGACTCTTGAGGTAAACCTGTGAAGACGTTTCTGTAACCAGTATTTTCATTATTTTCATTCCGTATAAAAACACTTCTACTGTACAGATTGATTCAATAAGGAAATGTTAAACTAACTTTTCCTTGAAAATGTTGAGATCGACAGAATGATAGGTTATTTCAATATCAACGAACAATGAAGCTATATATTCATTACAAGAAAAACGTTTTTGTATATCCCCTGTAAGATATAACTATATATAATAGCATCCAATGTCCCCTTCTTTATAACCAAGTTGTTTTTTTGGCAAAAGATTTTTGTTGATTAACCAATATTCCCAACGAGGTTTTATAAGTCTTTCAAGAGTTTTCAGAATATAAGAAAGTAATGAGACAGGTTTATAAAAGTTCCCAAGATTGAGATCATTGCCAGATGTTTGAACAGGGACTACAATCAGATTGTTAAATTCTTCCAATTTAAACCCATCCAGATATACAGTATTAAATATTTACAAGAGCAGGCATTTCGCATTCAGGGGAAGATGTGCAAACATACAATAATGTACATTGTTATAACCAGGTGAAGTATTAGCCGAAAATCTTAACTCACATTCCAACTCGTTTAGCTTGAAGGGCCTACAAAGAAAGTGGTTTGTAAAACCGTGATATATTGAAAAATTAAATTGATTAAACGGAACAATTGGGGGAACAACTCTATCAAAAAAATCTTTCATCCACTGGGTATTAGCAAGTTTTTTGCAGATATTTTTACTTGTCATTTTGCTTACCTGTACCCAAAAAAGTTTAGAGGAAGTATTCTTATTTAAAGTAGAACACCGTGACATCCAGCTTTTCCTAGCCTTCATTTTAAAGAACGTTCTAGTCTCAGCCATAACTTTTTTACATTTTATATAATTTTCCAGAGAAGAGGAATTTTTGTACCCTGAAAGAGCCTCTTTCCCTTGGACAAGTCTCTGTCACACTCAACAGGATCCCACCACGGTGGGGAAGGCCTACGTTTCTAAACACACTCAATTTTTAAATGTGTAAAGTTAATAAAAATAAGAAAAAATTCATGAATTTAGTAATATTACGTTTTTTATTTGTAGTAATTACAAAAGTACTAACAATTTCAGTTGAACAATAAAATTTTATTTTCAGCAATTCCGCCGCTGTCCATCACAATTGCGACTAACTCGACATGACGTGTAATACAGGAAATTTAGCCATACGATGGACGTACGTACATAGCTGACAAACCTAAAAATTATAAATGGATATCTGAACAGAACTTTTTATTTTTAACTTAAATATATAAATTCGATACATCTCTACATTTAGTAGTAAATGCGACGGAGTCAGTAAATACAACTGAAGGTCTTTATAGAGAGAGAGAGAGAGAGAGAGAAAGAGAGAGAGAGAGAGAGACAGAGATAGAGAGATTGAATTTACGAGGAATAAGATGTAATTATTTCTATAATTAAATTTTCGGACCCCTTCTGACGCTGAGGTTGACATTTATTGGACTTTTGATATATAGTGATTCAGTTTGGTATTATATATTGTTAGTAAAGGAGAAAAATGTGAAACTAATTCCCACAAAAATGATTTCTATTGTAAATTGAAGTTAACATACGTCTGTTCGACATACTAAAAATATTCGGACTCTCTTGAAAAAAAAAACGGCAGAATTAAAAAACTCACAAAATATTATTTATTCCGGAAGATAGGAGGTGTAGTTTTAGAATTATAATTTAAATTAATCTAAATGACTTAAAACTATATGCGTCTAGCCTTAACCACACAATCTTACCTTTAAAAAAAACCTTTTTATATATATGGTCATGTTCACATGAAATGACTTTATAAGAGTTTTTATCAATGTAGAGTGTGGCCTACTATGACAGCAACGTTGTCGACCAATGACGTAGAAATTTCAGTTCAACCTTTGAAAATTATATGGTATTATGGACAATCGATTGATCAAAATGTCGAATGCGAAAAACACTCTTTTTGCAGTGTTTGCTTTTTGTTTATTAGGTATTGTTTGTTTTGTTGAATGCTTCAAACGTAATCAAACGCTTTTTATTAAAAAAAAAAACGAGCGAAGAAGATATCCCAGCGAATACAGATAATGTTGCTGAAAAAGCTATAGCGAGCATACGTCCAGAAAAATTCAGACATCTGTATTAATTGGCGTACACTCATTCCTTGAATGGAGGCAGAAAAAGAATCTTGGTATTTCAGGGCTTTACCCACTATTCCGTTCGATTCGTCGATTAGATTCGTTCATTCGATTCATCCATTCATATGAATGAAAGAATGGACGAATATTTCATCCACGCTGTTCATCAATTTATATTTAATACGTTCACATGTATTTCATGCGTCTTCAATGTTTGGAAATACATAAAAAACAGAAGATTTGATTTGAACGAATGGTTCGCCAAAGTCAAAGCCTACTTAATTACCCGAACAAACCACACTTTGCGGACGAATTAACAAATGGATGAATGGACGAATGGACGAATAGTGAGTAGCGGGCTTAAGGGTCAGTCAGAAAAGTGCATCTATTCGTTAATTCGCCTATTCGTTCATTCATATGAATCAACGAATAGGTGAATCAACGAATGGATGCATATTTCATCCACACTACTCATTAATTTTTATTTAATAAGTTCGCAAATACATATACGTTTTAAAATACATAAAAACAAATGATTCGCCGGGATGAAAGCCTACTTGATTATCCGCCGAAAAGAAGGAATCGCCGCGCAACGAAACGAACGGATGAATCGGACCTTCCACTCTATGAGGACGAATGAACAACTCATACATTTGGGACATGACGACAGAGCAAGTTTTAAGCAAGCATTACAAAACGTAGGGATTAAGGATTACATTCGAGCCTCTTTGGTAGGACTGACACAATTCTTATTTAGTGAGATGATAGAACTTTGTTTTAAAGTCTATCTTGAATGTTAAGGTGCACATTTAGATCATAAAATAAATAATAAATAACATACACAAACAAATTGTTTATGTAAAAAATAATTGTTAACTTCAGTACGGTTTATTTATGGCCATACTGTATAATATAATACTTTCACTGCATAATATTGACTGCTTGCGAAACACAGTCATTTCCATCTTGATAAAAATTGTCTCATTGTTTGTGCAATTCTTTCCACAACAGTTTTTGTAAATGCACATGGGGGTCCACATCTGTAGCATGTGCATTATAATTCTTACATGGGTCTACAAATTGCAATTTAATTGGCTTAGTGTATTATATTTAAGAGTTTGTCTGAAGCTAGGTATTTGTTCGTTGATATAGACTAAAATTCTCCATCAAACATCTGCTAGCCCTATAGTACACGATCAGCGGCGGGCATATAATGATTTTTCCAATCGAAGCACTGCAAATGGTTGTAAATAGACAGAATTTTGCTGTATTTTAAGTTGACTAAAAATTAGCTACAATTTTTTTTCTATATTATTTTCCTTATGTACGGTTCCGAAGGAAACATATTAACATGCTTATGTTATTATTACGTCTTCAGTAACAGTATAACTTATATCCAAAGTCTTCCAAATCTCTCAGTGGAATTCTCAAGTGATACAAAATTAGAAGCTTATTTTCATTTTACTTTTGGTTTTATTATATACTTGAAAGCATATAACATGTGCTCTTGCTACACCATTTATTGGCGGTGTTGCATCCAGCTATTGCGTGAACAAATAGTAAAGTTTTACATGCGTCTTTTCATTTTTGCTGCATGCTTTAGTGTGCTTTTTCTAAAGCTTCTTTCACAATTCATTCCATCTGCTTCGAGTACATTTACATTTACATTTACATTTAGCACTCTGGGATTGGTAGATATTTAATGAATAATTTAGACCTGTTTTATCACACTTAAACCCAGTATTCCAGACACATTCCTAAACATGATACACGGGGCTTGATGAGTGCAATAATTGATGTCCCATAAAAGAGTACGAAATACCTCAGATGTGGTCTACCATGTTCAATAATTTTGTAATAATATTGCAAACAATAGAGACAATTTTGGTGAAGATGAAAATATCTGTGCCCTATAAATAGTCCATGCTAGGCAGTAAACCATACCTTGATAAGAATTATCACTAAAAAATATACAAGATTTTTATCATAAAAAGTCTTTTAAAAAGTTAATAGAATATGCTAAAGGCTTGAGGTGTTTAAATCATTAGATTAGTGCAAGTGATTTATGTCTCAAAAACCAAAAATAATTTTCTTGGCCTCCTAGCTTGCTGAATAAATAACATAAAAGTTTTTTTGCCGTTTTATTTTTTGGTCACTATTTTGTCATTTAATTATTTAAAAAACGAATAAACTGTTATTGTGTATAAAATTTTCTGTAATTTGATACCTCATGTGGGAATTTGTGATTTTTAAATACTTCAACTTTTTTTCAGATGGCACACGAAAAATATATTTTTGACCATCGTCAGGGTACACAGGCTCTTCGCAATCGATATCTCGGAAACCCTTCAAGTTAGAGTCTTCAAAAAAAAAATATAACAAAAGTGACCAAGAGCAACTGACTAAAAATATTTTTAAGTTTCTAAATTTAATTCAAGGCGGCGCAGTTGGTGGGGTAAACAATATCTTCCAAAAATTCCACAAAAACTCGCAAAACCAGACATAACTTTTATAATCTCATTAAAAACTGAGTTAATTCTCTGTTGTCATATCACCCTTAATAAAGATGGGGGAATTGTTGACTTATGAAAGATTTAAATCGCTATATCTTCTAAACCTCTTTTCCAAATTAAATGACCTTAGGCTTATTTAAAACGAAATTTTAAACCGTTTTAGGATTCGAATCGATAGACATTTCCTGGTTTCTCACAAATTTGGTAGATTGCGCTGTTTGTAACGATTACAGGTTTTTCCAATTTTCTTAAAATCTTTAAACGAAAGGTTATACTTCTCTTACGGTTTTCTTAACGAGTAATAAAAGTTCTGGCGATAACCGCACGTCGATATCTTCTTCTGCTTTTAAGCTATTGCCCAATTAGTGAATTAATAGGTATTTTTCGGACATAATGAATAATAACATTAAATAAACGTAAAACATAGTTTTAAAAATACACTTTTATTTATAAACTATTGAACTAAAAGGTAAAAAATAATATTTAGTCTATGAAGTTAAATAGTAAAGCTGCAGCAAAAAAAACGCATTTTAACTGAGAATTTTTAAAAAATTGAATATTTTCTTAAAAGCTTGGAGCTTCATTTCAAGTATGCTGCCCTCTGACACTCAGGCTTTTAAGAAAATATTCAAATTTTCAAAAGTTTTCTCTTCTCTCAAAATATTATTTTCTACTTCTTTAAATTACATAGATATGCCAAATTTTAGGCCAAAAGTGTTTGAAGTCAGAAGAAAGCAGGTTAAATAAAAGCTTGTAAAAACTGTATTAAACCATTATTACGACTGGCGAAAGGGCCATGAAATTGCTTATTTTCATTCCAAACAATATTACTTACTTATGAATACTGAGAACGTTACCTTTGCATGCAAAGCCGCCGCTTTACGAAGTTCAATTACAATAAATATGTACGCGCTTTAATAAATGCAACTTTAATCAAGTCTCCCGTGGACAACACTGATTCTTTCCAAATATATTTGTGTCAGTTGGTTTCTTTGTGCCTCTCCCTAATAACGAGGGTCTAGGGATGCCCCTGGAGATTTTAATTTCACTCCGATTTCCTCGATATTACTCATTTCGTCCGAAAAATACCTATTAATTCACTTATTTGGCAATAGCTTAAAAACTGACAAAGATATTAATGTGCGGTTTTCGCCAAAACTTAGAATTTTAATTACTCTTTAAGAATACAGTAAGAAAAGTGTAACTTTCTATTCACAAATTTTAAGATAATTGGAAAACCTGTAATAGCTACAAACAGAGCCATTTAACCACTTTGTGAAAAGATAGAGAGCGTCACTCGATTCGAATCCTAGAACAGCTAAAAGTACCCTTTTAAATAAACCTAAGCTCATTCAATTCGGATAAGGGGTTCGGAAGATATAGCGATTTAAATCTTTAGCAAGTCAACAGCTCCCCCAACCCACATTAAGGGTGATATGACAATAAGTTTACCAAAGTGATAAGAAATTAGCTCAACTTTCCAATGAAACTATAATAGTTATATCTAGTTTTGGGAGTTTTTGAAGAATTTTTCAAGTTTTTTGTTGCAACTGCGCCCCCTTGCGGTCAATTTAGAAACTTAAAAATATTTTTAGTCAGATGCTCTTGACCACTTTTATTTTTTTTTCAATAAATACGCTAACATGAAGGACTTCCGAGATATGCACTGTCTATTTTTAGTGTATGTTATATTCAATTTAGAAAAGGGACCCGTTTTGTGGGAATTAGTTTCACCTTAAGTTGCTATTTCAGGTATTTTTACTATACTATAATGTTTTTTTTGTTAAAGAATATTTTTTTGAGTTAATAATAGAATGATTTATTTATTTAAGCGTCAATTTGCTGGGTCTGTTTTTTGAGCTTGTTGTAGATTAAAGTTACCTATGAGTTAGATTAGCCAAGTATAATTAGAACATAAGACAAAATATTTGTAAAGGAAAACACTTGTTTACAATTTCCATTTAATTTATTTTATAAAAAATAAAATACATGGCAATTGTTTCGCGAAAAGTGTGGCTTCATTAGATGTTACCAAAGCTGTTGTTAGTCCTAGAAGCAAAAGTTGCATCTGGTTTTTAAAAATCTTAGCAACATTTGATATTTTTCCTGTAAATGTGAAAGTATGAAATTGGGTGTTTTCTTTGAACTAATTAGTAGGATAAACTAATTGTAATGTTTTTTATATTGTGTCCTTTTTACTATTTTTTTCTATGAGATTTGCATCACAACCGTTATTAACCTCTATTTGTTTAATTATATTTAACTCTTTAGTATAACTTTCATTGCTTAGAGGTATGTTGATCAGTCTATGAACAAAACTATTATATGCTGATATTTTACGTGCGAAAGGATGATTAGAAGTATTGTGTATTGTAATGTCTCTGTGAAATAGCTTACGGAAATTTTGAAACTCGTGTTTATTTTTCTTGTTAGTTACTGTTAAGCCTAAAAGATTAATTCCTTTATTATTTTCTAATACAACTGTAAAATTTTTATTTTTGTGCAGGTTATTTATATACCAGTAAAACATGTTAATATATCATCAACATACCTATACCAATAAATGAAATTTTTACTAAGGGAACTTTCATGAATTTTAGTTTTTAAATGGCCCATAAATATCTCGGCTAAACTAAAACTTAAAAGGTTTCCTATTATTAAACTTCCTTACTTATAGTATCGTTAAATTCAAAATAATTTTGATCCAAACAGGTCGACAAGATCTCCGAGATATCCTGTTTATAAATTAGATTAACATTATTTTTTCTAAGAAGTTCTTCAAATAAGAGTATAACATCAGACGGTAGTATACTTTTCAACATCAAAGGATTTGACAATTGGTGACAATTTCGTACAACTCTGGCAAGTGTATTTCCGATAATATTTCTAAATGTGTCCAAAACTCGTTGCCTCGGGATTTCTATAGTCGCAGGGGGATCTAATTCATAGAACTCATTCTTCGTACGACCCCAGAGGTAGAAATCCGAGAGCGAGAGGTCAGGGGATCTAGGAAGCCAAGATATTGGATCATTTAAGGAAATAATTTTTTCGTTAAACTGCTCTCTTAAGAAGTCCCTGACTTGAATGGTGTTGTGAGCCGGACATGGGTCCTATTGAAACCAGATTCTTCTAAATTCATCTTCCATTAGAGTAGCTCGTAAAGCCGATACAACCTGCTTTCGCAAAAGTTGTAGCTATCTCTGTCCGTTTAGGTTGTAGTCGAACAAAAATGGTCGTATGTGATTTCTCAAAACTATTAATAGTATACAAATAGGTGCCCAATTCAAAAAGGTAAGTTAGAATAAATTACCAATGACCCCACACCAAACACTACTTCCAAATCTAGTCTGTAAACGTCTCTCTGCCACTTTATGTCGGTTTTCCACAGCCCAACAGTTTCCTTAAGTCCTTAAACTATTATGGGTTTGTATGTATGGTACTTTTTTAACTCTCTCTGTACCTTTGATTTTGGCACATATATTTTCTGTTCTGCAGTTCTTGTCTCCATGGTTAATTAAATTAACTATGATTTTTCTGAATTGGGTTTTATGAGGTTACCGGCGTTCGGGGTATATCTCCAAATACCTTGGTAAGGTAATGTTGGTGTGTCTGTGTGATTGCAAGTACAGCGCTACATGTCAAACTTCTTCATTTAAATAGGGAATACCGGCCAACAGGTCTCGACAATTTGTGTATCAGATTTATGATTTTATTGAAAAAAAAGCGTACTACTTATTAAAACACATCCTTGATACTTTGAATTATTTAACGTCAAAGTCAAAGCCCACTTTGTTACAAATAAATCATGGCCTCTTTAGAACAAATTGAGACCAAACTATACGAAGTGTGATATTTCGATGGTATTCAAATCTTTTATGCGCTACATCACTAGACTGGAAATCCAATAGAGCGGCCATAAAAAAATTAAATTTGAGGCGGGTTGCGGGATGACAAAAGACGATGTAGACATGTCGTACACCCCATCTTATTCGTCTTAAAAAAGTGTTCCAATAAAGTCACATTTTGACAGCTGTCAAATTTACTGTTTTGGATTTACTACTCCGATATTTCCAAAACCAATTGATCGGTCGTAAATCTGAAGCCAGATATCGAATGCGCTAAGTTGCCTCTAAAACTTTTTCAATTTAACCTTTGCTGTAGGTTTTATAGGAGCCGAGGTCCCGATATAGAGAAACGAAACTGGGACACACTGTATAATGATATTTGTTCACGGCTATAATAATTGTTCTTCCAAAGTTCAATATATTTCTAAAACATTTAACTTTTAAGTTTCGCTAAGTTTGAAGAAAATTATTTTGATCCAACAGAACGTTCCCAAAAATTAGTAAAAATATAATTAAAGATATTAGCACATTTCCCGAAAAAGAAAAATATCAAATATCATTAATGAATCGTAAAGCCCTTAAATTATGCTTTTTCATTAAATTACATAAAATGATATGCCAATTAAACCAGCAGTATCCTATACTTTAGCACCAGCAGTAGCCCCTTAATAAGTTAATAAACATTTTAATAAAATATTGTAATTTTAAACCTTAATACAGTATAAAGAACAGCTTTCAATTAATGAGTAAAAATCAATAATTTAGCCATTCCAAGTAACGCCAAACTGATATCCTTTGATGTTCAAAATTTATTCCCCAGTATACCGGCATCTGATGTTAAAATATTAACTCAAGAACTTCTTACAAAAAATAATGTTAATCCAATTTATAAACAGCATATCTTAGAGGCTTTGTCGACCTGTTTGGATTAAAATTATTTTGAATTGAACTAGGCTATGTATACAAGTAAAGAAGGTTTAATAATGGGAAAGTCTTGAAGTCTGATTTTAGCCGAGATATTTATGGACCATTTAGCAAATTAAGTTCATGAATATTCCCTTAGTAAAAATGTCATTTATTAGTATAGGTATGTTGACGATATATATGTTTTCCTGGTCTGTCTTTCTTTCAGCCTTTCACAGTCTACTCCTGGACATAGGCCTCTCCTTGGCGTCGCCATTCGGTACGGTTCATTGCAATCTGGTGCCAGTTTCTTCCTACACTTTCTTTTATATCGTCTAACCATCTTCTTTGAGGACGTCCAATGATCCGTTTATTTTGTCTAGGTCTCCATTGTGCTATATGTTTGGTCCATCTTGCGTTATCCTGTCTGGCAACGTATCCCACCCAACTCCATTTTAGATTACCGATACGTTCATTCACTTTTCTTTTGTGTCTTATTTCCTCGTTTCGTAATCTGTCTCTGAGGATTATACCGAGTATAAATATTTCGATGGCTTTCTGGGGGATGCCCAGTTTATTAGCACCTCTGACGGTAAGTGTTTTTCCATCCCATATGTCATTACAGGTAGAATGCGTACATTCAAAACTTTGGTCTGCAAGTTGATCGGGAAGTCTTGATTTTTTAGGGTGGTTTTTAGGCGCTCTACTGCAGCCCAAGTCATTCTAACTCTTCTAGTGACCTTCGCTTGCTAATTTTCTTCACCCAGTTTTATTAGATGTTCCAGATATGTGGATGGTTTTACTTTCAATTTCAATTTAATCGTTGGCGTGAAACAATATTTTGGTCTTGTCCATATTCATATAGAGCCCAATTGTATCTGATGCGGTTTTTAGATCAACGAGCATCTCTTTTAGCTCGGTTAGGTCTTCATTTATTATCACTAGATCGTTCGCGAAACGAAGGTGACACAGTTGCCGACCGTCGATGCTGATACCTATGGTACTGAGACAATTAAAATCGTTTTTAAATTATATAAATAACCTACACAAAACTATAAATTTACAGAACTAGTGAATAATAAAAAAAAATATTTCTTGAACTTAACCATAACTATTAAGAATAATAAACACAAGTGTCAAAATTTCCATAAGCCATCTCATACAGACATTACAAAATACAATACTTCTAATCATTCTTTTGCACATAAAATATCAGCGTATAATAGTTTTGTTCATAGATAAATATACCTCTATACAATGAAAGTTATACTAAATCGTTAAATACAATAACACAAATAGTGGTTATTAATGGTTTTTATGAAAATATCATAAACAACATAGTAAAAAACAAACAATATAAAAAGCGTTACAGTTTATGCTGCAAGTAAGTTAAAAAAAAATACTCAATTTCATACTTTCACTTCACTTCACCATAAAGATACAACTGTGGTTTTTAGGACTAACAACAGCCTAAATCCGGTGTTTACAAATTAAATTGTGGCACCTGTTCAGAATTTTATATTCGACAAACAGGTAGAACTTTTTAAAAAAAGAATTGGTAACTAAAAATTTAGAAAGCATGGAGATAATTCCCAATTACTCTAAATATTAAATTCAGAAAAACTATACTTTCGATGAGAACTTTGAAAATTCACATGTAGAACGAAAGAAAAACTTTATTTACTAGAAAGTGTGGAAATAAATAAACACATTATTAAATGCTCAATTGGACCTAAATGGATCCCTACATGATGAAGCCACACTGTTGACAAAACAATTGCCATGTGTTTTATGTTTTGTAAAATAAATTAACATTTTAAAACAGTTTTCGTTTACTTGGTTAAAACTGATTTTTATCAAGGAATCGCTAGTACTCTTTAAAATCTTTGTATTAATTTATCACAATCGTGTAATAGCACTATAATTGTTTCAAATTGATCTATAACTAAGAAATAGGTTATAACGACATACAATAAGCTTTCAATTTATAGCATTTTTAAGATTTTATTACAAAACGTACGTTTGAACACTAGGTATTATTTATATGAAAAAACTATAAACGTAACAATGTAAAGTATTACAGTTAGATAGGTAATCTACTTGTTGACTTATTATTACAAGACGTTGAACTTTTTTGGTTTAAAATGTTCATACTTATTAGACACCAAAAATACCACTAATCTTCCGAGTCTAGAAATTTTGTTGTACCTGTACACCCTCAAAGTTGTCCTTATCATTTGATATATAGACAGAGTGAATCTCAATAATTAAATCTAACAAATATGCTAGCAAAACATCTGCGCCAATCCTTTCTCTTCTACTTCTCCTTTGATCCTCCAGTTTTTGAGTTCTTTTCATTTTTTGTTATATTGGATTTTTATTTATCTGCCACCAGTAGCTGCATTTGCTTCTCTAAAAAATTTTCCTGGCACTGTATAAACTTTTCTTAAGTAACATGTTATGTAAATTCACTTCTTATATAAGGAATCAATTACATACAATTACATACATACATACATACATACAATTACAAATAATTACTACATATATTATCTGCTATATTTAGAAATTATCGTAGCCAATGGATAATTTGATTTTGTCATTTCACCATATTAAACCTTAACATCCTGTGCATTGGTATCGCTGAAATAGAATTTAAACCCGCTCACATGCGTTGTAACTACAAGATCCAAGTAACTAATACTAATATTCATACACTGTCCCAAGAAATATCTTAGTCAGCTCTTAAATGGCTTTCTCCGTTATTTGATCCAAGAATTTTAAACCTACTTAACTAAATTCTTTTAGAATCTTTGGAACTGTATTGATTAAGAAAATTAAGATGAAGTGACCTTCAAAGTTATGCAAACATGTTTAATTTATTTCATCAGGATTTTATAGAGAATTCAATTTCAAAATGAACTTGCTTTTACGCAGGTTATAGTTGGCCAGTTTAATGTTGCATTCCGGTTCCTTTCTACCTCCAAACCGCCAAAAAGTCGAAACAAATTAATTCTGCGGGAATAATTCAGTTAACTAAATAGTTTTAACAACATTTTAGAGAGAATTAAATCGGGTCATATAGATATTTTCCCCTTAAATACGTTATATTAGAGACCCTAAAATTTACGAAAGTTTTTTGGTATTTTGTTTGGTTTCGGAACATCGACAACGTCACCGGGAGGTAAAAGCAATAAGAGGATTATTAACTACGAACATGTTAAGCATATACTTTATTTAAATACATGGCTATGTATGGCTAGTTAAGAGGTAATATTACGTAGTAATAATAATTTTGAACATATATTATTAAAGACCAACAAAAACTGGGATTTATAAATTAATAAATCATAGCGATTCCAAGAAACTCTAACTTTAATCAATTCGATATCAAATATTCTCTAGTTCCCTAACAAAAAATTATCTCTTTTTACAAAAGCCTTTTTACCAAAAAAAAAATTTTTTATTCTCTCTTTTGTTTCATCATATTGAATTCCTACCAATATTTTACCAGTTTCTACCTATGCGACACTTGATATATAATAAATTTACGTCATGTTGAACTCGTACCAGTTTATACCTATATCACATTTTTTTTGCAATATTTAAAGTAACTTGAATACATTTTTTTAAGAATCTTAATACTTTTGTTTTGAATTTGTACCACAACGTTACTAGTTTATATTACACCTAATACTTGCACAAAATTTGAAATTAAACTAATAACTAGTTTTTGAGGCTATTTTTTTAAATATTTTATTAGGTCGCCATTTTGTTTTGCTGACTTATATTTATACCAAAATATTACCAGTTCATTCCTATGTAACACTTGATTTTTGTACAAAATTTAAGGTAAGTTGGACAATTAGTTCTTTTAGTAATACTTTTTTTAACGTTTCAATAACCATTGGATTTTTACGAAAATATCAGCAGGTGATCTGTATATGACTCTAAATTTTTGGCAAAAATTTGATGCCATTCTGATTTGTGGTTTTTAAGCTATGCCGCGAACTGACAGACAGACCGACGAAGTTGATAAAACATATTTTTTTGGCATCTAGGAACGCTGAAATGTAAAGATATGTAAAACCTGAAAAGGTGATTCTTTCACGATTACAAAAATTTTATTTGACCGCCGCACATACGGACAAATCGTGAATTTAGGTGGCCATAATTCGATATTTAAAGTTAATTTTTTTTCACACAATTTTGTCAAAATCGTTTAAATAAAACTTAGAAATTAAATGTAGTTTTTGCCATTGACTTCTCATGTTTGTGAGAATTAAAAAAAACCAATCATATAATAGGTATATGTATTAGGTAAACAAATTTTATTTTTAACAATATATAATTTAATCGTGTTTATGAATACATAACTGATGCAGTTAAAAAGGCATTTTAATTACTGTCTGATTGTTCATCATCACTATCGTTATCGATATTATCGACATCATCGACCTCATCTTCATCATCACCACTACAGATCGGTTCCATAATTACGATAAAGTCAGGCGTTTTTAACATGCTTAGTACTGCTTTATTAAAAGTCATTCTGGTTTTCTTTCTAGATGATGATATCACGGAATCAGAGGCTATTAACATCCAATTAACTATATCCGAATTACTTGCAAACCTTGAGGTTTTCCTTGAGTGAAACTGTCGGAGAATTTTGTAACTTTTATGCCCAGCTTCAATAGCATCTTCTGAAAGTTGACCAGGAGGTACAAGTAGTGATTGAATGATGTCAGAGGCATGTATCAACAACTTCTGTACGCTGGCGCTCATTCTGTACTAGCTGTAAAGAAAGATAGCTCTCTTAGCAGTTTCTATACAGTACTTTTTAAAAGTCTGTTCATTACATAGTGACCACATGAAATAACACTAAGTATGTTCCTAAAGCGTTCTATTAGTTCTGTGTCAATTCCAGTTATCTGTGCGACTAAAACCGGATTTTTCAAACATTTTTTGGCGGTATTCCCGTCATTACTATTGCCTATGCCTTGCTTTGGTTAATCGACGACAAGACCCATTTTTCAGTAAAAATCAGTAACTATTGTCTTCCTTCTTTCGTTCATCTTCTCTTTGGCCTCTATTCCTCTAGCCTACCAGCTTTGAATCTCAAGTTTATATGCAATATGTAATAAATATCCGTAACATCTGAGATATATTAATATGTGCTTGTATCACAAATTCTTTATAGCACTTTTTCTAAGTAAGTCGTTCATATCTTTAGAACTAGCTTTGCAAACATTACATGACTGAGTACTTAAGGTATCTGTTAAAATATTAATAGTTTTACCTTACCTGGTCGGCAGTACTTGATAGACGATGGGCTCATGTTCTTCCAAAATATTTTCTTATTTGCTCCTTCACATACAGATACTTCGAGGTGCACAATAGTACATAAAAGTATATTTAAATCTGTATACTGTGAATTGCTTGTAAAATTCTGCTTATATATGCTATGCCCACCACTGCCGTCTAGTCCGCACATATAAAAAACATTAAAGGTATTGAATCTTTCTGGAATATTTTGCGAGATTACCTCTGACTGTACTTTTGCTAGCCGCTGAACAGTCAAATCAAGTAAGTCTTGCATTAGTACTTTTGCCCCATTTTCTGAAACTTCAACATTTGGTGGATAACTTGGCACTGGCAACAACATGATAAGAAGGATAAATATCACCACCTCTTTCCTTAGCTCCGAATCTCATATTTATGTATCCCTCCTTAGTTAGGTTCAAGTCAATCATAAGACCTAAGATTTCATAAGGACTATATGATGTTACTTTATCAAAGGAAGATCCATCATGAATTACCTTTATTTTTTTAAATCGCTTTGGAGTGCTGTTGTTCTTTTGCCTGCTTTTATTAGGCTTGATTCCGCAGCAAAATATATTTTTTCAGGGGGGTGATCCGTGACCAATGATACAACACTTCGGTGTTTACTGCGGTTAGAACTGTCGTCGAAGAACTTTTTTGGCCTTCCTTTGAAAAACCGAATTGCGTAGACTTTGTTGGATGTTGTGGTAAAACGTCTATACACAGTTTTAGCTCTGTATCTAGCCATGCCTTATTTTTTTCACAAAATCTCTCGTACATGTATTTACATTTACGCCACTTGGATAATAGTTTCGTAATAAACACCTTCAACTGTGTAGTAACACTTTCAGATATTTCACTTATGCTGAAGTTGTCGATTATGTACTAGTGTTTATTACACTTTGTTGACGATAATTTAAAACAACTGGTTATTTTTCAACATCAAAAATAGTTCGTTTCGTTTTATATTTACCTCGTGTATTCGTCGGGTAGCGGGTTCATTGGGACTACCTGGAAAAATAATATCTAATCAGCAATGGGGGAGACATGGGGAACTGTAACTTTCATATTATTAAAGAATAACAGTTGTACTCAATGGAACTTTTTTTGAAACCAAAAGAGTGGTCTTATGAAAGGTATTTTATTTTTACAAATTTCATGAATGTAAAAAAAAGTAACACTAGAATATTAAAGTACATATCTGATGTTTCAATCTCCATAATGAAGGTTTTTTAAATTCAAATAAAACAACAATAAACAAACGTAATTATTCAGGTAAAATTTGAAACGCAATTTAACACAAAAGATGGCTTCGTTTACAAGCCAACTTTGGTTTTAAGCACAGCCTCCTACTATACGGTAATAAAAGAAATAATTCGGGATGATAAAGACTGACTATTGCACATCGCGTCACGAGCAATAAAAATGTTTTTGAGTATATTGCTAAAACAATTATTGTCAACCTACTATAGCTATTTGTCTGTATGTGCGCCGTTTTGTTCCATCAACTTGAATTAGTACCACAGTTTTACTAGTTAATCTCTATGCTACAATTAGTTATGGCACACAATTTGCAATCAGTACTAGAATTAAGTAGTTTTTTTGAGTTTTGTTTAATGATTGGATATTTTATTAAGCCGCCATTTTGTTCCGCCATCTTGGCAAGGTTTTCAGTTATGCCATGAACAGACAGACCGACAGACAGAAGATCAACAGAATTGAGAAAATATCTTTTTCGGCATCTTGGAACCCTGAAATATAAAGATCTGAAAAAAACCTCGGAGAGTATTTTTTTCACGATTACAATACTTCCCTTTTACGAGGGAAGTAACAGAATAAAGGGTCGAATTGAAAGCATCATCATTTAGTCAAGTTTAGTAATAACAAGGACAAATTATGCTTTCACAATTATTTTATATAGTGTCGGAAAGGTGAAAATTTTGGTTAGGCCGCAAGATGAGAAAAAAATTAATTTGGTTAACTAAGAAGATTAACAATATTTTAGCGAAAATAATTTCAGGTTACCTAGGAATTTGTTTTTCTATTAAATACACTATATCAGAAATCGTGAACTATATGAATGTTTTTAGGTATTTTGTTGGGTTTCCGAACATTCGTTCCTCCAATATTGGCTTAGTTTAAAAATATAGAAAAAAATTGTTGAATATAAACGTTATTGGATTTTTCATGTTAAATTTAATATATATTTTTTTAATGAAACACCCTGTGTCTTATATGTTCATAAAATGGCTCTCGCTGATTATAAATATACCAGTCCAGTATATAGCAGAAGGTTCTCCGCCTCTCCCTAACACATTGCTTCTTATTTTGTCTGCTTTTGGTCAAATTTCTTGTGTGATTTTTAGATAAAGGTATCCAACTTAGTATTTACAATCAGCAAAAACAGGCTCATTTTAAGAACCTATTTATACATGGTGTTCCATTAAAAAAATATGTTTAATCTACAACACATTTTTAAGATATTCTTTATACTTACATAAATAATAATGTTCTATAAAACATATGTAATTAACGTTGCAACTTGTATATGTAACAAATTTTTTTATCTCTTAAAATTAAGCCATTGGGTAGGCGAATTATGAAGAAAGACCCTGTACATATTAACGTCCATTTATAATTGCCATCAACTTTCCACTTTAAATCTATATCGCAAAAACCATAATTTAAATACAAATATATTAGTTTTATAATAGACATTTTCAATATCAGGTGAATTAGGGTGCTTATGTACCAGATTACTTGTGAAAACGCACCTTCGGACGATATATTATTTTGATATATTGCCTTAGGTGTTCTCTTATGTTCCGCCTCAGGCTATTATCCCGCAAGATAAATCAGACTAAACTAACGTAGAATATATCGCTTTCGGGGGATTTGGGTGCAAGTTTTTTGTTTAAATCAGTAAAGCTAGACTACTAGTTTGTTTTCTATGAAAATATTACAAAATTATTTTGCAGAAAATTTAAGAGATAAAACTAGGAATGTATGCTCTATACAGACTTGTAGATTTCGTCGAACAACAAACCCTACTCATCTTGAAATATATGCTTTCTTCAATGTAACGCACGGTTGGCAAATATCAAAATATATATTAGCGGCATATTAGATTTTATTGATCTTTGATAATAGAGACATTGGTGCACCTTAACGGACTAATCACGATTTTAAGATTAACTTCAGGAAAGCATCTAAAAAGCACATTTAAGCAGGTTGCCTAGAATGTAAAAAAGTACGCTATTATGATTATTTTACGAGCCAATAATACTCCACATTGTAAAAACTTTGGTTATAACTTCCGTTGGCAGATTGCTATAGTAAACAATAACGAAAAAAATGGAAATAAAATAGATATTGCTAAAAAATATCTGTGGAAAGTACCCACTTAGAAGGAATTTGTACCAGAGAATTTATATAAGCAAAATGCAACGCCGCCTAAAATTGCAAAAAGATGTCAGCCAGGCGGCCATTCAGGTGAAGTGCTACTTCACCAGAAAAAAACATCTAACTATATTTATTACATATCTTTTTTTTATTTAAGTTTTTACATTCATTTACTCACCTAATTGGCAAAAAATAAACTGTACATCTGCAATAAATATTTTAGTTGACCGTTGGCGGCATGTCTTTTTAAAACTTTCAATCGAACTTTATTATAACAGCTATAACAGTGGCGCAAACCGCTTCGACTTTGCTGGAGGTGCTATGTTTAGTTTACGATTTTCCTACTACGTTGCCATGACAACGCGTACGTAATGACGTCGACCGCATGGAAGATTAATGTTAATCAGCGCCATACAACGCTCTCGGTAAATTGCTAACGCAGTACACTACACCCACGTGTCGTTCAGTTTGGGGTGTTTGTTTACTTTTATTTTCGCGGATTTCGCTACAACCGGTTAGTTTCTTTGCAGTTTACTTGACTGTTTTGTGTTATATTTATTTATGGTGTTGTTACAACTTTATTTGGCGTCGGGTTTAATAATTTACATTATTGATCAATCCGATCACGGATGTGGTTTGCATTTTGTTGAAAACTCCAGTTAATCGATGGAAAGAACAAGATCAGAGTTTTAATCGTCATCCTGGTTTTCGACGTACGAATGGTTATGTAATAGTCAAATATTACAAAAGTTGTTTTGCTGGCCTTGTTTACTAGTTTCCAATAAATATTCAGTGTGTTAAATATATGAAGGTCTTTACATAAACATGAAGACTCGGCGGAGCATTTAAAATGCGATTTAATGCTAAAACATTTGTAAAAAATCAAAGCATTATAGCTGACACTTTAAAAGAAAATTCTAAACAATATAAAATACATTTTAACGAAAACGTCCGATTAAAGAGACTATTTATGTGCTTGGAAATTGACGCAGTTTTATTCCTTGCAAAACAAGAGTTAGTCTTTCGCGGCATGATGAGAGCAGCGAGTCAATAAATAGGGGGAATTTTAAAAAGCTTTTAGGTTTATTAATATCGAGAAGTTCCCAAGAACTAAAAGATCATCACAAAAAAAATTAAAAATATTTTTACTGGTGACTCGAAAACTATTCAAAACGAAATAATTAATAATTAATTGAATTTAATTGAATGCATTTCTGATTATTTAAATGATCATGTAAAAAATTAAATAATGAACACACAGTTTTTTTCTGTGCAAGTGGATGACACCACTGATATTACGCAAACCTCCCAGTGCTACATAATTTTAAGATACGTTAATTCAGAAGGTTCAGTAGTCGAGAGATTCTTAGGAATTTATAATGCTCCGATAGAACGTCGGAGAATTTATGTTCTATATTGGATCAAATTTTGGACCAATTTGATTATAAACATAAATTAATAGGGCAATGTTACGATGGCGCAACTGTGATGTCTGGCCATCTAAATGGCCTTCAAAAAAAAAATGAAAAAGCGCCGCAGGCTGTATTTGTCCTGATGCAGTAAAGTTTAAAAATATTTCTAAATGTCGAATTTTTTTGCAAGCCTCAGTGGTATTCCCTCGTTTTTTCATCACTAAGCCAAACGAACGTATGCTCTTACATCTGCATCTACGAGGCGTATACCAACAATTACAGAAACTCGTTGGTCTTCAAATTCGAAGTTACTAAATGTGATTCTTCAAGTTGCGTTCTTCAAAAAATATCGTTTGACATTCATTTTTGCATATCCAATACAAAACTCTGTCGTGAGGCACTCTGTAAAAAAAAAGAAATGAACATTTTTTTTAAAACCATGTTTGATAAAGCAAATTCTATTACAGAAATAAATCATTATAAACGTGAGCTTGCTAAGCTTTCACCTAAAGAAATTAGGGGTAAGTGCAGAACCCTTTTTATATAATATTGGACTATATTTTAATGGAAATGACACTAAGCTTTCAAGACTCTAAAAAAGTTACATTTTTATGTTTGGCAGATTCTGCCAAATTTCTGACTGGCCCGTTTGAAAATTTGTTACCGTTATATGGGGAAATATTTTCAACGGCTTAAAAATGAGCTTCGTCTTATTTTTGCCAATAACGGTAATTGAAATATATGGCTGCAAGAGCAAGTGAAAAAAATGAATGAAAATAAAGATATTTTAACCAAAGCATATAAAGTGTTTTCCCTTATTTTGATAATACCGTCGACAAGTGTTTCAGTGGAAAGAAGTTTTTCTTGCCTCAAACGTGTAAAAACTTATTTAAGAAATACAATATCTCAAAAAAGACTTACTTCTCTAGGCAATATTTCAATTCAAAAGAAATGTCTGGAGGAGATTAGGGCAACTCATACATTTTATGAGGATGTTATAAATAAATTTGCTGCTATGAAGGATAGGAGGATTGATTTATTATACAAAATTTAGATAAGTCGTAAACAAATATTTTACTTCTTCCACATATAAAAAAAATTGTGGAAAAAAAATTATTGCGATATTTTCTTGCTTTATTTGCACTTCACTTACTTTTTCACCCGCGAGCCCCCAATGATGTAAGCAATTGTTTTTATTTCAAAATGGTTAAGTCCAATGACGTCTATGTCACTGGTTATATCTGTGATTCAATTAAATATAATTTTCCTAACCTTACATTGCATGGGTAAGTGTAAACAAAACCACGTTGGATCCAACTCTTCGAATCGCTTTGAATTTCATTGATAAATTCACTTTAGACGATATACTTTCGTATTATTTAGTTACTTGTGAATGGATGGGAGAGAGAACGTCGAAGATATACAGCAAAACTCACTCTATTCTATATTCACTTGATAAAATTATAAAATCAATTATTTTAATACTACTACCCACTATTCGTCCATTCGTTCATTGGTCCGCATCATTCCTTTTGTCAATCCATTTGAAATTTTGAGAGTAGGTGCTGTTACAAAAGAGACTACTGGACGGATGTGGTAATTTTCTTTGTGTAGTTTAATTAATATATTTTTGGAGCATCTGGGTTCAAAAAAATAGGATTATATTTGTCTGAAGGATTTAACAATATTATTTGAGTTATTTACTTATCTTTTGTAACAGCTAATTGCTCTCATAAATGATAACTGCAAATTCGTTCGAAAATATATATATTTATATATATATATATATATATATATATATATATATATATATATATATATATATATATATATATATATATATATATATATATATATATATATATATATATATATATATTTATATATTTTCGAACGAATTTGCAGTTATCATTTATGAGAGCAATTAGCTGTTACAAAAGATAAGTAAATAACTCAAATAATATTGTTAAATCCTTCAGACAAATATAATCCTATTTTTTTGAACCCAGATGCTCCAAAAATATATTAATTAAACTACACAAAGAAAATTACCCCATCCGTCCAGTAGTCTCTTTTGTAATATATAATAATATATATATATATATATATATATATATATATATATATATATATATATATATATATATATATATATATATATATATATATATATATATATATATATATATATATATATATATATATATATATATATATATATATATATATATATATATAAATATATATATATATATATATATATATATATATATATATATATATATATATATATATATATATATAATCTTTTGAATTAATAGAATATATAAAACACATCCGTTACCAAATTTCAATTTTGATTTCGTTTGATGTACAAAATTTATTTCCCAGAATCCGGCCCACATATACGATTAATTTAGTAAACAATTTATTAGAAAAAGAATCATTCAAATCCAGTTAAAAAACAAGAAATCATCAATCTTTTGAATACTTGTCCGTCCTAAAATTATTTTCAATTTAATAATAATTTTTACTCCAGTTCTCAAGGCTTAATTATGGAAGACCCATAGAGACTTTTACAAGCTGAGATTTTTATAGATAATATCGACCATACTATACAGCAAAATCCTTTAACAAAAAAATTTCTTTATTGGTTTAGTTGATGACATTTTAGCTTGTTACAGAAAATTAAGTGTTTTTGCTGATTTTATCAACAAAGAATTTACATTAATTTTCTATATTTAACCATACGTAAAGTGGATAATAAACACAATTTCTCTTTTTTTTTCATAAGCCTTCTCAGACAGATATTACTATTCACGATAGCACAAGTCAGTCATATCAACATAAATTGGCGGGTTATAACAGTATGGTTCACAGATTAATTAACATTCCAAGGCCAAATCTTAATTCTGAAAAAGAACTTAATATAATAAAACAAGTTGCTGTAAATAATGGGATGATGCAAATATTATAAATAATATCCTTATCAAGTAACAATGTAATAAAGCCATTAGTATATCTTTTATTAAAGATCAAACTAATATGTTTTATAAAATTTTAACTTAGATTGGATCGCCCACTGAACGTATCGCTACCTTATTACACAAACAGGATATAAATATTGTAATGCCTACAGAACCGACAATAGTTTGGGTAAATATATAAAAAATAATAAAGACAAAATAAATAAAACAAATCAGGTGTATATAAGTTAACCTGCGGGGACTGTCCCAAAACGTTCATAGGTCAAACAGGTTGAACGTTTAACAAATGCACTTCAGAGCATAATCATAGTTTTTTGAATAAAGATCTGATTCAGCCTTTGCAAATAATTTTTTTTTTAAAATAATGACATAAAACTTAATATTCTTGAATTTCTAGAAATAAACAAATTAAAATCATCAGATCTTTTGCTAAATGACCAATTAGAATTAAGTAGCTCCTTTGGGATTTTTTAATCCCCCCCCCCCTTTTCGCCTTTTTAAATTTGACAAGTGGATTGTTTTAGTTTTTATTTTTTTTTCAAAAACGGTAAGAGATAGAAACGTTGTTTTGATACCATTAGATAGGGCGCAAAATTCTGCATAATAGTTATGAACTAATTTTTGTGTATATTTTTAAGATAGCCCCACAAGAACAAAAACATGATCTAATTTCCATATACCTATGCACAATACCATTTCTTGAAAAAAAAGTCAGTGTGTACTATTAACCAAAAAGTATATCTGATTTTTCCTTTTTTTTTTATTCATTGGCCTGTTGCCACACTATTTCTTTTTTTTTTTTTTGGAAAAGGAAAAAAGACATTCTGGGAGGTTTGGGAATCTTTTGCGGATGCTACACCATTCATTCATTAATTTAATGCTTCCAAAAACATTTACATTGAAGCAACTTAATATTATTTCAAAATTTGTTATAATAATCTACCATAAACATTCTGACACCAACAAAAAACCGGATCGTTGAGATCTTATCCCCAACAGTGAATGCTTTGACTCCGCATGTTAAACGGTGTATTTTTCAAGCAGGATTTGTTTGGGATAACCTGTGCCATCCAGTGGTAGAACTTCCATTCCCATCTAAATGAAGATGGACTCTATGGATCACTACAAAAATTAAAAAAATATCCAATATTTTATTAAAATGTAGTTATAAAAATTGTGGTCCAAAATGCAAATGTATAATGTGCAATTCGTTTCGGGTGTAAAATATGTAAGAAGTTGTACTAGCTTTTTAATACTTTTTTGTTATATTGTTTTATTGGTAACTGTAAATACCTTTAAAATTAGAAGTTGTTAAAATATTAATTTATTTACTTTCATTACCTACTAATACGCTCCTGATTATTTTTTTAATGAGGTTTATCTGCTCATGTACAAGAAAATGAATAAATTATATTTTAAGAAAATGTTACCAAAAAAATTACTTTTTATGGGAATGTAGACACTTTTGTATTTCGTGCAATTTTCTTATTTAATTAAAAACATAGCAGAGCGCTTTCAGCTTTCGCCATCATCAGTGCCACCCAAAAGCAAGGAAATCACTTTTTTTAAATGGTAGGGATTCAAAGAAGATAAAATTATTATTAATTAGATATTTTAAGGGAAAAGAAAAATGTTATAAAATGCAAAGGAAGTTGAGGAGAGAATTAGATGAATTATTTGTATAATTAAGTGGTGAAGATAAAAAATATATTGCTAATAGAGATATTTAGGTAATTAAATTTATGAAATTTATAACATAATTGGAAATTGCAACAATTATAGCTTTTTGGGAAAAATGTATTTTAACTTCTTTTTAAAAGATGTATGATGTACTTACTTAGTCAGGTGAGCACAGGAAATCCAAAGAAGGAACATGATGAGACAAAACAGTGAACATTTAAAATTTGTTAACGTCACATCTATAAAAACACATTAAAATATCATAAAAGGTGTGTTATTTCACCCCTTTTGGCGATTTAAACCATGAGATCTTGAAACTTTAACACATGGTCGCTTCAAATGACAAATCTTTTTGTAGATTAAATCTAAAGGGGGCAGTTACCTACGTGAGGTTGGCTGCATGTAAAAACAATTAAATGTGATAAAACAAAACAATGTCATTAAAGTGTGTGTAAATTCAAAGGTTAACATATAATATTAAAAAATTGAAAAATTTAAAATCTAGTTGCAAACTGTTAAAAGAATTTGTTAATAATGCAGGGTTGGATCTAGCAGAATTAAAAACCAAAGGGTATTTAACTATCAAAATTGCGAATCCAACAAAGAAAAAATTCATATTATATTCTTATTAAATTTGTTAAAGACGTGCTTCAAATATAGTTATCATGAGGAAACCAATTGATGTGTACGAAAAGAAAATGATTTAAAATTAGAAAAAGAACAAAAACCCAGATAGAGTCGATTGGCTGAAGAGTAAAAATCAGAATGGTTCTGAAAGTATTTAATTCTATGTAAAGAATCTGTACAAAACGGTCAACAATTCTAAATCGAAATTGACATATTTGTTAAGTGGAGGAATCAAATTACTAAAAAACACAAATGCAAGAAGAGTGAGGAATACGAGAATTGGAATAAAAGAAAGGTGGAAATTAATTTATTCTCAAAGGATTTTTTTTTTAAACTAGACAATTTTTTTTTTAAATTTTTACCATTATATATCTTTTATTTATTTATTTTTTTTATTATTTCAAATTTCAAGCAATTAATAAGAATAAGTAAACTCGAAAAAGGAGACATATCTGATGCAAAATTACATAGATTTTAATGAGAATTTGTTGAGTGAAGAAATCTACAATACTAGAACACAAGAATGTGTGAAAAATGTACGAGGAGTGAGGAATGAGAGAATTGGAATGAGATAAATGTAAAAATCAGTTAATTTTCAGAGTATCTCTTTATTTATATTATTGTTATAATAGGAATTATGATAATTTATTTATTTATTTTTTTTTGTTACTTTTAATAGTTTAATTGATGAACTGACGTGAGCAAAACCGACGATGGAGTAATGCAAAGTTGTATTAATTTGAGAGAGGACAGTAGCAAGTAGACAAGTCAATCTAAGTCTCTAGCTTTAAGTTTGAGCTCATCATAGAGTGATAGGGTGGAGATAATTTAATTTTAATCCAAAAGTCTACTATGTAGGGGGACAAAGGATCTGTTGAGAGAAATTTGTGTATTAAGACGTTGTTCTTAAGTTCCTTGGAAATTTCAATATCCTCCATGAAATTAAATCTATTGAAATTTTTTGAGGTTATATTATAAAGCAAATTAACGTTTGACCTAAAAGCATGATTAGAGGATCTCAAATATTTATTAAAAGGCTGAGGCGGTTCTACTGAGATGTTCCTTAATCCTTGTTTGTAAAGGTCTACAAATTCTTCCTATGTAGGTTTTGTTGCAAGAGCCACAAGAAATCTTGTAAAATCCGCTTTTTGAGAAAGGGTCTAATTTGTCCTTTGTATTAAATAAAAGTGTGCCTAAATTGGATTTAATTTTTTGAGAAATTTTAATATTCGGGACATGATTGGAGAAAACTCTGGATACTCTTTCATTTATGTTGTGATCCAAACAAGGTAAAGCTATAAATTTATTAGAATTAGTTAAATTGGGATAAAGATCCTTTTTTAACTTTTATATTTAGTTTTTAGAATTAACAAATCAATTAATTTGGGATCATAATGATTGTTAAAGCTATTTGTTTAAGTATCTTAACCTATTGTTACAAATGTTAGTAGAAAGAGGAATATTTAAGGGTCTGTTGACATAGCAATGGAAGGCTGCCATATTGTGTTGAAAAGGATGATTAGACAAGCTAGATATTGCATAATCTGTCTGTGTTGGCTCTCTGTAAATAGAGAAATCTGAGCCTAAATTTGTTTTCTCTATTTGTAAGTCAAGAAAGTTTAATTTTTGATCATTTTCAGATTCAATCGTGAACTCAATATTTGAATGTATTTTGTTAAGTTTGTAAGTTTTCCTCTCCGAATTTGTCACAATTTAAAAAACAAAGACAATCATCCACATATATTGAGTTGTCTCAAGGTGATTCATAAATAAATCAGCCAGAAAAGGAGATAAATAACTACCCATTGCTAATCCATCAGCCTGTTTGTAAAATGTACTGTTAAATGAGAAACATTTTGAGAAAAGCAGAAATTTTTAAGGAAAAGTATATTAACAATTTTCTGGTTATCAATATTTTTAGTGCTAAGCAGGTTAGTCACTAATTTAACTGCTTCAACCCTCGGAACTGTGGTAAATAGGTTGGTAACATCAAAGGAAACTATCAGATACTTAGGTGGTAGTTTAAGTGCATTAAATATTTTGGTTAACATTATTGAATTATTTACCCCAAACTTCGCAATCTCTCTAATAAGTTTGTGTATAAAATGTGCAATTAAGGATATTGGAGTGTTGATGAAGCTAACTACTGGTCTTATAGGGATACTATCTTTGTGTATTTTAGGCAAAGCGTATAATCTAGGTGTATGAGGATTACTAGAAATGAGGCTTTTGGGGGCTTGGTTTTCTTCGAAAAATGAACTAAAATGTTTAATAACTTTAGATGTTTTCCTGGCAAAGGTGTTAAAAAGGTTAGAAGGTAAAACTGTAAAATTATCTTCAATTAAAAAGTTTTCAACTTTAGAAATATAGCCTTCTTTATTAAGTATAACTAAAGAATTACCCTTTTCTGCTTTAGAGATGACAAGATCTTTGC
The DNA here is from genome assembly GCA_030620095.1 of Kuschelorhynchus macadamiae. Lineage (NCBI taxonomy): Eukaryota > Metazoa > Arthropoda > Insecta > Coleoptera > Curculionidae > Kuschelorhynchus > Kuschelorhynchus macadamiae. Next base: position 141,826 of record JAUTXW010001703.1, on the reverse strand, counting down.
ATTTAATTTTGGATTTCACTTTTTTTAAAGCTTTGAGAGGATGCTCAGAAGTAAATTGATTGATCTTTATATATAAATCTTTTTTTATGTTGAAAAGAATGTTGTTGATGTTATTTCGTAACGCTTTGTTGGTATGAAAGTTCAACGAAACTTGTTCTACTAAAACATCTAGTTCGACAGCAAAATCGAGGACATCGTTTGCAAATTTATTTAAATATTTATATGAATATAATACGAATTTTTTCTTTGTTGGATTCGCAATTTTGATAGTTAAATACCCTTTGGTTTTTAATTCTCCTAGATTTAACCCTGCATTATTAACAAATTACCCTAACAGTTTGTAACTAGATTTTATATTTTCCAATGTTTTAATACTATATGTTAACCTTTGAATTTTCTACATTAATTGTCTCCTTTTGATGTATTTTCTAAAGATTCTGGCTTAAAAATTTCCAGACTTTAATGACATTGTTTTGTTTTATCACATTTAATTGTTTTTACGTGTAGCCAACCTCACGTAGCTAACTTCCCCTTTAGATTTAACCTACAAAAAGGTTTGTTATTTCAAGCGACCATGTGTTAAAGTTTCAAGATCTCATGGTTTAAATCGCCAAAAGGGGTGAAATAACACCCCTTTATGATATTTTAATGTGTTTTTATAGTTCACGGTTTTGTCTCATCATATTCCTTCTTTGAATTTCCTGTGCTCACCTGCCTAAGTAAGTACATCATACGTCTTTTGAAAAGAATTTAAAACACATTTTTCCTAAATAGCTATAATTGTTGCAATTTCCGATTATCTTATAAATTTTAGAAATTTCATTACCTAGATATCTCAGTTCTATTAGCAATATGTGTTTTATCTTCACCACTTAATTATACAAATAATTCATCTAATTCTCTCCTTTGCATTTTATAAAATTTTTCTTTTCCCTTAAAATATTCAATTTATAATAATTTTATCTTCTTTTAATCCTTACCATTTAAAGAAAGTGATTTGATTGCTTTCAGGTGGCACTGTTGATGGCGAAAGACGAAAGCGCTCTGCTAAATTTTTAATTAAATAAAAAATTACACGAAATACAAAAGTGTCTACATTCCCATTTTAAATCTAGGTGTACCGGGTGGTCGAAATTGGTCTGTTTTAACAGAGAAAACCTATTTCCTGACTAGATAGAGCAAAACTGACTTAGGTGTCATGGGCTCGATTTCTGAGAAATGTTTAATGGCAAAAACCGCCTGCCGATATTTTCACTGCCAACTGAGATATAGGGCGTTTTTCAATTTTCGGCCATTTTGAAAATTGTCCATAACTTTTTTATTTTGCGGAATATTAACATTCTGCAAAGACATTCTAAAGGCACTTTTTTATGTGCAATCCAGTGGCGTACTCAGATTTTTTCTATAGTTGTCCGTTTTATCATAAATAGGCAAAACTTTTTTTTTTCAAATGGAAATCATAGTTGGCTATAAATTATAAAAAATGCTCGCGTTTAGCCCTTTTCAGTGATATAAAGTTGTAGGTACTTATTTTCAAAAATAACGAAAATATTAGGTGTTTTTGGTTTACATCGAAGTAGGCCTTGGAATAATGACGCGCGTTCAATATTTTGAATATATTGCTGTCAAATTACTGTAGTCTGGTGTAATTATTGCGTTTTGGTGTTATCTTTATAAAGTTGTGTTAAGTTGCTGACAAAATATGTTTGAGAATTATGAAAAGTATGATATGTTAAAATGTTACATATTATCTAACGAAGTTCCTGAAGCAGCTAGTGAATTATATTTTAATACATTTCCCGAGCGACGTCAACCGGATAACCGAATTTATCAAACATTAAAAAGTAATTTAGTAAATTACGGAAGTTTTAAAAAGTTAAGAACAAGACATTATGAACTAAAGGAAGAAAAGGAAATCCAGCAGCTAAATATAATTGGTGAGGTATTAGATCATCCTGGCACCTCCTCTCGAACATTGGCTAATATAACGAATGTTCCAAAGACCACCGTTTTAAAAATACTCAAAAAACATAAATTCAAACCGTACAGAACGAGAAGAGTTCATCAACTCCGTGAAGGGGACGCCGTTAGAAGATTGAGATTTTGTCAGTGGTATGAGCAAAAATTCATGGAGAATGAGAATTTTCCATTAAATATTATTTGGAGTGATGAATCCAGAGTAGATACTTCTGGTATATTTAATAGATATAATTCATATCACTGGTCCACTGAAAATCCACACGTAGTTGTGCAACAAGACCGGCAAGGTCGGTGTGGATTCAATATATGGGTGGGGATATTCCGAGGAAGATTTGTGGGACCTTATTTTTACGATGGAAATTTAACTGCAGATGATTATGTAAATATTTTGCGCACATATATTGTCCCTTTGTTGGAAGACATACCTTTAGCTGATGCCAGAAATATCTACTATCAACAAGATGGTTGTCCCCCGCACAATGCAAGGATCACAACTGATCTTTTAAACTTCGAATTTCGAGAAAATTGGATTGGTACGTGGGGCCCCATACCTTGGCCTGCTAGGTCCTGTGACTTAACTCCCTTAGATTTTTTTTTGTGGGGAAGATTGAAGGACTTGATATTTAAAGGAAGAACCTTTCACACAAAAGAAGAATTGCAAGAGGCCACTAGGCAAGCTTTTGCATCTATTAGCCCAGTTGAACTAATAAATAGTTGCAACTCGGTACGCAAAAGATGCTTAGTTTGTATTCAACAGGGAGGGGCTCAATTTGAACAACTTCTCTAAATATATTTATCAGAAACCTATCTAACTAAATACCTAGATTTTCATAATTATTTTTTATTTTCACTTGTAGCTGTAAATAGTAGTTTAGTTTGTTAATTTTGTTCAACTTTGCTATGTAAACAAAAAAAAATAAAAAAAATTAATAATAAATAATTAAAATAACGTTAGCTAGTGTTATTTAAAGTTGTGTTTAAGTTGCTAACAAACTATAAATCTTAACAATACATAATTGGGATATTGTCATCACAAATCAAAGCCTACTTCGATGTAAACCAAAAACACCTAATATTTTCGTTATTTTTGAAAATAGGTACCTACAACTTTATATCACTGAAAAGGGCTAAACGCGAGCATTTTTTATAATTTATAGCCAACTATGATTTCTATTTGAAAAAAAAAAGTTTTGCCTATTTATGATAAAACGGACAACTATAGAAAAAATCTGAGTACGCCACTGGATTGCACATAAAAAAGTGCCTTTAGAATGTCTTTGCAGAATGTTAATATTCCGTAAAATAAAAAAGTTATGGACAATTTTCAAAATGGCCGAAAATTGAAAAACGCCCTATATCTCAGTTGGCAGTGAAAATATCGGCAGGCGGTTTTTGCCATTAAACATTTCTCAGAAATCGAGTCCATGACACCTAAGTCAGTTTTGCTCTATCTAGTCAGGAAATAGGTTTTCTCTGTTAAAACAGACCAATTTCGACCACCCTGTACACTGCCGTTTCCTATACTTAATTACTTTTTAGGAATTTCTTTTACTCGGCTGTTTTTTTTGTACGCAATTGGTGGCTCTATTTTAAAAAATAAAAAATGTTATACCAATCGATAGAGTTCGAAACAAAAATCTCTTTTTTTTTTGTTTTTAAGTGGTTTTAAAGATATTGATCAACATGTGTCTTTGTGATTACTCCCCACCATTTTATATTTTTGTGAAACTTTACTTTGACAACATAAATAAAAATTAAGTCATAGCAATTATGCAAAATTTTGCGCTCTATCGAATGGCACCAAAACGGCATTTTTATCTCTTACCGTTTTAGATATAAACAATAAAAACTAAAAGGATCCACTTGTCAAAGTGAAGGGGGGTCAGCATGATTTTTCCAGATAGGTCTATTCAAAAATCTACTAATGTTGACACTTTCTATCCACTCTAGATAGGATTTGCTTTTACTCAAAAACCAATATCAAATCTTCAAGTCACTATACTATTAATGATCTTTATTCATGTTCACTAAATTCAGGTATGTAGGAATAAAATTTAATGACTGTAATAATAATACCGTAATTTCGTTGTAGATGTACAATGTACATACATATACATTTTTGTACACAAAATATGTGAAATGGAATGTGTAAGTATACATACATTGTATACCTACATACACATATACATACGTATTTTATTTACGTATACTTAGAGTGTAGTTACGACTAATATTTTGGTATTTAATTACATTAGCTAATACATTACATTAGCATTTTTTAAAGTGTTATTTTTAGTGATTCTATAATATATGGTGTTTGACCATATTTCTCAATACACCTTGTTATACTGTGAGGCGGGTCGAGATTTCCAAAAATTCTGTTCTAAAGCAACGTAGGTATACAGCATAAAAGTAATTTTACCTTTTATAACTCGAAAACACGATGGCATCCAAAATGACAATCTATGTTTAAGTCTCATATAGTTTTGACTATTTCTATCCTAAAACCTATATTTAATATATTAGTTTTTTTTTATGTTATAAAGTAACATATTATTTTTAAATTAATTAAGTAACTGGAATTGCCATTTCCAAGGTGGCGGTCAGCTTATAAATTAGACATTTTATTTGGTTTCCAATAAAATAACATTTTTTGTAACGATTAGAGGCACTCTTTTCACAGCTTTTACTTAAATAATTAAAATATAGCCAATTTGTTGATAGCAGTAGGTTACATACATTACATAAATTAATACTGATCATATTTTTTTCTCAAAAATTTACAATTTTAATCTTTTTATGTTTTAATTTAAGATGCCAATTTAAAACTTTATCTTGTAATTTATGCTAAATTAAAAGTATATCTGTGTTGGTAATCCGGAAATCGATGTAATCGGTGGGCTGTATTTTAGATATAGAAAATAGTAAAAATGATAGAAAAACGCACAAAAAAGGAAAAGTACTCTTACCTTAAGCTGTACTGGTTGTCAAGTTGGGAGGGCCCTCCTTTTGGGGTGACAGTTCCTCCTTTTTCACTTGTTATTTTGGTATTTGGCAGATGAAGAAAAGAATCGTTTTCCCTGCCGAATACAACCGGGCACAAGATATTGTAGAGTGAGATGCGTGAATTCTCGAGTGCTTAAAGGGATATACCAAATTTGTGTGTTTTTTAAATAATCTACAAATTTTAAGTACTTGATATGATTTAAAAAACACATAATTTATGCCCAAATAAAAAAATATTATCCCGAAAGAGTAAAATAAATGACAATAAATTAAAATAAGTTGAGAAATTAGGAGTTTCCTTAACAGTTGATGTATGCGCTCTCTGAGAAACGTTGTCCAAGAATCGAATATTAGGATAAGATCAAAAATTATAAAGGATCAAGAATTTTCACATTAAGCAAAATCAAAAATAAAAAAGGCATGAAGTAGGAAGGAAGAGTTGGAGCCAATGAAAGATTTTGTATTTTTTTCTAAAATTATGGAAACAAACAGCATATACTACAAGTTGCTACAAAAAGCATGACTGGTAAATTTCGCGTGCACTGACTGAGTAACAAAACTGTGATATTGGCAACGTATTCATTTATAATCCTACTTTCGCCTCTTTTAGTTGTGGGATCTTTTAAAAAGTTACTGTAGTTTTCATTCGTCAAGATTTCTTTGATCTCCTGGTCATATTTTTATCATATCATGAGCAGACTACGAACATCGAAGGCTTACCTACTCACCGTGGTTGCTTTAAGTGAAGACAGGGGAAGTTTATTGATACAGGATTTAAAGACTTACAAATTAAAAAATAAGGAAGGGCATTTGTTGGTAACACATTCCATAATCGGGACACACACAAACGTTTAATACCAACCACAAAAAACAAAACTCAACAAAACAAGTTTATTAAAGATTCTACATAGCTTACCTTCTTTTAAAGGAAAAATTCTGGTACGGACTCTGTATTTCCGATTTAAACAGAAATATCGAATTTTAAAATTTCCACCTAAAGCGAAAGTTGATGTCATCTAATTTGCATTCTAAATTCTTAAGATGGGAAAGTGCAAATCTAACCGTTTGGTCGGAAAAACTCTATTTAAGCAAATAAAAAAAACCTGACTAATTTTAAATGTTGTTTTTAAAATAATAAAAAAAAACATTTATAAATAATTAATAAATAGTTATAATATAATATATAAAATAATAGAAAATGTAACAACTATTTTGACTACAGTAGGTTACTGACATCTCTCTCTTATCCCGAGCTAAGACCGCTCTTACACAGGGCACTTTATCATGCTATAATGGCTTGGTAGTTACGTAATTTATGCCACGCTGAACATTTACTTACAATATATAGCCTGAGGATAGCGCTAAACTTGCTTATACTGTTCGTTACTGAAAACATTTTCGCCCAGATTTTTACATATTAAATAAAATTGGTTGCATATACTTTTTAAAACTAATTGAACAGCAGTAAAATTAATATGACTATAATAAATAGGGTTTCATTTAGATATACATTCTTTGTTAACAAGAAGCTATAATAACAAACAAAACTAACTGAAATTGATAAATTCGAATAGGTCCATAAATAACGAAAATTTGTGCCTATATTCCACATTTAGTGAACATATAAAATCGTATTTACATCTGCTTTTAAAATATGCAATAAAACTTTGCAGTAAGTCTTATGTAGGATCACCAAAACGATAATTTTCCGATTCTTAAATATAATAGAGTATTTTATGTTTCTGTTTGGATTGTTGTAACAGCATATTAAATATTAAAACCAAGAAATTAAAACATGACTTTTATGGTTAACTGCTAGTATAATTGCAGGACAGCTACTTGTAATCCTATTAGAAAATTAAGGCCATAGTCTATCAACTTGTTATCAAAAACAATAACAGTTTTACATCAAATAAAAATAAATAATTGTTGTTGAACAATTTTTAGAACTTTACTATTCGTCTATTAATTTAATCTTTTTTCACATACTGTTATAGTTTTCTTGTCTACCACCTTTTACCGAAAACTGTTACTAGTCATTAAATAGGTGCTTTATTGCACTCTAATACTCCAGTATACCAACTTTTTTTTGTATATTTTTTAATTCATGTTAAACTGAGTTCTTTGACTCCGATTTATTCGATTATACCGATTGTTCGGGACGTAATATATACAGGAATTATGACGTCATACATTTTTTAATGCCTTGTCACCACCTATTAACTTTCTTTTCAGATTAGTAAAATATTCTAAACCCATTTTGTGACACTGACATATACCTCAATTCGACTGTTTTCGAGAAAATGGCGTCTTAAAATTGTCATTTTGACCCGCTTGTTTGATGAAAAATTGCAAAATGTTGTAAATGTAAAAATTCGTCCTCACAAGCATGTTCGTTTGACTTTCAAGGTCAGTCCTTTCCCTGTTAGGCGAACGCTGGGTTGACCATCAAATGGCATTGAGATGTTGCTTCTGAACATCTGCTACCAAGTTTAATAGGCCTTGGTCGGAAATTTTAACAAAACTGGCATGCTCTTCGGTCAGCTAACGTTCATCGCCAACATGTCGTTATCTTTCATTGAGGGCTCTCCCCGAGATACCCTATTGGGGTTATTCGGAAAACAAAGAGAGATTTTAGTGGTTCGCGGAGAAGAAATGCATGTACGTGCCTTTAGGCGAATGCCTTTGACATAAGGAAAGCTACAAATGGTCTTCAAGTGTCTAACCTTAATTAATGTTTTTCAGTTTGGTGTAATTCAATTTTGGTATTTTTAAATTATTCAGTAGTATTAGTCCCTCAGAAGAGATCGATTTTTTTTAGCTTTTATTTAAGCCTTTAGCTAGAGTTGACTTAAACTTTTGTTATTTTGAATATTCTTTAAATAGTTACAAGTATGATTGAGTTTATCTCAAAAGTGATTATTCAAAACTTGTGAGATTTTTAATAGTTGCATGGTCGAACTTTTTAAATTTTTGATAAACCGATTTTCACTTTGTTGGTTCTTTCCTTATAAATATAGCTAGAAACCTCCAGATTTAATTTAAGGAAAAAATAACTAATTTTGTTGGTTAAACATCATCCTGAGTCCCCAGTTACGAAGGGCTGTCTAAGAGCTGAAGTTCGATCACGATAGTTCGTTCTGGCCGTCGGTTTCTTTTGTTGTATTGTCTTTGTTTTTTGAGAATTCACCATATCCCCCAAATGAATGCTGAAATTATTCTGAAGGCTCTAACTCCGCTAGATATGTATATTGTTTTGCTTTGATTGCACAGTCTTGTGACATTTTCAGTATACCAGTTTTATTCACTAAGATGTCTTCTCTTGGCGCTCTACACGGAGAAGTGTGTGTGGTGTTGATTATTGCAGATTATTTAGGGTCGTGGTATAGGCAGTTCGAACATACATTTTCTTTGACGATTCTTATTCTTTCCAGTGGAGCGATAGCTCTGAACTCAGTACATGTGGTAACTGGATGGCGCCTTGTTTGCTGGCAGAGCATCTGTATTTTTTGTTCCAAAAGTCTTTTGTGACCACTAATTTTGCTCTGCTGATCATTTCAAGGAACTGAAAACGTCGTTGCAGAAAATTAAATATTTCTTGAAATGTCGAAACTTTTTCTAGTTCTTATTGATTTTTGAGTCCATTTTTCTTGCAATTATTATTCTTATAATTGCCTCCATGTTGCTGCTGCATACAGGTTTTTATTTTCTCTGTCGATCCCTATAGTTGGGACGTCTAGGATTTTGGGAATTAAATTAGAGGTAATAAGGCTAACACTTTGGTAGTGTTGTTTCAGTAACTCCCATGCAGTTTGTAACTCTCAATGGTACTTGGATGTTTAATTAGGTTTTGCGGATCACCTCGGAGATATGTCTTCAAAAATTGCAGTTTTTCTGACTTGGAAATTTCTTGAATCTGGTGAATGATTTTTGTAAACAAATCGCAGAAAGTTGGCAATTTTTCATAACCCCCGCTATACACCGAGTTTTAACGTTGGGTGGTTATTAGTTATGTCAGCGATCTGACTTTGTTTGGTTTTGTATTGTAAGGCTGCTATCATTGATTGGATTTTCTCCAATGGTCCAATGGTTTTCCTCGTATTTAAGTTGCATGTTACAATATTGCTCCATGTTGTAGCTTGTGGATCGTGTTCCAATGCTCTTCCAGTTCCTTTAGCAATACCTCGTATCAACTGATGGGCATATCTTTTTCCAGTTCTTCTCAAATGTTGTTCCGTGAGTAAAATAGGTCCTGGACAAGCATGTCTTTTTGGATTCTTCTTCTGGTCTTAGTTCTGTTGTTTAGTTTTTTAGTTTTCAGCTTTATTACATTCTCGCAGATATTTCTGTGTTTCTTCGTATCTATTTTTGATTTGATCATAATATTTAGTAGTGAAGTAGGAATATTCGATTATTCCTAAGTTATTATAATTTATTATTCCTTATATGGACACGAATATTCTGATTGATTGCGGGATGCGATGTAGCTTTGTGTTTTTCTGGTTTGTGCTTTTTTTGCAATTGACTAGAAACTGGGAAACTCTGTTTTCAAATCTGCTTGTTCCAACGAAAGTTTGTTGATTTCTTCTATGGCTGTTGAATTGATTTTCAGCTGCTTGTATGGCTTGTATTGGGCTCTCGTAGGGGCTGGTTAGGCCTCCCTCTACGGATTGTATTGGTGACGACTGGTGCCCGTATGGTTTGGATCTACTAAAGGTTGGTTAGGAGTTCCCCTAGTGGCTGGTATAGTGGCGTTTAAATGGCCGTATGGTTGGGTTCTACTAAGAGCTGGTTAGGTGCTCCTCTAGTGGTTGATATGGGAGAGACTGAGTTTGTATTTTAGAAAAAAGTTCTATACAACACTCACTTACTTTAATGTTTTCTACAAAATGGCGCCCTCGGATTTTCAGTCCGACGTTTCGTCTACCGGCCACTATCATCATTTTTTTTTAAATATGGACCTGCATTTTTTATTTCATTTATCTCGAATAAACAAACAGCATATCTACTTTCTCGTCATCCGAATAATCCATATTATTTCAATAATTTAGCAACAGACCAATGATTATCACCAAATTAAAATAATTTGACAAGTATATTATTTGACGGTTGCTCAGTTATAACAATGCGCATTATCAATTCAACTGTTTTTCCACAGCCGCCTTACTGTAAGTAATTAATTTTATAACTCAAACCATTTTAATATTAGTAGGTATTTAATGGTAATTTCGTTTGTGATGAACCGTAAAAATGTTTTTGGTTTATGTTGATGTATTAACTGTACATTGTTCTTCAAGAAAATTAAATAAAAATTGCCGGTCCGTATTAAAAAAAAATTATGGTGGTGACCGGTAATCGAAACGTCGGATTAAATATTGAGATATATAATGAAATAATTTTGGGCAATTTTTGCAAAATCCCCGGTATTTCAGGAACAAAGAAAAAAATTAAAAATCTGTAAGCGGATTATTAATGTCCTCCATAAAGGACACTTTTTCTCTAATTGAATCAACATCGTATTTCTTGCCGTTTAGGAGACAGCAATAGTGGTATATATATATATATATATATATATATATATATATATATATATATATATATATGTAGAATAGCAGAAATATATAATTTCTGCAGGTGCAAAACGGCCTACAAGAAGAATTGCTTTCAATTATGTCACAGGGTGCCCTCCTGCGATCATGATTTCTGGGCCTTTACCCTCATCAGGCAGGCTTGTACCCAGGGAGATCTGAAATAACAGATTGCTCGATATGACAAAATCGAAAACGAAACGTCTATCATACTGAAACAGTACTACATGCTAAGTATAACACTTAGCGCCACCTATTGGGGCTCCGGTGGTTTCCGGCTGCAATCCCATAGGAATTTGGCAAAGTATGCACTAGCACCATCATACGGAGAGTAGATACTAAAATCAATAAAAATGCGCTTTCACACACCTTTATCAAAAGTTCTTGGCCGGAAATAAAGAGTCTCTATCCGGACGCGAGAAAGAAAGCTTCGCAAATGCCATATGTGATTTTGGCGAAACATAAGCAAAATTGTTCTTTTCAGAAATATATATATATATATATATATATATATATATATATATATATATATATATATATATATATATATATATATATATATATATATATATATATATATATATATATATATATATATATATATATATATATATATATATATATATATATATATATATATATATATTGACGTTTCGGCCGTACGTTCAGGCCTTTTTCAAATATAAATACTAAAAAGAAACTTGAGGAAATCTCTGTGTTTCGGTCATAGTAAACCATTTAGTCACATCACAGACATTACACACATATGGTATTAAAATTCATTTTATTAAAAATCACAGATCAAAACAATGGTTACACATTGGAAGACAAGACAAGACGTTCTCCTCTTAACTACGCCTTTGGTTCAATACATATTATATATATATATATATATATATATATATATATATATATATATATATATATATATATATATATATATATATATATATATATATACATATATATTTATATATATATACATATACATATACATATATATATCTATATGTGTATTTATGTATGTATTTATATTATATAAATATACATGTATATATATATATATATATATATATATATATATATATATAATATATATATATATATATATATATATATATATATATATATATATATATATATATATATATATATATATATATATATATATATATATATATATATATATATATATATATATATATATATATATATATATATATATATATATATATATATATATATATATATATATATATATATATATATAAATATGTATATATATATATATATATATATATATATATATATATATATATATATATACATATATATAAATATATATATATATATATATATATATATATATATATATATATATAGTAGCAAGAGTAGTATATAGTAGCAAGAGTAGCTTCGAAAACGCTTTTAAATATCTCCAGCAAAATAATTGACTCTCACAGCTAATTAAAACTTTTAGGCTCTCTTAACAGTAGAGGCTTGACTGGAGTAGGGACATTAAAAACCCGTGCATTTTAGAACTGGTTCATGTAGGAAAATTTAATATTAGCAATAAATTTAGTCATTAACAATTAAAGCATCTCGATTGGTTTATTGGAGTCACAGGATTAAAAACAACCAATAAAAGGGTTAGTTCTCATTACTAAAGATAAAACTAGAATTTGTTATATGAACTTACCTTTATTCAATTCCATATATTGTTTCTTTGCTTGAATATGTTTATGAACTTTTCTCTAAACAATTTTTCGAAGTGCATATATGGAGTGGAATAAGTTAGATAGTCAATTTTAGCAATTTGGCCTTTTATTTTTCCAATTTGCTCAGAAAAATAATAGAATTTTTTAACTTAAACTCTTAATCCATTTAATCAACGATCTCTACCAGACGTAGTAGACTGGTCTTAAGGGGGATATGCTCACATAAAGACAATTTAAATCCCAAAGATAACAAAAATATCTATTTGGGAATTTGTTTAAACGTTTTTTTGTCGGTATATTCTAAAAAAGTATTTTAATGTTGTCCTCAGGACATTTATTACAAAGCTATTATTTGTTCAGGCTTTGGCTTTACGTTTCTATATTAATATAAACCAGCGTTTGGTTGAAATCAAATTTTAAAGCATTGAACAATTTAAGTGAAACGAAGTAAGTTTATTTAACGACAAAAGCGAGTAATTTTATGAAAAATAAACTACAGGTCCTTTGAAAGACTTTTTCAAAGCTTTTGAAAAGTAATCCGAACTTTTAGTGTTAGTGTAAACATATCTTCTAAACTTTTAGCATTAGTTTATCCATTCGGCTTCCACGTTATCATTATTATTATTATTATGTTTTTGACTTTCCCATCAAATCTTTCCGTCGCTAACTTCAAAACTTTTCACACAATTGTTAGATTTGGTGAATAAAAAAATACAAATAACCTCTTTGGGCAGAAACCTACTTTCTGGCTCCGTTTTTCATTAACATATGTCTAACTTCCAGCCCAGCGACTTTTTTTCCATTATTGAATCTTCAGCTTCTTGAGTTCAGGCGGGTGCTCATTGTCAAGACAGCAACCTGGTAAATGGTGAAGGGACCTGGGGAAGCCCCGTAGGTCTAGCCAACGTCGATAACCCTATACATGACAGGACTCAAACAAATGATTATAAATATTCTAAAACCAAGCAACCAACTATTAGCCAAGAAAGATATAGTAACTCTATTAGATATAGTAGATGAGTATTCCCGCAAGGAATCCTCGCCCAATTTAAACCAAGATACATGTAGGAACAAACTGGAGACTTTACGTGATGAAAATAACACCTCTAGATTGCCTAATTTATCTCTGGGAATAAATGAAAACATAAAGGATAGTCAAAAGTTTTAAAACTTTGTATTAAGATTCCCTTGTGTCAAGGCATTATAATACAGTTCATGATTCCATAAATTGCAGTACTCAAGTCAATAGTGGTGGTGCCTTTGAGGTTCACAATCCTGTTGACTTGGACGACTGCAGGTCAGTTCACTCTCATACTATAGGACAAAATACTACCAGCCTTGCACTGCAAAATGCTACATTCGGTTGGAATTAACCATATTATAACTAACACCCATACTCCTATTCATAGTCATGATAACCATTCTAATATATTTTTTCCTAAGTCCACAGGTAAATAATCCACTTCTAACAACTTCCGCCAGCATTGCACCATTTAGAAGATGGTATCTCTGGTGGGCGTCAACTATCATGTTCTTTCTAACCTCTCTAATTCAGATGAGAATATATTTTACCGCCAGTCACACCATGTACGAGAACACTTGTATATATAAAAGTTAAATACAAAAATGTTGAGGTTTATTTGTAAACCGCCAGGATTTGTTTAAAAAATAAACAAATGATAATTGTACATACACCAACAACCAAAATATCAATGTACAACTCTGTACATTGATATTTTGGTTATGGTTCAAACAACATGAAATTATTAACTTAAAAGCTAACTTACCTTCTTTCGTAACTCGTTAGAATGTATATTCAAAATATTTATAATTACTAACTCTTTTACTTGACATACTTTTTTATGCCAGGAACATGGTGATGTATTTTACCACTAAAATTAACATTAATAACATTAACGTAACATTAACGAATAGGTAACGCTAAACATCGGTGGGAAAATATCAATTCGCCGCTAAACTAAAAGTTGATGTCATTTAGTAGATTATAAAAAAGAAAGATTTAAGATATGAAAGTGTAAGTCTAATCCTTTGTGTCAAGACGACATTTTCTCGAGAGAAGTAGAATTAAGGTATAGGACATGTAACATAAAATGTATTTGCGATATTCTGCTGATCTAAAAATCATGAATATATAGCTCGTGGCATTAAAAAGTGTATGACGTTATTATTGCTGCACAGATAATAACCCGAACAAATCGGTATAGTTGAATTATCCCAAATCAGAAAAATTAATTTGATAAGTAAAACAAATTTTTTATAAATTATGAATAGTTTCCAAATTACAGAATTGATTCCGTTTACCTATTGCACCTTGTATATTACTAGTCAGCGATCTGAATATGCTAGATAATAATTGTCTAGAAGACAAAAGATTGACCTTGCAGATCAAGGTTTTTTATTTATAATATTTTTATGTATACAGGGTGTTCCATTGTGCCAGGACAGTAACCAACTTTTTTCTTTTTAATGAAATGATATGAATATTTTTAGAAATTCTAATTTTACGCTTGATTTTAAGTATTTTTTGTCATCATAGCATACGAAATTTTGAGTAGTTTTTGAGAAAAATTAACTTTTTTAATTAAATTTTTTTCGGAAAAACAGGTTTTTGGAGAAATGTGATTTTTTCACACCTGAAGACTAAAATTGTGAATTTTGGTTATGGATCAATGGGAGTGGTTAATATTTAATACTCTGACCTATCAAGAGCGAAAATCCATTAAACAGGGTAGTCACAAATGACCATCAAAAAAAATGTTTTTGTAACTAAAAAAACTTAATTTTTTTAAATGGAACACCCTGTATTTAGCACTTTTATTGTGTTTAGAATTTAATTCTGCATGATTCCATATATATAGTTTATATTCCAAAAATTTGTAGATTAGAAGTTATGACCAATTTTCTATAATAATTCGGGTATTTTTGTTAAAAATCTAACTAAACCTAAATAATATCCTATTCTAAGTTTTTTTTAACATTATAATTAAATTTAACATTAAATCAACAAGTAATGCAAGAAAGAAAGTAACTAATTACTTATTACAAAACATTTTAGACATAACCCCCATCTTTGGCAATACAAGTAGAATACATGATTTCAATTCTCGCAATAGCATTTCTAACCGCGTCTGTTGCATTAAGTCTTTTACCTCTTGCCTAATTCTCCTTTTTAAATCTTGAACAGTATTACACCTATTTTTATACACCTCGTTTTTTAGGTTGCCCCATAAAAAAAATCCAGGGGTGTTAAGTCGGGGCTCCTCGCTGTTGATTCAAACAATTTCTAACAGGCACTACAGTGCGATATGAAGCAGTATCTTGTTGATAAACTAGTTCTTCTTTAATATCGTTCGGCAGATTGTCAATTAACCGAAATATTTCGTTCTCCAACAAATTTAAATACCTTTCACCATTCAGAACAAAGTCATACAATACTGGACCTATTATTCGATCACGGATAATACCACACCACACATAAACACTTCTCCGACCCTGTTTTTTCATTTCTTTTACACGATGTTCATTTGAGTTACACCAGTAATGAGTATTTTTTCGGTTGAACATGCCGGCCGTATTGAAAATTGCCTCATCGGTAAATAAAATATTTTTAAACATGTCAGTTTCAAAATGGTGGTCCATCATAAGAGAACAATAAAAAAGCCTTGTTTGAAAGTCCTGTTGGGATAATTCCTGAACTGGTAAAAATTTGAACCGATGCCGATGGTAGTTATTATCAGTTAAAGTCCTTTGAACACTAGTCTTACTAATTCCCGGTAGATCTCGGGATCCATCTCTTTGCAAATTTTCGTTGTTTTCTTCAAAATACAGGAGAATTTCTAATTGCTTTTCTTCTGTTAGGACAATTTTTGGGCGCCGTTTTTGTTTATTAATTACCACTCCACGTTCAAGATCACGAACAATTCGTGAAAAAATATGTTTCGTGGGTACCCGTCTTGCAGGATACAACAACGGATACTCCCGCAGGACTAATGCTGGACTTAATTTCTTATGTAACATTCATGAGGATTTAAACTAGTTTTGTTTTTCCATGGATATCTTGTAAAATTAAGACGCGTTTAGAAATGCTATTATTGCGAAAATTAAAACCGTAACCATAATATTATACTACTTGTATTGCCAAAGACGGGGGTTATGTGGAAAATGTTTTGTAATAAGTAATTAGTTACATTCCTTCTTGCATTACTTGTTGATTTAATGTTAAATTTAATTATAATGTTGAAAAAAAACTTAGAATAGGATATTATTTAGGTTTAGTTAGATTTTTAACAAAAATACCTGAATTATTATAGAAAATTGGTCATAACTTCTAAACTACTAATTTTTGGAATATAAACTATATACATGAAATGATGCAGAATTAAATCCTAAACACAATCAAAGTGCTAAATATAGGGTGTTCCATTTAAAAAAATTAAGTTTTTTTTAGTTACAAAAACATTTTTTTTTTTGATGGTCATTTGTGACCACCCTGTATAATGGATTTTCGCTCTTGATAGGTCAGAGTATTAAATATTAACCACTCCCATGGATCCATAACCAAAATTCACAATTTTAGTCTTCAAGTGTGAAAAAATCACATTTTTCCAAAAACCTGTTTATTCCGAAAAAAAATAAAAAAGTTAATTTTTCTCAAAAACTACTCAAAAATTCGTATGCTATGATGACAAAAAATATTCAAAATCAAGCGTAGAATTAGAATTTTTAAAAATATTCATACCATTTCATTAAAAAGAAAAAAGTTGGTTACTGTCCTGGCACAATAGAACACCCTGTATACATAAACATATTGTAAATAAAAAATATACTTAGGGTCAAATACTTTTTATATTTAACTTTTTTTTCTCAGTGTCTTATTTATTGAAATAAAGTATAGGAGCATCTTAAGTGGACCACCCTGTACATTTTCACAAAGTCTAGGTAAGCATAAAAGTTTTATACACTTAACTCGAAAATTTGTTTTTGAGTAAAAAATAAAAGCTTTTTTTCTTATATTATTTTGTTAGTAGATATCAAATTTTCCCTGTATCTTGTATAGCAACCTGGGCCCGTGAGTACCTATATTGTTAAACTACTGACACAGAAAGATTTAAGTAAAATTTAATTATAAATATGACTTTTAAATCTATTTCCAAAATAGAGTTCATTGTATATATTGTGCACATATGTGCAGTAAATCTTCCATTCAATAAACATATATGAGAGAAACTAAATGTACTCTTCCACACTCGCTTGAATAATGTATTTTCCACATCAATCTTTAGATTACAATATGCCAGCACGTATCTCTTCCTGTTCAATGGCGGAGGAGACAAGAACAGAAATTTACAAGATAGAAATGAAATGTTCGGAATATGTGGTCTAAATTAGAATTTTGAGAGATTGCGTTGCTTTGACCTAGTGACATGACGATATATCTTTCAAGTTTTTTTCTTTTTATTATCATTGACGAAATACTCCATTTACTCCCTGTTTAAGATATTTTTATTTTTTTTTTATTTCTTTTGACTGGTTATATCGGAGGATCAGCTGCATTTGGTTAGTAAAGTGTAGTTCGACGAATGAAGCAAGCGAGATTCAAACGGGATTGCTACCCATTTCTATTTATATCTGAAACATTTTGGTGTACTAGCATGCATGATTATCACCGGTGCCATAAGGACAACACCATCAGTCGCGCTGAACGTACTGCTGGGCTTGCCTTCTTTTGCCAATAGGGTTAAAATGGAGGCAACCACGCTGGCGTTTGGTAGGAGAGGCGATATATTGGCGGTCACTGCCGCATTTCAGTGTTAGCAAGCACAGAGCTATCCACCCATATTGACATAAAAAGTAATTTTTAAATGTGTTCAGATTATTTGTTGCGTTTAGATTGACAAAATTGCTTAAATAATATTGTTTATATTATGTATCGAAACATTCTGTAGACAGACTAGTTTACATGTTGAGATATATAATTTTATTAAATATTTGCTTCAATCAATTTAAAGTTAAATATTTTTATTCAGTTGCGAAAAAGCCAAAAAAGATTTTTGTTTGTCAATCTAAACGCAACAAATAATCTGAACACATTTAAAAATAACATTATAGATGGCTGCAAACTATCATTTTTTTATATCTAGGTTACATGTCAAACAAACTGACATATTTTAAAATTTTGAAATCAATTCTTTTCTATTATTTAATGTTTCTCTCTTACGATCGGCGTACTGATGAGTCCCGATAGGATGAAAGTATTTGTACAACTACTATGTGTCTATAAAAACTTAAGGTAAATGACATAATTTCTTATGCTTGCTTAAATAATATTGTTTATATTATGTATCGAAACATTCTGTAGACAGACTAGTTTACATGTTGAGATATATAATTTTATTAAATATTTGCTTCAATCAATTTAAAGTTAAATATTTTTATTCAGTTGCGAAAAAGCCAAAAAAGATTTTTGTTTGTCAATAAAAAGTAACTCTCACAAAAAGACAACTAGATAAAGACGAGTGGGGTAGCGTAGCGGATAGTTTCGGAAATGAAATACTAGTGTGCTAATTCGATGGATTAAAGATGGATGAAGAAACTATACCATAGGAAAATGCCCACTTGGGAATTTCCCTTCGATTCTCCGAGATCCCATCTACGATCTATGATGGAAGAGGTTAAAACAGGCCTAGAGAATGAAGTGGTCATACTTTAAGTAACCAAGCAGCGTTGAAGGCTCTCCTCTCACCCAAGGCCAGTACGCTCTTGTTTCAGGTTTGTTGCGATGAAGTGGAAAATCGGGCTAGGACCAAGAGGGTGTAATCGGTTTGTGTTCCTAGTTACTGTGAACCTAACCGATGGGCCTATCAGAGCTTGACTAGGGAATGATAAAGCAACAATAAAGGAAGACAGACAAAGGACTTCGTCGTGAGACTTGATAAAGCCAAAACGACTTGACTGCTCACAAGAACTAGATACATAATTGCCATGAATTACTTATAGGCCACTGTCGATTAAAGAGACACCTGGCTCTGATAGACATAGAGAAAGACTCGACCTCTATTGCATGTGGTGGGGAGGAATAAACTCCCCTACACTATTTTTGCAGGTGCAAGGGTAAGGCTAGACTGCTGATGCTGCAGGCTGTATTGAGACGCAGTTCAGAACCTCCTTTGAAGGGATGTCCAGACTTGGGATCTAAATAGGTCTGGTAGGTTAAGGAAGTGCTAAATGGTAGGAGTGAGATTTTGGCCTACTGGCTCGACTTTGGCGTTCCCTCATCTATACTACTACTACAACTATATCTTAAATAACTTAGGTATAAACATAAATTGTCCTTTTTTAAACAGCTGAAGAGGTCAAATTAAACACTCAATTGTGGACGTAATATTACATATAGTCAGTTTGCCAAAAAATATAAAAATAATTTCGTTTTTTTGAGTCATATCACTGCCTGCCAAAGTCAGGATGATCCCACATGGATAATTACTTACACCTTCCCAGTTAACATTAGTATAAAACTTGCAGTTCGCAAAATACTGTAGCTACTTTTTGATGTATACATTCATGCAGTAATTAAGGACGACATTGAAAATTATTTGGATTGGTTAAAAAATGTTAATATGAACAGCTGCACCAATCAAATTTAAACTATCTCGTTCAAATGATCCCTTTGGTCCTGACCTACCCAGATGTTTAATAATTTGATACTTGTTCTATTATATTTGTATTTGCAACAATTTTTATTTATTAATTTGAAATAAATGTATTTTAATCATTTGAAAATATTATTTCTTTTTAATATGCTTTATCTCGAAACTCAAAATTATGTTATATGTCTCTATGACATTTTAATGGTGATGTCAAAATTTTCAAATAATTTATTTCACCCAAATGGTAGAAGAGTTTTCTTCTTCTTCTTTTGTTGGGTAATAATAATAAATGTGTGTGTATATGTATGTTTGTTTGTTGCTATCTACAGATTAGACGCCTAAACTAATTTTCATGAATGTTGCATCAAAATATTAGTTTATATCCCGCGAATGATTTAAGCTATCAAAAATATATTGGAGATTGTAATCCTTTAGTATTCTAATCATAAAAACATTACCTTCAGAGATTTTTGCAGATCTTGAATTTTTCGGGTCCCTGATCCACTAAAACCAAGTTCTCCGATATCCGTCAATTTGTCGATTTGTCGGCCTGTCACTCTATCTGTACACGGCATATCTCAAAAACTACTTTTCTGATCGACTTCAAATGTTGATAAAAATCAGGTGGAGATGAAGTGCTTACATTTTTGTAAAAATCCAGTATGGCGGAACAAAATGGCGGCTTGATGAAATGTTTAAAAATTCAGTACCAAAAAATTACTTGACATGAAATTTTGCAAGTGGTAAACAAAGTTCAACCGATAAATGTTCACTGCTCATTTTATATGGCAAAATAAAATGACGGCCTAATAAAATATTCAAATATTCCGTACAATTCCATTTACTGAAAAAAAAACCTTGTTTTAATAGAGGAAAATAATAAAGACTAAAAATAGATAACAATAATAAATAATAGAACAATTTGTATGGTGTTCCGCGCATATGTACCTTTTACACACGAAATAAAATGTGGTAGTCATTCGACGTAAACAATTGGGATAGAAAAACAGATGGTGCGTCGTTTTTCAGCATTAAAGATGGTATGTTTTTTCTGGTCCCTAACCATAGTTTGATCAATATACTCAGCAAAAATACACAACTAGGGAGTATATATATAATAATGGCCATCGTCTAGTATATTAACCTAATCATATTTATTATATCCGGTTTTTTTTTGTGACGTAGTTCAATGCTACACCATCACACATTGTTGAGAGTACGATAACTAACTTGTGCCTGGTTTTTTTCCTGTGGTTTCCAAGATTTCAGGTAGAATATTTTTTGTTGGGATACCTATTAGGATCAAGATTCAGCTAATTCTACAGATGCGAACCAGTTGCTCATAGTAACTTTTCTGTTACTACCACGAACACCAGCAATGAGGACTTTTACAAATTATTCGGCTAATGGAAGACCGCCAGTATCGTTTTCTCTACGAATATGAACTGCCATTCATTGAAACATATTATGTAGGTGAACCAACATTGA
Source organism: Kuschelorhynchus macadamiae (assembly GCA_030620095.1). Taxonomy (NCBI): domain Eukaryota; kingdom Metazoa; phylum Arthropoda; class Insecta; order Coleoptera; family Curculionidae; genus Kuschelorhynchus; species Kuschelorhynchus macadamiae. The sequence goes on along the minus strand of JAUTXW010001703.1, from coordinate 120,379 downwards.
AATAAATAAATGGTAGAAACAGGGAACTTCTCTGATCTAAAATCGAGACCTGTCAGACAAGAAGTAGTGTTGCCTAGTTTTAAGAGTTGTTTCCTAATTCACTTTTGAGGTATGTTAAGGACAAATGAATATTCAGGTCTTTTTAAGGTTAGTAATAATTAAAACTGTATTTAAAAAATATACTTTTAGTGGAACTTTTAACATTTTTAGCTCAGGTACTTAGATTTCTATGCAGTCGTGTTTTACCATTAAAATTTTAATAATTATTAATTAGTCTAGGTCAGGCCTTTTTCTGTTTCGATTCATTATTAGTAACCACAATAATAATTTTGGGTGTTTGCCCCTTAAAATGTAAACAACAATTTTTAGAGTCCTAAATATATCTTCGTATAGGTCGAAACGTCAACTATATACAACAATAGAAAATGTTCATCATCCAACCTAAAACACATCCAAAAAAATGTTTTCTGTTTTGTCGTAAAGTGCGAGTTCTATCGCACAAGCGCACCGTGTCACCAAAATTAGGTATCAGTTAAGTATATTATGCATTTAGAGACTCTTCTCAAACAAAAAAATATTAAGAGATTCCAATGAACCATGCTCTTCCCATTTTCATTGGACTGTATAATGAATCGTTCTTTTATTCTACATTTTTTTTATTGCTTCACTATGCCTCTTTTTTTGTACACCAAAATGACCCAGCGAATTACTCCTCAGTTATATAAATCTCGTCTAATATGCGGGAAGATAAAAAAATAGTCTTAATGTTTCCATTAACTTCCATGGAACTTAGGAAAATTGGCCAGTCCTGTCATTTTCCTTCAAAGACAATAAGTTTACGTGTATATACAAAAAGTTCCTTAAGACCAGTAATCTAAATTAAAGGGAAAATCAAGAACGTCGTTTTTAATACAGTTGATTAATGATGATAATATCCTTACCCGTTTATAATAACTAAAGACATTTGTATTAGCTAGATAGGTAAACCTGGATGGTGAAATTCGAGATATTCCTATCTTAATTGGTTATTCAGACTCGAAATTAGATACTCCTGGTTTTTTGAAGTCGGGCAAAAAAATGTTTTGATTTTAACCTCTCCGTCGCAAATATTTCGGTAATATGTTTCGCTCTCATAAATAATAATATATAAAATAGACAAAATTTTAACTTTTTTATTAAAATATTTTGTATTTCTATCAAATTTATTAGATTTTTTGGAAATAGATATTTTATTAACTGTTTTTAATCTTACTATTTCTATTAGTATAATCAGATAATTTCTGATACCATATCTGTTTGCTAGTCACGTCAATACTATATTTCAAAATTCTGTTATTTAGAAATTTATCTCTTTTCCATGTCAAGGAAATAATCATATACTGTAACGCATAATCAAACTTAAAGTTTAGAAGAACAGAATGATATCCCACGTACAAATAATATATTTTTGTCACCGTCAATTGCCCAAATTGGTCTCCTTTATTGCACAGGAAGTTCTGTTTAAGAAAATTTGAAAACTTATACTTTGAGGAAGGAATATTTCACCGGAATATTTATTTTATTTGGTTAAAACGTTTTCCTTATTTTTAACCGACTTCAAAACTACTTAACGGATGTAAATGGGATTTTTACCATGTTGTAATGCAAAAAAACACGCATATCTGAAAAACTCAATTAAATTCATATAAAAAATGTAATTAATTAAAAAACGGTAAAATTAGAACTTAATGATATAGTTAAATATAAGAAAATAAACAAATTGTTTGAAAATTAAAACAACTAAAAAGAATAAAAATTCAAAAAATAAAAAAAATAAAACAGGTTTCAAGACACTACGTAAAAGTAAAAAACCACATTTTAAACGTTTGTCTATGCAATCGTCATCAAAGTAATAAACTGACTTTAAAATATATGAGTTCTAAAAAAAGCAACTAATATGAAATAGATAGTCTTTCTTTTTATTTAGTAATCACATAGAACTTTGAAACCGATTTTATAAGCAAAATGTTTAAGGTCGTTTAAAATGTTTATTTTTTGTGCTTCTTTGAAGACGATTTTATATACTTTATCTCATGTTTCCTCTCGCCTTTTTATTTTTGACTTTTTTTCGATAAAATTTGAATTGATACATTTTGCAGGTTGTTTATTGCGTTTAGATTGAAGCAATTCTCTAGAGGTGAGTACCGGCAGAATAACAAATACCTACGTCTTTGACAATATTTACACACTTTACACTATTGATTGGAATAAGGCACGAAAGCTGAAAACGGCATACATATTTTTGCTTATAAAATATTCAACAATTGATGGGCATTATCTACTTAGTTTAAAACCAAATTTCTCGGTCAAGAGAAGCCCAATCTAGATCCCGACACTGTTGCTCAAAAGTCTTACTCTTCTTGTACAATTGTTATTTCAATGCTAATCAAAATTTGATTAGCTGTCAGTTATACAGGGTGGTAATGAGAGCTTTGCATAATAAACATATTTTGCTTAAAAACTACAGCTCAACACGTCAACGAATTTTTTACCTTGGCATATTTTATTAACGTCTAGGATCATACTCCAGGCGTTTTTTAAAATTTAAGTATCTTTCATTTGTTTTAAAACCTAATTTTTTCAAAATGATGGATTTTAAACATCTTATATCTGGATCTTATGAATCTGTCTAATTTTGTAGCTACACCCTTACGATAATTTAAATAAAAAAAGCTATTGATAATAAATGTAATTTAATGGTAACCATTATTAACAAGGGAATGTTTAGTGTAAGAAATGTAAGAAAATAAAATTTTGCTTATTGGTCAAAGTTGGCAAAGAACTACCCCTTCAACTACTTGACAATTTTTTTTGGCGAACGGTTTTAATCTCTCAAATCCCTCATTTCCTCTAGCAAATAATTTAATTTCATCGACTTATTTTGACACCCACTTACAGAGTTTATTAATCAAAAAAGAAGAAAATGTTAAACATAAAATTTATTTAGTTTTACCTGAACTATTAGAATCTGTCAAAGAAGTAAACAAAACACAATTGGAAAGTAAAAAATTGAGCACGTTATTTTAAATGAAACGACCTGTATAATAATATTTGATTAAATGGACATCTTCTTGCTGATTATAAAAATACTTGGTTTGATAGACTGGTCTTTAAAGAAAACCGAGAAAATTCACAAAAAACCTGCAATAACAGGCAGTGTGTTAGAAAGAAAGAGAACATACACATAAGCAAAGTTTACGGAATACAATATATTTTATTCGATAAATTTTGATACAAGTAATGTCAATACAAAGAAACACATTGCTCCTTTTTGGAAGGAATTTTATCAATTTTATCGGTCATCTTTAAAGATAAGAGTATCACACCTAGTATTTTTATAATCAGCAAGACGATGCCCATTTATTGAAGTAATATTATACAGGGTGTTTTATTTAAAATAATAAAGTCAATGCATAATGTTTTTCTTTCTAGATGTTTTTATTTATTTTGTTCACAGATTGTCATGGTTCAGGAAAGACCAAGTTTATATTCAATATTTTCTTCTATCTTGAATAATAAAATCTGTAAGTGGTTTTCAGAATATACGTGAACACCCTGTACCTTCAAAGTCTGGTATGTTTTTAAACTACATCCTCACAACAAGTTGGTAAAAAAAAGCTTTCTATATTGAATGTGATTAAATGTCATCCATTATTGGTCGGTAGTTTGCTCAAAACTTGTTTAAAAATAAAAAAAATGAAATTATGCTCAATGGTCAAAGATTACCTAAAAATCGTAGGTCAACCACCCACGATTTTCTTCAGAACAATAAGATTTTACCTATACGTGTTTTTGGAAATTTGAGATTTTTCTTTAATTTTAACTGGGATCGAACCTCACCTTACCTAATCCGATCGAGTTCTAAATGTACCTTGTATCTTCTTACTTTATAGCCTTATCCTTATTATAATTTGATAAGAAAAAGACTACTGATAATACGTTTTCCTTACTAACACTAACTATAAATCAATAAGATCAAAGTATACGAGAAAGAAAAAATTACTCGTTTTAGATGACGTTTACTTTTAATCGTAAGGGTTAGAAATATCATTTTTTTTCTACTGAATAATCCTCAAGTGTGCCCCTGACTAATAAATTATAATATTAAATCACACTTTTCAGTAGTAGATTTTTTCAATAAATTGGCTTAAGGATGTAACAGCAAAGCAAAATTTCAAAAAAATGTCGAGTCTTGAGATCTAGTTCTTAGCCAAACTTTGATTATTAATAATGATCGTATATTTTTAATTTAACCATTTAATTACGCCCCTGACTGATAATGAATAACACTGAATCAAAATTATTATCAGTTCCGTTTTTCTTATTAAAATGGCATAATGATGTCGCTACAAACTAAGGCATAAATAGAAGACACAAAGAAACGGTGGCAAAATACATTATTTGATAAAATGAGTTTATCTGCTGGAAGAACTGCAAAAAAACTCAATGAACCAACAGCATCTAGGGAAATGATCTTATTGATTAAAAATGTATTCTAAGAAAAAAACATCGTTACGTAAAAGAGCTGTAGATCTAAGCCAAACCTAGACCTTTACACAAAAACATATATTTTTACCTTTAAACACCCTTTGGTATGCTCCTGACACATAATAGATAACACTGAATGACGATTATATTCAGTAGACTTTCTTAAATCAAATTGTGGTAAAGGGCAGCTACAAAATAAGACAGATTTAAAATATACAAACATAAAAAATGGTAAAATGCATCGTTTCGATAAAATTAGATTATTTCCTAGAACAAGTGAGAAAAACTCAAAATTCCAGAAATTGACTGACTTTGACGGGCTGTATTTCTTAAGCAAAGTTTGATCATTGTGCAAGGCCCTATTTAACACCCTGCATAAATGACAACTAATAGAAATTTTATAACTTTGAACTCTTTCTTATATAGACTGTTCAATATACCCTTGTGTAGACATTCTTTTAACAAGGAATTAAATATCATTTAAATTTAGCTCTTAACAATGGTTTTCCAATGAAAACTTTTTACAAGATCAACTATAAGCTTTCTTTCAACAGAATACATAATAACGTGAACAGAACCCAGAACTTTAGATCAATGACGTTTTATGGTGACTGCTGTACCTAATTTGCAATTGCGTTTAAGACTGTAAATAACTTGAAAAAATATTTGGTTAAATTAAAAGACGAAACAGATCATCTCTGGTGTTTATTCTTTACAATGTTCTGATTGTCCCACTACCAACGTAGTCGAGTAGAAAGATTTTCACCAGTGTACAGGAATATCTGTCTTTATTTAATAAATATAAAAACACTGATATTTCCAACACCAAGTCTTCTTTTGCAAATCATTTGTTGTCTTCACACAACAATTTCTCCATCCCTGATAATGTTAAATTATTGCGCCAAAGCGATAAGAGCCAAAAATTAGACTTATTTGAGAAATTGGAGATAACCGAAACCAAGTAAAGCCCCGTTTTTAATGCGATCAACAATACTTTTAGTTTTCATTCACATCGATTAATACAAACAGCTGTTAGATTGTCAATTGTCAACTTGTCTTTATGCCATAATTGTCTCTCTTCTTTTTGAAATTATCGACCTCAGTTACCAAGACTAGTCAGCCGTTATTTCTTTTCAAACTGCCAGCTCATCTTTCCTTAGCCAATTTCTGACCTTCTGAAATGTAAGTCAGTGCCCTCTATAGTATTTTTCTAAACTGTTCTACCCTCGTTCTTGTCAGTGTTGTCTACTTAACGTCTATTATCTTTATAAGTCTGTAACGTTTTGTTTTATATACATTTACTATATTTTATTTAGTGTTAGTAGGAATAAATGTTTGTATACTTTTATTATTTTAGTGTTTAAAATTACTTCTTTTTAGGTTCCGATGATGCCCGTTGGGCAAAACATGTCAGCTTAACGTATTAGACTTTGTCTAATCAAATATATTTGAGACCTTTGACTTTGATTTTAGTTGTTTGTTTATAACGTTTTTATCTTTACTCTAGTCTCTTAGAGTTATGGACACTTTCTTCGCTTTAATACAAATTCGATTAGCTGACAAATCCAAATTATAGAAGAAAACTAACTCTTTGGGACAACAGTAGCAGTAGTAGTAGAAATGTGGTTTCAAATTAAGTTAGGTGTTTTTTTCTGGGTGTGTCAATTTTTTAATACTTTGCGTTGTCTTTCTCGGTGGTCTTGAACTGAAGGTGTCAGATTGCCTCAATTTACATTGACTTCAAGGCTTTTTTTGACAGGGTTCATCGTGGCATTCTGCTCAATAAATTGCTGTCTTAGTTCCAGAGTGGTATAACGGATAGAAAACAAACTGTTGCCCTAAAGAATGTTACTTCTACAGAAATTTCAATGTCATCGGGTTTCTCCCTTGGTCCCTCTACTGTTTAATGTCCTTACTAATGATCTTGATAGTGATTTCGAATTTAGTTGTAATTGTTAGTTGCCATAATATAAAGTTGTGGGTACATAATAATGATGATTGTCTCAAACTAGAAAGAGATATTAGTATAATTTTGGTATTTTGTAATTTTCTTCTTTAAAAAGGAAATCGTAAAAAAACATTTCATTATTTAGTTATTTGCAGCTTGGTCACAAATGACAAAAGAAACAGGCAGCACGGTTCAGTCGCGCAAACAGATTGGTTAGTGTTGCTCAAGCTGAACTAGCTAGCAGAATTATTGTCGCAGTAGACAAACTTTTCTAGCCAGAGAAGTAGGAACAGTGACATCTATAATAAGTAAAGAACAATTACCTCAGGAAAACGCTTAAATTGAAATACATACGTAAAAAAAATATTTTATTTTTCTCGAAATGGTAAAATATTAAACAGGGCGTTTCAAAAAACATACGCCAACGTTCGGGCTATGATATACCTCTCAAAAATAAGACGAAAGTTTACATAAACATAGGTCCGAGAATGCATCGTTTTTAATATAAAGGGTGTTAAAATTTAAAATATATTTTAGTATTCTTGATGTTCCTCGTACTTCTAAAGACATTTGATTCAAATTTGGTAGACGGCCAAAGGGGTCATGACACGAACATAGTTACAACCTGTATACATATTTTAAAAGTACTATGGTCACGCTTCAGGCATTAATTACGATTTATCGTCTGCCAAATTTTTAATTAAATATCTCTAGAAATATACGAGGCACATCGAGAAAACTATAAGATATTTAAAATTTTAACACCCTATATCTTAAAAATGAAGTTTTTTTCGGAGCTATGTTTATAAGCCTTATTTTTAGGAGATCTATCATACCCCAACGTTAGTGCATATTTTTGAAATACCCTGTATTTACAAAGATATAACTTAAATGAATTGGGCTCTGCTATTATTTTTAGCTAATTTTTCATTTACAATATTGCCCTTTCCTTAACAGCTTTTAAATCACCTTTACACATAAAACCATTATTTTTTTATAAGCGCATTGCTTATAAGATTGCATAATCATAGATTACATAAAATCTCAGAAAGTTTTCTCTAAAAAAGATATTCAAACTTTCATAAACAAATTCAAGGTCACCATACCATTATAATACAACGTCGGCCGTTTTTGGGCATTATTAAGCATAAAAGGCTGCCAAGCATTTTGTGATGATAAAGTGGTTTTCAGAAATGCATATCTAACGCCCGATAAGACAGTTTTTGCCCTGTTATAGATTTTAGAATATGTTAATCGGAAAAACTCGGTCTATATTAATTATGCTTCTTTTATTTTTAATATCTTAATATTAATTTTGGATTTTTTCAGAAGGGTGCATATCTAATTTTACAAAGAAATTTCCAGCACAGAATGTGTCACTAACATTACAAAAATATTTTAAGTTAGTAGAGTATTCCTGCAAATTTCTAAAATGGTATATTTTAGGGATTTTAAATAAAAAGTTGCGCGCATAAACAAATAACCTTATTTAGAAAGAAATTCGTTTTGAATGTCGTGAGTTGTTTATCATTGGTTTTATCCATAACCTAATAAATTGATGTACATATACTCCTATTTCTACTTATTATTTCACGGTAGAAGAGGCAATTTATGAAAAAAAACACAGATCTTACGGCCTCTTTTAATTATTGGTAAATTTCATAGAGGTCAATAGAGTTTTATTTTATATGAAAATTTAAATTAAACTATTATGACTTTTCCTTCTAAAATAAAATTAAAGTATTTTCTATATAAATCTCTAAAACTTAAACTAACTTATCAGCATTCTGGATCAAAAAGACCATGGCGAAAAAAAGGCGAAAAACTCTTCCCAAAGGAGAAAAGTGCTACAAAAAAAAATAGCCTTTTTAAAAATACTTCTATAAATAACAATAACATGTCATCTTTAAATAAATTATATATGGCATTTTGGTCAGTAATTGAATTTGGACAGAAGAATATGTTTTAATTAACCATCAGTCATCGATCTCTTAAACACGTGTTTTCAAGGGTCCCTTTTAAGGATCGTTAATTTTTTCTCCCGTCGTAAATGTCGAGCCATCTGATAATTTATTATTTTTAGGTCGAAAACCTGAAAATAATGAATTCAGTCCTTCTGGGTAAAATTCCGGTCTGTTTATCACTAAATTTGTCAATGACATGACTGTTGTACTAGAAAGATATAATTTTAAAATAAACATATAAATGCATATTTTTGTACTGTTACAAACTCAAAATTCCAAAAAACGACTGGGGGTGTGATCCTAGTGATTAAGAAAACATGCCAAGACATACAAATCTTTGACTGGTTGAGATGTGGTTCTGAAGCAAAATTGGACAATTATGCTCTTAACACCCTGTATAACTGTGAATTCTACAAGAAGAGTTAACTTTTGACAGAAAACAATATGGTTTATCTGGGCGGATCAATTGTTGAGCACTTTATAGGGTAAGTCTCTGTTGGAGGTGTTGAACAGAAGGTGACAGGTTGACCCAATTTACGTTGATTTCTCAAAAGCATTTTTGACAGGGTTCATCGTGGCATTCTGCCAAATAAATTGTCTTGCATCAAGAGCTATACAACGGGGAGAAAACAAACTGCTGCCCGTCTTTCCACTTGGCTGCTCTGCTGTTTAGTGTCATTATTAATGATCTTGATAGTAATATCGAATTATAATATAATAATAATGATTGTATCAAAGGTTATTAATAGGCTAATGCAAGAAACCATCAAATTTGCCCATGTTTTTAAACACATTTTCGAAAAAAAACATCAAATTTCTACATGCTTTTAAAAGCTTTTTCTTAAATTACTTCAAAGTCTCGACCATTTTGAAGTTTAAGAAACTTAAAAGTCGTAGAATAGCAGTAACACCAGGAATCTGGTAGAGGTGTTAAACTATGTCAGATGCGCTGCAATAGTTGTTTGGGTGCGGTCAAAGGGGTCATGACACGAACAAAGTTACAACCTGTATAATTATTATAAAATTATGGTCACTTTTCAGACATTAATTACGATTTATTGTCTGCCAAATTTTAATTAAACATATTTAGAACTATACTAGGCACATCGAGAAAACTAAAAGATATGTAAAATTTTAACACCCTGTATCTTAAGAATGAAGCGTTTTCGGACCTATGTTTATATGCCTTATTTTTAGTAGATATATCATACCCCGAACGTTAGTGCATATTTTTACTATATATATTTATAATATAATACCCTGTATATGCAACCATATAACTTAAAGGCATTGAGCTCCACTAGATATTTAAGCTTACATACACAATTTCAAGGGCGCCATATCATTATAATACATCGCTGGCCGTTTTTGGGCATTATTAAGCATAAAAAGCTGCCAACCATTTTGTGATGATAAAGTGGTTTACCGAAGAGCATATCTAACTCCCGAGAAGGCAGCTTTTGCGCTGTTATAGGTTTTAGAATATATTAATCTTAAAAACTCGATCTATTTTAATTATGCTTCTCTTATTTTTAATGTCTTAATATTAACCCTACGTAGGTCATCATAAATTGATTAACTATATTACAACATGGAAATTTTATGGAAAACCTTTTTCTTTTTGGAAAATATTTTTAGACTAATCTTTCCGGAAAATATTTTTAATTAATTTGGCCAGAAGAGTGCTCATATAATTTTACAAAGAAATTTCCAGCACAGAATGCGTCACTCACATTACAAAAATATTTTAATTTAGTAGAGTATTCCTGCAACTTTCTAAAATCGTATATTTTGAGGTGTTTCTGCATCTCTAAACGAATTTGTTTAACAATAGCCTTTCCTAGAACGAAATACGTTTTGAATATTTAAGTGCAACAAAATATAAGCAGGTGTAAAATAAAATATGTCGTGCGGTGTTTAACATTGGTTTTATCCATGACATTGAGTAAATTAATGTAGATATATTTCTTTTCTACTTTTTATTTCACGGTAAAAGATGCAATTTGAGAAACTTAGAGACTTAATATATTGCTTTTATATTTTGTATAAGAATTAATTGTGGTTCGAATTTAAGATGGCGTAACAAAATGGCGACCAAATGAAATATTTATAGTCATTAAAAAATGCCAGGTTTTTACATACTCTTACGTTTTTGCGTCTCTAAATGCCAAAAAATATGTTTTTTTAATTCATTTGTTCTCTCTGTCGGTCTGTCTCCCTGTCTGTCAGTTCGCGGCGTAGCTAAACTACTTACCCGATTGACCGTTAAAAATTAAAGGTTATGTGGGCATGACCTGGTAATATTTTGATTAAAATCCAATATAATCGAACAAATTGGCTGACTTATGAAGTTTTAAAAAAATATTACTAAAAAAAACTCCAATTTACCTCAAAGTTTGCACAAAAATCAAGTGTTACATAGGAATCAACCTGTAATAATTTGGTACAAATCCAAGTCTGAAAGCTACGTATAACTGGTAAAATTGTGACACGAATTTAAGACGGCGAAGCAAAATGGTGACCAAGCAAAATGTCTAAAATATCGATGTAAAAAATCTTCAATTGACTATATCTTGCAGCAAAATTGAATGTGATACAGTGATTTACTGATACGAATTCAAAATGACCATACAAAATGTTCGACTTAAAAAGTCAGTGTAAAAAATATTTATTCAATTTATTTTAAATCATACCTAAAAAATAAGTGTGACATAGGTGGAAATTGGTAAAATATTTTTACGTTGCTATATGGTAGAGCAAAATGGCGCCCAATAAAAATGTTTGAAAATGAATATGTGCGGAACTAAATTGGGTTACACTTTACTGTTTCCAATGAAACCAAAGATCCATAACGAGGGAAGTTCCGGGTAAAGAAAATTTACCGATTTATAATATTATATAATTTTAGAGGGTATTTCAAGAGAATCGGAGCAGTCAAATATCTTAGGAAATAATTAATTTAAATGCACCCAATTCGGCAGACGAGCCTTTCTGATAATGTGATTGGCAATGTTGCCAAATTTAACAGTTTTACAGAAAAATAGGTAAACTAACTTTGTTCATATCATTTCTTGGCTTTAATTATCCTTGCCAATATTCTTGTAGTCGCTCAATATAAAATACTTATTTAACAGAGCATTTATCATACTGGGAAGGCTAAATATTTCTATACCCTCTAAACTTAGACACATGATTATATTTGATATATGATTATCTCTGATCCGAGGCTTATAAAAATTGACAATGCCCTTTCAGTTTTTTATAAAATAACTAAAATTGTTTTTTAATGTAACCTTAAGCGTATTTTTATTAAACGCGATTACTTCTGCCAATATTATTATAACCATGTAATATCAAATCTCTAATGCACTTGTTTTCCAAGATTTGGCAACACAGCAGTTTTCGTAAAAAGTACATATTTGTTACACAAGAAGGACTGGTCATGTCTGGTGTGATGACAAATATTATCATCAGACCAGACATGACCAGTCCTTCTTGTGTTACATCATAACCAATAGGTTATGACGCCAAATTGACCAGTTTTGCTTCGCATTCTTTAAAGTTACGCTATATCTTTTTTTAGTGCTAGGGGTTACTCTTTCGCAGATACTTTGGTATAAGAGGGTAACTGATTATTCGATAACTTGAATATTGCTCATATTGCCAAATTTACCTGTTTTAAAGCAAATTTTAAGAAAAAGTTCTTTAAAGTAACGGGAAACGAAAAATGTAATGCTATGCTATATAATAACAGCGGCAGAAGTCCCCTCAAGTGTAAGGATGGTTGAAAACATTGCCATTATAATAATAATAATACATGTCTTTATTTCTGAATATACAAAATAGTACATGTTTACAATAAACACTTAAATATTATATATTATAATATTCAGAAAAAGGCGAAGTTCAGATGAGGCGCCCGAAGACACTTCCCTGAACAACTTAGCCTTAGTTTACCTAAAGCAGATATAGCTGGCACAGTAGATTTAAAGAGTTTGTGAGCGTTTATTTAGCGCTTATCCAAAATAACCTACAATAGCTTACTCTAAAAACAGACTGTGAAAGTATGTGAAATTTCTTTGGCAGAGAGTTGTATAGTTTGGCAATGTTGTAAGAAAAGCTGCTTTAAAAAATGTGGTTTAATGATATGGTGGTGTAATCATTCCTCTAAATATAATATTAAGATTATGTACATGGGTTCTAAAGATAATACGCTTATATAAATATGATGACACCTTAATTATTGCATTATTTTATGGAAAAAACAGGCCTGATGCAACTCTCTCCTCTCCGCCATATTCAACCAATCTGCCTCCGGTAACCTATCAGATATGAGTTGATATTTTCGTAACACCGTAAATAAATTTTAAGCAAGAGCTCCGCATAAGTTGGATCCGACGTTTATCGACCGAACTAAGACAGTTTCCGTAAACAACATCGGCATGATTAAACAAGGAGAGAATGATTAAATCACTCAATAGCTTCTTTATTTTTCGTGATAAAAAGTGTCTATTACGAAACAACATTTTTAAGGCTTTCTAAATACAACCAGAAACATAATCACTAAATTTCAAGACTAACTGTAAAAAACATATTAGGTTCATCCAGTTTTTTAAGATTATCGGGGATTTCTACTTTATTTTTTCCAGACATAATCAATATGGGGTTATTTTTTATATAAATGTAGTAGTTAATCTAATATACGACAGTTTCGACATATCCGACAAAAACTACTGTACAGCTATATTTTGAAAAAGAAAGCAAACTTGAGATTTGATATTCTATGGCCACAATAATGTGAGTAGGAGAAATCGAAAGTACCAATGGAGCTACATTTAAAGAAATCGGTAAATTCCCTTTGCCCAGAACTTCCATCGATATGTCAGAGCAGTTTAGAACATAGTCATTTAGTAATTTTAACATGGTGGCTTAATCGCAACATGTTTGAGGACTTCAGAGAATTTTAATTGGAAATTTTAAATAAACATGTATACAAATTCTCATGATTTTGTCCTTTTTTTAAAACAATTTAATTTTAACGTATGATGATTGCACTAATACGTCAGTGGGACTTTATTTGATATTAGCATGCTATACGATTCCTGATTTCAATGTTTCTTTGATGCAGTCAACGGTCTTTTTTGTTTCTCCACCATATCTTTCCGTCACAAGGAATGTGATAAACGAATTACTACTAGACATTAGTTCTTGGTTTTGTTTTACAAAACAGGCTTTGCAGACAGACTTACTTCTCGATTTAAATGCTGTTTTAATATTGTCCGTTATCCAACAAGGCAGTGAACAATAATTTCTGAATAATGAATGACAATAACTCGTTTACTGAAAGAAAGATCTATTAAAAAAAGTGAAAAGAATTGCCTATAACTCTAATTTAAAACCTCATTTAAATCTAGGAGAGCTTAATAACGGTTAGAGGTAATTACGATTTGAAATATTATGAGAAAATGTCGGCAATTTTCTCTAGACCTAATTAACGAGTTTAAGTTAGTGTTACCCCATATTGTTAGTTTCGATAGAGAAAAATAACAGGCTAGTACATAAGGTGCATGCGCAGTACTTCCAAATGTATGCAAAAATTAACAAAATGTTTAATAGGTGCTAATCTAACCCATCTATTTATTTTGTTAGTGTTTGGGTATCGAAAACGCTGAAGTTGGCAATAAAAAATCGTGCCGTTAAAACGAAAGTGGATAAATGCATATAGTTCATCACTGGTAACAGTCAGATTAAAAATATATATAGCTGAGGTAATTATTTTGATATGGAAAAATTGTGGAAGTCATTGATGTAGATATTGCTTTTTTTTTCGTTTACCTATATTTTAAGAAACACATAATATTTTGAAAAATGGCGACATTTTATTTTATAATTTTTTAAATATATTTTTTTTTCCATTATGCAGCGTAGATTAAAAGGATGAAATTGCCTCCTAAAAAATGTTTCAAAGGCATTTATCTCTTTTAACTAGCGATGAAACACGTTCAAAATCTTCTATTTTTTTTTCAATAATATTTTTCTACTATAGACTAGTCACCTATTGAAACCTATGTCATATATGGAACAGCTCCCGAAACATGTGAAGTTTCTTTTTACATTAAATATTTTTTACACTATACAAAATTACCTTTGCGAATACAAGATTTCCGAAACATACAAATAGTTTTTATATCCGTTAAACTTAGCTCTTTTAAAAAACAAGACAACTTATTTTCTTCTTTGCAAACAGAGGCCATTTTTTTGTATTCTAAGGAGGTGAAACAGGTTTTTAAAAGTGAAAATATTTTTTTATTTCAGAAACTATTAATATTTTTTTAAAATAATAAAATGCAAATATTATAATATTTATTTTTTGCATATCAATTTAGGATTTCGTTATTAGATGGGGTCTTTAGTGATTTTATAAAAAATATAGCCAGGCCGACAAAATTGTTTTTGGTTTTCGATAATAGATGTCTTTGATGTTTCCAATAAAAACAGAGATGTTCCAAAGTGCACAATTGTGAATTTTGTATCCAATTTGATGTCAATTTGCACAATGTGACCACGACGAGCCAAATGTGCACAATCAGCACTTCCTGTCTAATATCTGCAACGTATGCATATGCTAAAATATAAAATACAAAACACTAAGTTTAGTCAGATGTTATTCAATAAATGCGTATCTACAATTTTGAAAAACCAGCAACGTTGCCCGTTTTATACTAATATTATGTATCTTTTGTACGATTTTAGTCGCAATTTGTAATAAAAATTAGTATACTGTGTTAACTTACGTTTTCATTTATACATATTACCAAAATCCAAAATTAATCATATCATTGCACCGGCCCACACGACTGCTTGACAACATAGCTTAAACTATTTTTTGAAAAAAGTGCACAAACGTGCCCAATTCATGCTCTGCCCACCCAAGCAAAAATATCATAGGAGCAACCCTGGATAAAAATATTTGACAGTTTGTTTTTCGGTTAGAAATTTCATTAATTTCAAACACCTATGTCAAATAACTGACTGGGACTCTCACACTTATGATGTCGACACTGAATTTTCTCGTTTTATAAAAACTCTAACTAATATAGCTTCTGAATCTTTTCCTCTTAGGCCTATCAAAAATAAAAGAAGTAAACCCTGGTCCACTAAAGGTTTACGTATATCTTCTAAGAACATGCGGTCACTATCTCATTTAAAGAAATTTTCGGACAGTGTCTTTTTTCATAATTATGTAAAATCATACAGAAAAATTTATCATAAAACTATTAAAGCCGCCAAAGATATTTATTACAATAATAGACTTTCTAACGCCAAAAATGTAGGTAAAGAAACCTGGTCTATCGTAAATGATTTAAGAAACAAAACTTTATCCAGCACTATCCTTACCTCTCCTGAGGACCTAAACAATTATTTTGTAAATGTAGCCAAAGATTTGACTAAATCCGTATCTCAATCTAATGACCCAATTTCATATCTCTCTAATCATAGGGTAAACCTGCACAGTTTCTTCTTTTGACCAGTAGTTTTATCAGAATCCAAGCTGCCTTAAAACTGCAATAATCATACCTCTTCACAAAGGAGGTGTTTCAGAAGAAGCTTCGAACTATCGCCCAATTGCACTTCTCCCTACGCTATCTAAGATCATCGAAAGACTGGTTAAAAAAAGGCTTTTATCATTTCTGTCTAGATATGAAATACTTACAAAACATCAATTTGGATTTCTAAGTAACAAATGCACAAGCGATGCCATGTTTTCCCTTCTTAATAGAGTTTACTCCAGCCTAAACAACCATCACGCTACGGCAACAATTTTCTGTGATTTTTCCAAAGCTTTCGATTGTGTGAATCATAATATATTAACTAACAAACTGCAGTACTATGGATTTAGAGGGGCTCCTCTCAATTGGTTTAAGTCATATCTTAGCAACAGAAATCAAGTTGTGAAAGTTGACAACAGGATGTCTTCTTGTAGGCCAATGGAATATGGAGTGCCTCAAGGCTCGGTACTAGGCCCTATCTTGTTTCTTCTGTTCATAAACGACATGGCTAATTTAAACATTAGTGGAAAAATATGTCTCTTTGCGGACGATACCAGCTTTACGTGGAGCCACCCAGATGTCACGGACCTACATAGGATTGTATCTAATGACCTAATCACCATTAGATCCTGGTGCGATTCTAATCTCCTATGTTTGAACATCTCTAAAACGAAAGTCTTGTCTTATAAAAACACGCTGCAACCCTTTGACCTTAATGGCACCACTATTGATGTCGTAAACTCTGTAAAATTTCTAGGGCTTCTTGTAGATGATTCTTTAAAATGGAATCCACATATCGACGCTTTATCAAGGAAGTTAGGTTCTGCTTGCTTTGCGTTAAGATCTGTTTCCGAGGAGCTTAGCTTTTCTACCTCTAGAACTGTTTATTTTGCTCTTGTTGAGTCGCACCTCAGATATGCTATTCCATTCTGGGGTACATGTTGTGCGACTCAATTTGATCGAATTTTTATACTACAAAAAAGAGCTGTTCGTTACCTACTGAGACTTAACAGTAGAACTCACTGCCGAGATTTCTTTAAAAGATATAAAATACTAACCCTTCCTTGCTTATTCATTTTGGAATCGGTTTGCTTAATTCGTAAGCACGCACCTGCCCTATTAGAGAGACCTTCTCACAACTACCCTCTCAGAAATACTGAGCACGATCTCTATCTTCCAACCCCACACTCAGAGTTAATTAAAAGATCAGTAATCTACAATTCAAAAAAAATGCATAATCACCTGCCATTTAACATCAAATCCATAATATCTCTGACTTCATTTCGCAAGGCTTTGAAATCAGTCTTACTGGAAAGAGCCTTCTACACCGTGAACGAGTTTTACAACACATAATTTTATCCTTATGAACCCCTAGTGTGGTAGTTGCCATTACCAACCATTTTTACCGAACTTTGTATATGTATTTTTTTAATTGTTTCGTACTTTTTTATTTTTTACTTTGCTTTTTTATTTTTTTACATTATATTTATGAAAATGTTTATAACATAGTACGACTGACAAAGTACATTTCTAATGTACTTCTTTTAGGATTCTATAATATTAATATTCTAAATTCCTGATTTAAATATTATTTTTCTATAATATTTATGATGTGTTTTTGTCTTGTTTTGTTTGCTAATTTTGATGTTTATAAACTATTTTTTTACAACAGCTTTGTCCACAAAATTGTAAATTTTTTTTTGACAATAAAGCATTTATCAAAGCTATATTTCAGTCTAACATTTAAGCGGTATTTTAAAAGGTATCTATTTCGGATTTTGCATACTTCACATGCTTTTAGATTAAACTGTCAAAGTGTCAAATCTTGTTTTCTATGAGAATAGTAGAAAACATTATTTTCACTATTCAATATTTTCATAATTATGTTTCTCATCGAGCTAAAACTAGCTTATCTGTGCAAGAATTTGGTAATTGCCCTTTAATGAATTAAAATTTCCGTATATAATTCCGCAATCGCCCTCAGACATGTAAAAGCCTTTATAACCAAAGGTTGAACTCCACAATATAATTATTAATTTAATAGTGGCTATATCCCACAGCGACCCCAAAGGAAGCCAGTTGGCCGGTTGGCGGAAGTCTTTAATTGGGGAAATACCCTGAGGCTTTTAACGTGTAATATATTTGATATACAGGACTTTGTTGTGCTCTGTCATGAATGTTTGAACAAAGCTGTATACATAACACTATCGATAGCTTGAGTGCGAAAATTAGTACCCACAAAGTAAATAAGTAGTTAAGTTTAACGCCATTAGATTTAAGGCAGCGACAAGGCACACTTGAATATTCTTTTCTGATAACAAATAAAAAAAATTAGAATTAGATGTAAAATATTTATTACGTGTAACATGTTAGAAAAAGTTTGGCTAGAAGATTATATACGTATTAACCACTGCAGTGAAAAATATTCAATTTTTTTAATTATAATATTAGTGGGTTGACTGCGGGCAATAGACGCTGGCATCGGTTTTACAAACAAAAAAACTTGGGGTCACTTAAGTTTCAGTGGCGGCTCGTGGTTATATTGGGAGATCAATAACAAATTTAAAAATAGGCAAACTTAAAATAAAAATAAATATCTTATATTTAAATTGAGCTTTAAATTCTCTTGAAGTTCGGATCTACTCTTCGTTCTTTAGAATTGGAAAAATGCTGAATGACATTCCTTAAAATTGGAGGCACATTCCTTTTATAAACGATTTCTCCATACTTAACATTGCTAAAGCGGATAGTCTATCTTGGCCCAACTCCTCAACAAAATTTATAAGCCCTCGAAAAACCCCTGGATTTTCAAACAAAGCTGTTTCATCATGGTCACGTAGTGCCAGCTCAAAAGCCTACAAAATTTTACACAATATCAAATTTCGTTTAAAATATAACAATTTCTGGATACATTTTCTAAAATCAGGGGATAAGCTGGGACTAGCTGAGTGCGAATATCAACACTTCCGACCGTAGCATAGTTCACTGAACATTTCATGTGATCTGCATGTTTTTTATTTTTTCTTTTAAGTGTTTTAAGTCTTTAACGCCGGTTTTGCACCATAATGAGTCGGATGAGTCCTTAGAAAACTACAAACAAACATAACAGTAAGATGAGTTAAAGACTTCACAACCACATATCTAGTAAGCTAAATCGTACATACTTTTGCGAAAGTTTCGTTGAACCTCTTTATTTTTGTCTTTACTAGTTTGTCGTATACTAAGTTCTGGCAAATTGGGACCACTTACCTTGAATTCGGTTATTTTCTCATAATTAAGTTCATTAGCACTCTATAGTTGTTTAATTTTTTGCACTAGCGATATTTTATTTTATCTACATTCACAACTCAAACATAGACCACCTTGAAATTGGTTATTTTTGCAAAATTAAGTTCGTAAGCACTTTTTAGTTGTTTATTTTTTTGCACTAGTCACTACTAACATTTTATTTCTTGTATATTTCCAACTCAACACGGATCATAAAAATAAAAAAAAATATATATATTACAAAAGACAATATATAAATCAATTTTCATCAATTAAAATACGTGATGCCGCGACCGATCGATCGAATTATGAGAAGAGGCCAGATGATGACCCAAATCGCGATTTCATATTCCATTTGCTTTCACGTTCGGCTGCCGCTCGGTAGCTGTGAAATCTTCGGGCACTTTTGTCAAGTTTTAAGGTAATCAGGGCAATTCGGACTGCCCAGCCTATCTTAGTATAGCGTATTTTATTATGCCTAAGGAACGCAACAAGACCATTCGAATCGCCGCGCGCGGCTAATAGTGTTGCGTATTTAACTTTTCCCAAGGTTCGTGTTTTATTACAACTATTAGGAGGGACGGTCAAACGAATAATTTATTTTCTGAAATATTTTTGGGGGGTCATTGACCAAATAACCCTACGGAAGAATCGCCATTCTTAAGTTTTGATGTAGGATGTTATTCCCATGCAAGTTTTTCTCTTTATGCCATCTGGTTGTTTTTGGATCTTGGAGATACTGGCAATTTATATTCGATCTTGTTGTGAGTGCTTCCCTTCCGCATATTTTTCCTTGCTGCATCAGTTATAACAAATCGTAATGGATTCCTCACGCGGCAGGACCAAGATATTTCAGTTTACAGATTTTAATGCAACTTAGCAGTTATTCCTCTTTACCGATAGGTTCTGAATTAGGAAAATTTCAGTTCCTTACTTACCGGGTTTTAGCGAATCTATTACACAAGCCATCATTTCAGAGTATTAGATATCTCAAAATGTAACTTGGTACAGATAGATGGGATATAAAGAGGAGAGTTTCTGTATTCCGGCCACGTTTTGTTTCACCGGAAATGCTAGATATATTGACATAATTCTGGTTTAGAATGTGACATTTTTAAAAAGTTTTTACGCCCGCTTGATTTTTTAAAGCCATTTTTACATCTAGATGGCTACGATCGCACGCAAAACAATCTAAGGACTCCACATGATGTCAGAAAAATAAAATCGCGAGGTTTTAGTGATTAGTGTGATAGAGATGTAAAAAAATCAAAATCACATTTTTGTGTCAAACTATTTTATTTAAATGGTGATTCCTTTTAGATAAATAATTTTTAAATAGAGGATTTGTTGGCGAACCTAATAATAATAAATTATTTGTCTTTAGTTAAAAAATAAACTCATACATTCCAAGCAAAATACAAAAAAAAGTTAAATTTATTATCTACTTACCTTCGTTAAGAGTACCGTCGAAAATCACGCAGCATATTATTATGCAGTCTGTTTTTATCAAGTTTTGTGGGACAGTAACATACGCTTTACAAGCCGACGTAAAACTTTCTTAATTTTTGCTAAATTTCTGTATATTTAAAGTAAGAATTCGGTAAACTTCTTTTACCCGGAACTTCCATTCTTATTAAGCTTTACTACTTTAGATTTTTTTACGTCTATTTTTTTAAAAATTTTATTTGGTCGTCATTGTGTTTCGGTGTCTTGAATTCGTACCACATTCGTTACCAGTTTTATCACACTTAAGGCTTGCACAAAGTTTGAAATTAATCTAATAAGTAGTGATTTCAAGCAAAGATTTTTTAAATATTAAAAAACGCCACCATTTTGTTTAGCTATCTTATATTCATATCCAAATGTTACCAGTTTATTCCTATATAACACTTGATTTTTGTGAAAAATTTGAGGTAAATTTAATAATTAGTTTTTTCAGTAATAATTGAATTAGTACCACAATTTTACTAGTTCATCTGTACACCACAATTATTTATGGCACTCAAATTGAAATCAGTCCATTAAGTAGGCTGAATTTTTTAGTATTTTATTAAGCCGCCATTTTGTATTGCCATCTTGGATTCGTACAAAAATTTTACTGGCTGATTCCTAAATAATACTTAAATTTTGTGCAAAATTTGAGATAAACTGCATAACTAGTTTTTTAGTGATAGTCTTTTTAACATCTCACTAGGCTGCCTTTTTGTTTTGACATAGTGGATTTCTACCAAAATGATATTATCCCCATATGACCTTTAATTTTTGACCAAAATTTGAAATCGATCGGGTATATAGTTTTTAAACTATGCTGACGGAATTGATAAAACACATTTTTTGACATCAAAGGATAAAACGTGAAGATATGTAAACCCTGAAAAGGTGATTTTTTCACGATTACAAATATTTTACTTATCCGGTATTTTGTTCCGGCATCTTGAATTAGTACCTCAGTTTTACTAGTTTATCTCTATACCACTATTATTTTTTATACAAAATTTGAAATCTGTCCATTAAGTAGTTTTTCAGACTGAATTTTTAAATATTTTACTAAACCACCATTTTGTTTCGCCATTTTGAATTCGTACCAAAATTTTACCAATTGATTCCTGAATAATACTTGATCTTTATGCAGAATTTGAGATAAACTGGATAAGCGGTTTTTTAGTAATCACTTTTTTAACATTTCACTAGGCCACCATTTTGTTTTGCCTTATTGGATTTTTGCAAAAATGTTACCAGGTCATCCTCATATGACCCATAATGTTTGACCAAAGTTTGAAGTCAATCTGGTAAGTAGTTTTTTACCTATACCGAGAAAATCTCAGAGAGTGTTACGATTACAATACTTCCCTTTTACCAGGGGAATAAAAAGTGGTTGTGTTATTAATATTTGGAAAATGTTATAAATATCCGAGATATCCAACTGAGTTGTATGCGGTGGCATTCAGCCCATCAGTATTTTCCGTAAGTTGAGAATCGTTTTAGGCAAGAAGAAAATCGGGAGGCAAAGATTATTAAAAATGAAGAAAAAATTAATGTTCTTGTTATGATTGGGGTTAAGAAAAGTGTCTTTATAAAAAAATAGTCAAGGACTGCAGATAATTCATGAATCACCGACAAAGATACTCAAAAAGAACGGATATTGATCGTTGTTTAAATATTAGTTAAACCAACATTTGTTGCACTGCTGATGATGGCGACAAACAGGTAGTTTTCTGTGATTGCTTGTTCCAGCTTTATACAGCCGACTCAAATTTTATTAACTTAACACTGCTTTCCGACGAATCAAAATTTACGAATAAAGTTATGCTTAACAAACAAAATACTCGCTCAACCTAATCAATATCAAATGAAAGAAGATAATTTCCAGCAAAGGCTTGGCGTGAATGTCTGGGTTGGTATCGTTGGAAACAGAATAATTGGGCCAGTATTGTTTCAAGGTCACTTAACAAGGGATAGGTACTCATGCTTACGACAAAATGAAATCGAAGATCGTCTTTATAACCTACCTTTAGCAGTTTTATAGCGAATTTACTCTCAACTAGATGGAACACCGCTTCACAATATCAGAAAGTTCTTTGTTACTTAACTGAGCATTTTGATAATAAAGTTATTACAACCAATGGTCTAGTACGGTGACCTGTCCATTTATGTGACCATACTTTGCTTGATTTCTTTATTTAGAGTTATGTTAAAAAGAGGGTATAGGAAACAACCCCAGCCACTCTTCAAATCTTAGAAGAAAGAATTCAGGGTGTATTTAGAAATATAAAGCCTCAAAGTTAAAAAGTGTGTTAAGTAAAATGATTAGTCGAGCTATGTGTCGTAAACATGGTGGAATGCATTTGGAACATTTATAAGATTGAAAATTTAATTAAATTTAGATATTACTTAAAAAAAAGATTTTGGTGCATTGTGAAATTTGGAGTTAATTTTGTTAAATAATCTAAACACACTATGTATTTATGTGTGTGAACAAATCCAGCAAGTTGATTTAAACCTACTTTGAATTGTCGTATCGATATGAAATTTTGCAGGTGTATGTAATTCAAATGACAATGCAATAATTTGGTATCATCGAGCTGATCAGATTAGTACCATCTAGTACCAGTCAATTTTAACCTATTTCTAATTATCGTATCAATTAAAATTTTGCAAGTGTGTGTAATTCGAATGAAAATACAATCTTGGTAATTCAATGGCTATGCCAAAAAGCGTAAGGCATAGGTGTTTCATTCAGCAATTTTTTCGTTTTATATTTATTCTAGTACTGTCTTGATAGTGTTTATTTACTTAGTAAATGTATTTTCAATTGTATACTTTTACCCTTATAAAAGGTAGAACATATTAAGGTTTTTGAGCCTAAATAAGACTAAAAATTTGTAATTTATTATTTAACTCATTTTTTTTTAAATATTCTCAATATATACGAAAAATTAATTTAAGGTAAAGACCTGACATGATGAAATGTTTTATTTTAAATAAATTATAAACATTACGGCTTAAACGATAGATACTTTCTAGCCACTGATTTTTAATATTAAATTTAGATCTATGCTAGTAAGAGCATTAGCAAATTTTCTTCTGTTGAATACCAGAGGCCTATGTAATTTCCCTTGGGTATTCTATATGTTAGAGCACTTTACAAATTAATGGCTTCTTTGACCCTAATTTTAAGGGTCTTTAGTAGTATTTCGTAGAAGTCACGAAATAATAATTTTAAATTATCTCTCTATATGAAGTTAATATAAAGTTTTGTTAATTTGAATCTAAAAAACAAAAAAATATATAATTCTAAGAATATTGTATGTACAGTGTTTTTTATTAAAAACGTATTTGTTATCAATATAAATAGAGTCCAACCGACGGTACATTTTTTAGCCGAAGCCGACGCCGAACTTTTTTTCACGCCTTAGCCAAAAATGTTTATCCTGTTTTAACACTAATATCTGAACTAGCAATTCGTCACATTTTGTGTTGTAAGTTGTAATCTGATAAGCTGAATTTATTTAAGGTTGTGTTTTTTAAACAATGGAAAAACTGAAAAATAATAATAACAAATTAAAAATAAAAATATTTTCAACCAAAAACGATACTAATAAAAACTCGTAATTTTTGATATTTTAACATATATAAAACAAAACAACTTTTTCGTTGATACACTGAGGAAAAATAGGTTGAATAGATTTTACCCACAACTTTCCTCGTAAAGAAGTTCACCACACACATATAACAGTTTGTATATACATATAACAGTTTCTATATACATTTATAGGTATTTGGTACATTCGTTATATAAATATTTATATGTGTCACTTTTCTGGATAAAGTGAAAAATTTTTGTTATAAGGGTCGTACCTATTTTTGTACCCAAGTACCCAGAGCTTACCTTATGACAGAACTATTGTATTATTACAATTTATACAATGTCTATAAAGTTAGTGAAGTGTATATGTGTGATAGACTACCTTACAATTTACAAATATTTTAAACTTTATGGTTTTTTATATTCATTTTGTATATATTACTGCTGTTTTTTCTACATCTTGTTTAATTTACATATCTAAGGTCATTCAGATTGAAACAAATATAATTTTTAATTTCTAAAACTTTTTTGCCAAGATCTAACACACATAATATATACATACGTATATACAAACATTCATTTACTTACCATAGCTACTTAAAGAATATTACTGCTGTGATACTCCAGTATACAATTTTTGAAAATTTGCTGCTGTTAATTTATTTTAATTTTAAATTTTTTATTATTTTTATTTTTTGTAAATTTATTTACATAATCTGTAAAAAGATCAATTTTCACATTTATTACTTTCTTTCATAAAAAGAAGATGTTTATTATCAAAATTGGATTTTTTTACTACTTCTTAAATATTTAGTTGAGCCGTCATTTTGGCATACAAAATTGACAAAATTTAACCAGGTCGTACCCATTTCACGCTTAATTTTTGTGCAAAGTTTCATCTTAAATGGAGTAGTAGTCTTTTGATACTGATATTTTAAACATTCAATTAGGCCGCCATTTTGTTGTTCCATAATGACTCGTCACCAAATTTTTACTAATTTAGACTTACATTATACCTGATTTTTGTGCAAAATTTGAGGCAAATTAGATTAGTAGTTTAAAAAAAAACTATTACCATATCATCCCCATATGACCTTTAATTTTTACCAAAATTTAAAGTCAGATAAGTAGCTTTTTAGCTATGCCGCGAGCAGACGTATAGATAGATAGACAGACCGACGAAATTGAGAAAAGATGTTTTTTCGGCATCTGAACCGTGAAGATTTGAAAAAATCTCGGAGCATGATTTTATTACGATTACAGTAAAAACAAATAACATTCTAATTTCTAGTAAACATAAAACAATAAAAACAATGAATCATGAATCATATGTTTATAAGTAATAATAATAAAATAACTAAAGAAGATCAGAAACGTGGGTAACTAATAATTAAAATTAAAAAGTTTTATATTATGTTGAGATTATTCTGTCAGCAGAAAGTTGGCCAGCAGAACTAAATAATTGTCCAATAGCTACAGGTGGGAGGTGTTGATAAAATGTTTTCACAGCCTGTTTTAAACGTACATAAGGACTAGAGTAATGAAATATATCTGCGTTTCTCAAAGCAAAAGTTGTTTTAAATGAAAGGTCAAGTAGTCTTCTAAATAAAAATATAATAATATTAATTTTTATTTGGGAGTTATGATTTCGGCTTCCGCAAAAGCTTCGGCTAAATTTCGGCCGAAGCCGATTATTTGCCGAACATTGAAATAATAGCTCTAGCAGACTCTAATTATAACATTTTTAACAGAGCTATTTAGGTTGTTGGGTTGACATAAGTAATAGAACTATTTTGTTTCAGGTAAGTGGTTCTGAAAAATCTATTGTTCCAGAATGAGGTAAGTACTATTGGCAAAATATCCTTTTAAATGCGCAATATTGCTTTTGCTCTCAGAAGTAATTATTTTCTAAGCACCTTGTACATTAGACCTTCATATCAAATACTACCACCATCACCCCGACACTTCATAAATGCTCTCCCAACATTATTTTTATGGTCATATGAGATTTATGCATTTTTTCAAGTGGAAATTTACGGTTAATTTGGCGTTTAAGGTTACACCAAAATATTTTACCTCTGATGCATAGTTCAAGTCAGATGCGTGTCTGGTTATATTTTAAACGGGGTCTGAAAACCTAACTTTTAGACATATCAAAAAATATGGTTTTCTCTGAACTGTTAGAATTTACTAAAAAAATAAACATGAGAAAAGTTTTTAAAGTAAAAAAATACCATTGACTTTGTTATTTTAAATGGAACATCCTGTTTCATATTGTTTCAATAAATGGGCATCTTTCTGCTGATTATAAAAATACCAGGTTTGACACCTTTATCTTCTTATAGACAGCCGAGAAATTTGCAAAAATCTCTGTTATGAGAGACAATGTGTTAGAAAGAAAGAGTACATACACATAAGCACATAAGGAAAGTCATTAGATAGGAATGTCTCTTATAGTAGGATTCTTGTCAATTTTCTCGGTTGACTTTAATCTGGCATTTTTATTATCAACAAGACCTCATTTAAAATATAACCAGAAAACCTGTACCTGATGTATATTGACAGAGCCTAGCATCTTATTCATTATTAAATTGTTTGAAAGTCTTGTGTAAACTTATTGTCACAAAAAAACTACTTCAAACTTTCCATCAGGAGCAAGATCAATTGGCTAAGCAATCAGGTAATACGAAAGCCGGCCAGAGACCAGATCATAAAACAGGATGATACTTAAGTTTCTTGAAACAGTTCCAAAGAAATAATTTCGTACGTTCATTTAAAACTATCTTTAAAAGCATGTCACTAAGAGCAGTTGTAATTAAGCTTAGAAACTCTTTGATATCCTTAAACACTGTCAATGTAGATATTTTTCGATTTCACCTGAGCTGATCATATCGGAAGATCTGCCTATGTTTGTTAATTGGACCATAACGCAGCGTTTGTCGCCATTATAACTTTTTAACGTTTAAACATTTTTTTCTTCGATTTACGTTGAACCAATAAGTTGCGTTTAATTATAAGAATTAATTTAATTTTATTTTTATTTTAGAAATAAAGCCACACAAGGGAGAGTTGCAGCTATTCTTTTAGTTGTTTTAACACGATATAAAACAAGTTAATTTGAGGGTCAATTAAATAATTTAAAGAAAACAGAACAAAAAGTAGTTTGTCCCATTAATAATATGTTCTAACCAATCTTTTAAAAACTCTTTGGATATTAGCACACATATCAAAAATTTCGTCAAGTTGATAAATAAGTTATAAGTTCGAGTACATCGGATTGTTTTTGGAAATAATTAGAGTGGAATTTTTTAATGTCTAAAAGTTACCTATTGCGAAGTATATAATGGATTCCAAACTGTAGTAGTAATAATAAGATAGGCCTGACTGTAGTATTATACAAATTATACAAATGAACCAAAGACGAAACGCTAATAAAGCTTTTAGTTACATTTAATACAAAACCTCAGTTTCGCTATGCCCGCTGAACAATTGTTTCAATATGAATCTCAAAAAATAGTTTGGTGTCCAATATCACTCCTAATTTTTCATCCTGATAACATATTTTAATTTAACTTATTTTAAAAAATTGATACAATATAAAACCTGACGTAACATGACATTTTTTCAGAATAACATGGAGCCTATTCAGAATCCAAAACACCGAGAATATAATTGTATCTTATTGCAAAAAAGAACATCATGTTGATTTTCAATAGTTTAAAATATTTTAAGATTATCCCGTTGTAAGTAATAGTCAGAGTTAGTAAAACATTGCCCGTTGTCACTTACAAAATACTGAAAAGAATAGGGCCCAAATGTAGTCCTTGATGGATACTTGATATCACACATGTGCACTCAAATTATGTGCCATGTACAGCTAAAAATTTGCTTCTGAGTAGGTTTACAAGAATTGAAAGAGTGTCCTGTTCACTCCGAAACTATCAAATTTTCTTATCAGTGTCGGATTATTAGAGACTTTGAAAAGATCGATGTACGCGGTAGGTGTCCCAACCTTCCTTCATACTTTTGCTCATTTTCTGAGTAAAAGGTACCAAATTTGTAAGACCGGAACGTTTTTTAGAGAAACTATGCTGATTACTGCCCAAAACAAACTTAACCTAAAAAAAAGTTATTTTAATATAACTAACTCAAATACTTTAGAGAAATCATTTTATACTTGTGTATGGCGATAATTAGCAAGTTAATTTTGTCCCCAAGTTTATAGATTGATACAATTTATGCAATTTTCCATTTCTTGGGAAGCACTCCATATGAAATGCATTACTTATATATGAAGAGGTCGAGATAAGTATGGACACGATTAAACAAAAAATAGCAGCAGGTAATTCATCAGGACATGACCGCTTTTCGAGTCAAGATTTTTTTAGAATTTTACCAGCTCACTACTAATTTTGAATTAATAATTTGACAAAAAAAACTTGTATCTCCATCGTTGATACTGAAAGAGAGAGGAGTCATGCTTGGTGTTGACTTCGACCTACGTCGCCCCGTTTCCGTTCTTAAAGCATGTATGCCCGACAGGGATAGAGAGTATCATCGCGCTAGTTTATATGCAGGTCCTGGAGATTGTTTCGACTTGAAGAAACGAGATATACTAATTTCACTACGAGTCTATTACTAATGTCTCGATTATTTTAGTGTGAGTCCGGTGCAAGAGATATTGATTCGATTTAACGAAATGAGATATACTAATTTCACTATTATTACTAATCTCTCGATTGTTTTGGTGTGGTCGGACTGAACGATAGAAGACAAATTTTAGAACAAATTATATACCCGTCCTATTGGGTTTATTATTGTTTTCATAACAATACAAAATTAGTAATTACTAATTAGTAGTGATTATTCCATTATGTAGTGAACTGCTAATTTAATAAATATTAGTTTAGTTGAATGATATCTCGAATATATAGATCTCTCGAAATCGCGCATCACTAGTTCATATCAGATTGTATATAAGCGGGCTAAAACACGTTACTGAAATGTTTCGCAAAAAGTTTGAATCTTTATGATTAGTCGCCTACAAGTCATCTAAATACATTTTAGTGGGTAGAAATTTTTTCTGTTACTTAGAAAAGACCGGGCATATTTTGTATTTTTGTTTATATTTTATTTACTCATTTTAATGTAATTTTTATAGACCAGTTTTGTATTAGCCTCTACTTTTTGCTCTTAAATCTGAGAAATGATGGCATTCAACACAGCTGCAATACACTTTCCATTTTCTATGAGCGATATTTCTTAATTTAAGAAGAACCACTGTGGTTTTGGAGAACCAAAGTGAGTGTCTTTCCTAATTTTATCTTTGATATACATTTCTCTATTAAGATATTTAAAAAGTTGTAAAAATGTTTATTGGTCGACTTTGTTATTTATATTTAAATAATTTTATATAATAAATTTGGTTTTGGTATATGAGTTGCAGTGCATGTTAATATGCATATCTTACTTAATCAAGATATCTAATATTATTTGGAGATATCTTCAATTGTTAAAAGAGTACATCTATCAATATTCATACGTAAAAGTTGTACATGACAAACTCGAAAATATTTTTAGAGTGATTTAAAACAATGGTTTCAGACTATTTACAGGAATCTGTCGTGTCCAGGGGATGCAAGTCATTGAACTCGCTATATTTCATTCAGTTTAAGATTACCTAAAAGAAGAAAATCGTTATTGGGAATCTTAGATAATATATCCACCAATTTAGCTAAAAAAAGCTATATAGTTATTCACTCCCCCACTCCTTCATAATAGTCGATAACTTCTGCTGCAGGTCATCCACGGTCTTAGCTGTTTTTATAAAAACCTCCATTTCTGTACTAAAGAATCAGATTGTTTATTTTACACATGTTCGTCATCAAGGTACTAACATTCATGACGACTATCTGCAAAAATTTAGTAGATTTATTATTCGGCTACTTATCCTTACAGCTGCTATATCGCAAGACAAGACCTGAATCATTGGATAGTTTTGCGATCGCGGTAGTCTCACACACTTTAGGTGGAATTCCCCTTCTCACGAACCATGACATTGAATATCGGGCATTAGAATTTATATTTATTCTTAACACAAAGCACCTTTGGAATTATCGAGTTTGTTACTTAATGAGCCACTAAAATGAAAGTTCATAAGTGATATAGCAAATATAGCAATATCAGTTTCACCAATTAAATCTCGCTATAACACACCGCAAAGACCGATAAAATATAGAGCACCAACCACAACTAAACTCGTTGAGTTGTGGTTGGTGCTTTGACTGCGAACTGTATTCCTCTTAAATATTCATGCATGAACACTAAAAATAATGTTGCACTTTCAAATTGTACTTTTAATTACCTCTTCATTATTTAACAGAGTTCCTCAAAGAAAATTAGGAAAAAATAACTATTTTCAGAAATGCTGTGATGATAGACAAACAAAAATCTTTTTTGGCTTTTTCGCAACTGAATAAAAATATTTAACTTTAAATTGATTAAAGCAAATATTTAAAACAATTACATATCTCAACATGTAAACTAGTCTGTCTACAGAATGTTTCGATACATAATATAAACAATATTATTTAAGCAAGCATAAGAAATTATGTCATTTACCTTAAGTTTTTATAGACACATAGCAGTTGTACAAATACTTTCATCCTATCGGGACCCATCAGTGCGCCGATCGTAAGAGAGAAACATTAAATCATAGAAAAGAATTGATTTCAAAATTTTAAAATATGTCAGTTTGTTTGACATGTAACCTAGATATGAAAAAAGTGATAGTTTGCAGCCATCTATAATGTTATTTTTAAATGTGTTCAGATTATATGTTGCGTTTAGATTGACAAACAAAAATCTTTTTTGGCTTTTTCGCAACTGAAAACGGTATTTACCATTTAACATTAATTAATTTAGGCAAGATTAATAAACTTCCAGAGTAATATCTATTCAGGCACGTTGGAACAACGGAACAATTAATTCATTAGAACCTCAGCAAGCAGGGAAACAAATTGTCTTTCTAGTTACACGCTTCAATTGAAAATTTTAGTCGTACAATATTTAAAATTATTAAATATTGTTGGAGAAATAGGAATATAAATGCCTAAATAAGTTGTTGTTACTACTAGATGTGATGCATAAATATTGCAATAAATTGTCACTAAAAATAGCGTAGAGTTTAGAACTATTAAGGCAAATTATTATGGTACTGCTTCTTGTACTCATCTACTACGGCTTCTATTTTCTATACAAATAAGTGATTGTTTTATTTAAATATTTACGTTAAATAGATATTTATTCTTTCCAGAGCATATGCATAGATGATCAATTTTGCTTTTGAAAGCTAAACAATATATCAAACAGAATTAGATAATTTGAAAAATGTGGGTCATATATTAATGAATTGTGCAATACCTTCGTCTATTTATAGTGTACGAAAATAAAATTATATTAAGATATGTATTTTACATGTTTGTCATTTTTCAAAGTGATTTTATTGGTTCTTTTGCACCACCAAAATAAGTTATATCCTAAAACTAAGTTAGCGTATATTAAAC
This sequence comes from Kuschelorhynchus macadamiae, assembly GCA_030620095.1. NCBI lineage: Eukaryota > Metazoa > Arthropoda > Insecta > Coleoptera > Curculionidae > Kuschelorhynchus > Kuschelorhynchus macadamiae. The sequence goes on along the minus strand of JAUTXW010001703.1, from coordinate 88,472 downwards.
TGTACTTTCCTCTTTGTCCATTACTATTTAATTATATAAAATAATCCAATTAATAAGATGTTTATCTTGTTTAAATACTGTTCATATAGGGTGCGCTTAATATATACAAAAACTATTTAGTAGGTGAGTATTATCTGACACGTATAATAAAATTACAAATTTTAGCCCAAGTAAGCAGAGATCAAAATGTATTTTACTATAAATTTGTAAAGTACTACTGGGCGAAAATTCTCTAAACTATTATATTTTTGGAACCAGACCAAATATCGTCCTCCAATTTTCACGTGCTGACAGATTGACTTTTTGTGAAAAAAAATGCTATTTTAAATTTTTTTTAACTCTCAATTTATTTTAATAGGTGTTAGAATAGTTCATGATTTTTATCTCAATTTTGAATATGTGTAGCTTTCCGAGAAATTTTTTTAAATATCATTTCTATGCGCCGGTTTAATCAATGATCTTCTGCAAAAAAAGTAATTTCTCAAAATTTTTATACCGGCCTTAGTTTTAAAAATATCGATTTTTTACATAACCTCCAATTTTTTTCAACTTTTAAGCATCTAAACTATCCTGTACATTACATCTTTTGCTGCTGTTTGATATACCCTACGATATCCTGGTTTATTTTTAATAAAAAAAATACTACAGTAATCATTAATCTTTATTTCTCGATACTGCCATGGTGGAAGATTTTTTTATTGAAATACCTTTAAAAATAATGCTACAAAGAAAATCAGCAGGTGATAAAAAGTTCGACGGTATAGAACGAAAAAATTTAAAAATTTATTATGGTTATGTAAAATAAACGATATTTTTAAAACAAAGGCAAATATTAAAATTTTGATAAATTGGTTTCTTAAGAATATGTCAATGATTTAAAGTAAAGTAAACAAATGAAACTTTAAAAGATTATTTTAAAAATTATGCACCTTTGAACGTGAAGATTGGTGAGCCATTAATAAATTATTCCGAAAATAGGCGACAATTAGTACGCCACTGGACACCACATTACTTTAGTATTTTTTTTTAATTGAAAATAAACCAGGATATCGTAGGGTATATCAAATAGCAGCAAGATGCAAGATGTAATGTTCAGGATGGTTTAGGTGCTTAAAAGATGAAAAAAATTGGAGGTTATGGAAAAAAATTGATATTCTTAAAACAAAGGCAGGTATAAAAATTTTGAGAAATTACTTTTTTTACAGAAGATTATTGATTAAAACGACGCATTCACATGTGCAGAGATAAGCTTCGATGGGTATCTATTAGACCAGAAAGAGATCATTGAAAAAAACACATAATTTCGTCGTGAAAGGTTTAATAATCACCAAACAAATCCTCTCTAGCCCTGTTAGTTAAAGAAAGTAACAATTTTTGCTGTCTTATAAATGTTATTAAGAAAAGAAAGCTCTTTCAATATTTGCTAGGCACTGCTAATATTGAAATAAACATAATATATTAAAGTGAACCAAATCACATTTCACTTCTTGTACACGGAAAAGCCGATATATGATAGTTTTGTGACCTCTCTAACCAAAATAGCATTAGACAAATGGCAGCACAAGAAGGACAAAATCAAAATTATTCGCATTAAACTGTTTCTAATACTTTATAAGCCCAAGAGTATTACGACTATTTGTGTATAATATTGTATAAAGGTCATAACTTTTCTTATTAATAGAATACCGTCTTTATTTCTTTCTCAAAAACATTTTATTCAAATATAGCTTTTTAGCTTTCAACTTTGGGAAATGAAATATACCCTATGTAGGAATATAACAGTTGCAATTTTATTAATTAAATAAAAACTGACAAGAAAATATGTTCTATTTATTAAATTGGCCTTAAAATATGTAGTGCTAAATAAATCATCACTATAAAGTACGCAGTATCTATGAAATTGTGCGATAAAATCTTTTTAGTACTTTAAAGTAAATAAAAACATATTAATACAAGTTTATAGTGTATGCTATCTGATTCAATCTTGCTGCGGTTACAAAGCATATTATATTGTATTGGCCTATTTTCATGACAGATGGATTACCATTTTTGCATTACAAATAGATGGCTTGCCAAATATAATCCGGTTTAGAATATTTATTTGCAAATGTTTAACTCAACCGAATGTAATATTAAACGCGTGATTTTTAGGCTAACAATTTAAGCACAATAATTGCTGATAGAAAAATTGATAATTGTAATGTAGAAAATATAAAAGAAATGTAATATATAATGTTATGTAAAATGTAACCATAAAACAATTCTACTATACTTAAAAAACAATACTTTAAGCATACTGCCTAACTTTATTCTATAAAACATCTGCTCCTGCTACAAAAAGTGTAGCTGTATTTAAGCCAAAACCAGCCTCCATAGTAATTACTTCACAATAACGCCAAGTCGTTATGTTTTGGAACACAAAAAAAACTCACAGTTTTATGACTAAATTTTTAAGACGAGATTGCTAGGATTTAAACCTGATTCATTTAGAGCTACGAAAAAAGAAGCCCGTCTGTTGTAAATCAAGTATTATTTGACTTTATTAAATTTTATAATATGATGAGGCTCTCATAACGAGGAATTTTTTTACTACCTTTTTAATTTTGCTTTATAGATTTAACCTCATCTAGAGGTACACTAAATATACGAATTGTAAGAATAAAGTAGTTATTGGATTTCTTCTAAATGATATAACGTAAAATAGAGAAATTGGCTAGCATGCATAACGCAAAAACTATTTTAACTCCAAATGTGACTAAATAATTAGTTTTTGGTACGAATATAGTATGGCGGTCAAAATAGCAATGCAATGAAATCTTTAAAAAACATGTAAAAAAATATTTTTTTTTTAATTTTAATTGACCTTTTATGTACAAAAATGAATACCCATAGAAATATAAAGAATAACGATATAATTGACAACTGTTCCCACATAAGTACACGAGTACTTCTTATTTTAGGTATTCTTTCCAATTACATAAATTGAATGCCCAACAATAATTACTAATAATTAATTTAGCAAACTATAGTAATTTATCCCTACTTCAAATTGGGAAAAGCGTTGGGCAATACTTTCTAATGCATGAAGTAAAATCAAAGATAAAAGCCTACTAAGTTTTGATGGTCGGAGTATTAATGTTGGATCTCTGCTTACCAACGCAAGACCTCTAGGTTTGTATTTAATCTCTAAGGCCATTTTCGAGGAGTGAAACCTCAACGAGGAAAACATATCATCAGGGCGGCCCCTTAAGAATATCGATTAAAATGTACAATAAATCAAATCTGACCATTAATTTCAACAAATAAAATGTTGTTGTAAAATCTTAATTATTATTGTTAATTTTCTTGTTTATTCTTGTGGATGTTGCGTATTTAAAAATGTGTTTTTATAAAGATATTACAGACATATTTTGCTTAATTAAATGAGACGAGAAATGAGAGAAGAAGACGAGTGAGCAAAACGAATGAGAGAAATAAGAGAAGACGAGTGAGAGAAAGAGTAAGGGAAATGGGTGAGGGAAATGGAAGAGGAAAATAAAGGTAGATAATGTGACACTTTCAAAATTTTAAAAAGTCAATATTATCAACATTACATATGTTCTTGTAAATAAAATAATATAAAATCCGTTTGACCATAGATAGCCGTCAAGGCACAAAGGCAGCTGTTTTGTGTGTCAAGAGAAAATCAAGATTATGATTGCACATACTTGAACGAATTTAAATCGACAAGTCAGCATACAAGCCTTTGGTCTGGTAGTTTGAAGGACCAGAGTTGGCTATTAGCTTAAGTAACACTTTTTGGTGATTTCGCGATAGATTTATGGCGAAATCAAAACAATTATAAATAAATTATATAACTGAACCTTAAACTTAACGTTTTTTTTTTAATACCGGTACTTACGGTAGCGAAGTTTAAACTCTTCCGCATACCGTTGGGATGACTATCATATTCTAGTGAAAAAAAAAATAATATGGCTTTTTTGTTTCTCTTTAAAGACTAAAATTTATCTCTTCTTGCTTTTAATACATTTTACATTAAATAAATTAGCATGAAAAGCCAACGTTTATCAAAAGCTCCCAATAGTTGAAAATTTACCGTAGCGGTATATTCCATTGCACAGCTTTAACTCCGCAATAAAATGAATTTTATTTCGAAAGGGAATCGCGGTTAATTCCCATAGCGATATGTCATTTTAGCCTTGAAAGTCACTCTAAACGATAAAATGGATAGCAGAGACAATGCAGATAAACTTTGAAACTACATTCCCAGACTAGCAATAAAATTTGTCCGATTAGAAGGTTTAGATTCTCTTGAACACTTTGTGCAAAATATACTACCGTTAAACAACATTTCGGAGGTCGGCTAGTTTGATAACTTACTTACTAAATATGTCGTAGGTACCTCACAGTTATAATGGATATCTTTCTTTTAAGAATTTGTTGGAAAAGGAGTTAATTTTTGTTAGGCAAAAAGGATAAGTTCTTGAGCACTTTGTCCAAAATATACCACCGTTAAACAACTTGTTGAAGTTCGAGTGGTTTGATAACTTACTAAATATGTCGTAGGTACGACACAGTTATTATCGATATGTCTCTTTTAAGAATATTATAGCAAAAGAATTTGATTTTTGTTACGCGACAAGAATAAGCTCTCGAGCACTTTGTGCAAAATATATTACTGTTAAACAACATTTTGGAGGTCGGCTGATTTAATAACTTACTAAATTTTTGACCAGTGTCAGGTCCTCTAATGTCAAAAAATTTATTTTCGTAAATGATCTACTTTATAAGTTTTTGTATCCGGAATTTCATGTTTTTTTTTAAATATCAATATCAGTCCTTTTCATTTTCTGTAACTCGTAACTTCGGCATGCCCCAGATACACATAATAGAATGAGATAATTAAAAACAAAAAAAGAAAAAAATTAAAAAGAAAGCCTGAATTTAATAGGTGGTGGTGCTTTCTTGAAAAAATCCTCTATATTTTGATTGGCAAAAATACTAGACTTTTTTGGCTTAAATTTTGCATTCTGGCGTTTCAAATAGGCAACGAGTTTGTTATATTTTGATATATCAATCTATTCTCTAAATTCTAGCACTTTACGTATTATTTTGTAGACAACCCAAAGAGAAAATAATTTTTTTTTTGCCTTGCCATGTCGCTAAAATATGCCATCAAGACTGTCTCCGACGCGATATTCTTAGCGTTTTTTGGGCACACCAATTTTCATAGACCTTCAATGCCTTTTCATATCGTCCCCTACTTTTCTCTGGAAGTAAACTTGCTTCTGTCCTTTCTGTGTGTTTTCTGGTGAAATAGTTTTCATTATCATCAGTTTCTGACAAAATTTTTGCTTTCTTTGTTACATAAATTCGAAAGAACGAATGAGACATTCAAAATTGCGAAAGGTTGTTTACGGTGGTTTCATATATGTAAACGTCAAAACAGAAATTGACAAATTTTGGCATTTTTACTAATTTTTTTCATTTTCAAAATAAAATAGGTATTGTACCTATTTTTTGTTTAATGGGGTGCTTGTAAATAAAATAGTATACAAACCTCGGAGAGAAGTTTTCGTTACTGTCGAGAGATTTAAATTGTTAATGAGAACTAACTCACACTTACCTACCCGCTATGCAATATACTATTTTGCGTTTATATGGTTTTTATCTTTTTTTTTGTGTTATTCTTAATTGGGTGTCTAATATTAGTACGATTTATTTTTCTCCATATGAAAAAGAAAAAGACTGAAGGCAAATATAAAATTTATTGCATACATTATTTCAGAAACTTATAGGCAACAAAATCTTCAATTTAACTTAAAGCGGAAACTGGGGACCATCGGAGTAGGTAAAGACTGATAATATGGGTTTCACGCAGGATGTAAAATCTGGATGGATGCAACAATAAAGTTGCGAAACGTCGACAATTTAAAAAAGAAACTTTTTTTTTACTGGATCTCAAGCCCAAATAACACACCTCTCTAACATAACAACAAAAAGATCGTTAACGAAAATCATTTAGAAACTTAAAAAAATTATTACTAAAAAAAATTATCCAATTTATCTCAAATTTTGCACAAATATCAAGTGTAACATAAGAATAACCTCGTAACATTTTGATATGAATTCAAGATTGCAAAAGAAAATAGCGGCCTAATAAAATATTTAAAAAATCAGCCTGAAAATATTATTTATTAAATTAATTTCAATTTATGTGCAAGAATTAAGTGTGATATGGAGATAAATTGGTAAAGTTGTGGTTCGAATTTAATATAGGGAAACAAAATGATGGCCAAATAAGAGTTCTAAAAAATCAACGTAAAAAAATATTGTTCAATTGACTTTAATTTGCAGAAAAATTAAATGTGAAAATGGAATAAACTGATATGAATTCAATATGACGTAACAAAATGACGATATGTGTCAATGTAAAAACTACTTATTAAATTTACTTTAAATTATGACCAAAAGTCAAGAGCCGCATAGGTAGAAAGAAACTGGCAAAATATTGGTAGGAATTCAATATGATGGAATAAAATTACGCCCAATAAAAATGTTTGAAAAGACAGTATATGTAACACATATATACTGTGACTATGTACTGAACTAAATTGGGTCACCCTTTACTATTCCTAAGAAAATAACGAGGGAAGTTCCGGGTAAAGGAAATTTACCGATTTTTGTATACACTAATCGAACTCTAAAAACAAAAAATGCTAGTTTAATAACCTTTAGATGTAATATTATGTAACTAGTATACAGATCTTTAAAAATAGAATGAAATATCTTTTTGCCCGTAATTATAGTATTTACCCGCTTAACAACATGGGAGATTTATTTGAATTCCATGGAAAATATTTCAACATAACTGACACAGTCATATTATTCATATAAAACCGTAGTCAACGAAACTATGAAAATTAGTCGCCGCAATATTCCAAATAAAGCACCCCGGGCTTACTGAAAAACAAAAATGAACGATTTCCGTAAAAATTCATCTATTCACACTACAGATTTAAAATTCAAAAATTAGCGAAACAGTGATCTGTCAAATTACGATTCAATGTGTCGCAACCACCAAACAAAGTTTTTAGATATGAAACCTGTTTACCTAATATTTATGAATCAACCTAAAATAATGTCGTTAAGTACAGCAGTCAGCGAAATTCGAGAGAGGAGGCGTATTTATCTGATGGAATATAATGATGCCGAAAAACATATTTTCTCAAATCCGTCAGTATGTCTGTGTGTCTGTCTGTCAGTCTGTTCGCGGCATAGCTAAAAAACTATTTACCCAATTGAGTTCAAATTTTGGTCAAAAATTAAGGGTCATATGGTAACATTTTGGTAAAAATCTAATTTCGCAAAACAAAATGGCTGCTTAATATACAAATCCAAGATAGCGGAACAAAATGGCGGCTTAATAAAATATTTAAAAATTCTGCTTGAAAAACTAATGGACTGATTTCAAATTGTCTGCTATAACTAACTGTGGTATAGACATTAACTATTAAAAATTGTGGTTCTAATTCAAGATGTTGGAACAAAATAGCGGCCAAATAGAATGTCTGTAGTCGTGAAAAATCACCCTCTCAAGTTTCACATATCTTCATAGAAGGTGACAAAAAATGTTTTATATATATGGCGAAACAAAATAGCGGCCTAGTGAAATGTTAAAAAAATTATTACTAAGAAACTAGTTATCCAATTCAACTCAACTTTTGCACAAAAATCAAGCATTTTGTGGGAATCAACTAGTAAAATTTTGGTACGAATACAAGAGGGTGGAACAAAATGGCGGCTTAATAAAATATTTAAAAAGATGTTTGTAATTGTGAAAAAATCACCCTCTCAGGTTTTTCGTATCTTCACGTTTTAGCCTCCCTAGGCGCCAAAAATAAGTTTTATCAGTTCCGTGCTCGGTTTGTCTGTCTGCCTGTTAGTTTGCGGCATTGCTTAAAAACTACTTATCAGATTGACTTCAAATTTTAGTCAATAATTATGGTTCATATGGGGATGACCTGGTAGATGGCGGCATAGTGAATTGTAAAAAAATATTAAAAAACTAATTGTCAAATTTACCTCAAATTTTGCACAAAATTCAAGTGTTACATGGAAAGGAACTGCCAGTATTTTGGTATGAATATAAGATAGCAAAAGAAAATAGCTCCCTAATAAAATGTTTAAAAAATGAGCCTGAAAAACAACTTATTAGATTAATTTCAAATTTTGTGGTGATATAGAGATGGTAAAGTTGTGGTACCAATTCAAGATAGCGGAACAAAATGTCGGCCAATTTTTTTTTAATCTTATTCAACTGACTTTGTTTTGCAGAAGAATTTTTTCAGTCCTTTACGTTTCGAGGTCCCTAGATGCCGAAAAACATGTTTTCTTAATTCCGTCGGTCTTGCTGCCTGTCGGCCTGTCTATCGGTCTGCCTCACACTGGATCGAGTTTATATCAGTAGTTTGACATTTCATTTTTATAATATATTTTTAAGAATACTTTGCAAAACAATACTTTTTTTTATTAAATATTCCATAAGTTTGAAATTAAATAAACTCTAATTGTTTTTTGTAGATTTACAGGGTGTCTAAAATAAGATATCATATCCCCCTATCTAGAGAACTATAAAATATAGAGGAAAAATTTAAATGCACACAATTCTTAGGTTATTTTGAAATTTTAGTTTATTATGTTTTCCTTTATACAGGTTGCTGCATTTTGTTTCGGCTAAAATAAAATTTTTTATTTTAAATAGGACACCCTATATATTATTACAAATTATGATAGTGCGCTTTAAGACGAGTTCAACGATACATAATAGGATGGGTCTGTGATGCAATGTTTTATACCTATTCACTCACTCACCGTTTTAGACTTATTGAAGATCATCCTCACCATGTAACTTATTTTTTCTTTAAAAAACTTTCAATTTTTGTAATTTAACAAGTAACATTTATGTACTATTATTTATTACTAAAAATACTTTTTTCACCCTTGGCCATAATATTATTAACTAGGATCACTTTAAATTTTCATATGATATTTTGTAATCAGGTGCATATATAAAAAAATTTAAACTGGTTTTAGGACTAGCATTATCCTTTCCGAAAACCTTTAAATGTTTTATATTAGTTTATATTTTTATAAGAAAACTAAATTAATGAAAACCATTAATTTAAGCAGCAAGAGAATAAACAACTGTAAAATAATAAACAAATAAAAAATTCTTCATGTTTCATCTTCATGAGCAACACATGAAGTAAATTTCTAGCTTTTATCGGTTCTTATCGTTTTTGTTAAAAAGTAATAAATAGGGGGGATATAAAATTTTTTTAAAACAATTTAGTTATCTTTATTTCATTATTTGATAATCTCATCGAAGGTCATTAAAATAAGCAATTTTACTATTCAGCTTAATGATTAAAGCTTAACTATACATACAAGAGTAGTTTTTCCGTACCATATCAGTAGACTGAATGATATTAATCTAGAAATAATACAAAATCACTTTATTGACAATTTTTGTAGTCAAATTTATTAACAAACTTTAATTCTAAAGAAAATAGTTAAGTCATATCCAGTAGTTCTACCCACTTCCTCGGGAAGATCTTGCTTTTTACTGATAAAAATAGATCGCAAAGCAATCGTTTTTAAAATCACGCCGAAACTATTAATAAGTTCTTCATTCAGACCTGTTACTTTTGAGGAGAGCTTTGAGTAATTATTTTCTTTTAGGGGAGGGGGCAGGTTAGGTCAGCATTTTATACTGAATTTAACACGTTAACTTAGACATTTATTACCCACCATGTTTGATTATTTTGCAAGATTGAATAAATTAAAATCATTAGGAACTCGAGAAAAATCACATAATTAGATCATTCATCATTACTTTCCCTTAAGGGGACAGATTGGGGCAGCATTTTATTATGTGTTTATTAAGTGGACATGTTGGTCTGTTATGCACAGGCATTAGTTTTGTGGAATGCTCTGGATAAATATATGATAATTAAGAATTAATTATTGCCTACAACATAAATTCACTTATTTGACATTTATGGTCATAGAGAAAACGTCAAACAGTCTAAGCAATTTAAAGTTGTTTAAAAACACAAATAAATCCTCTGAAAACACAATGTAATGATAAAGTTAACTTTAATTTAAAAAAAATCAGAATATGAACCGCCTAGAACTTGTCATAAAAATTTTACTATTCTGTACAATTCTAAAAACCCAACTTTCATAGCCCTACAAACATATTCCCCTGAAATATTTTTAAAAAATAAAAAATTAAGTATACAGATACATACTTTAAAATTTCAAAAATGTTATTACTTTATTATTATTATAATTTTCACATTTTGCCAAATGTTCAAAGATTAACACAGGCTTGTTCCAGAGTGTGCCTGTTCGCAGCACGTCTAAAAGACTGCCTACCCGATTGACTTTTTGGTCAAAATTTAAAAGTCGTATGGGAATGACCTGGCCACATTTTGATAAATATCCAATATGGCGCAACAAAATGACGGCCTATCCAAATGTTACGAATACTGAAAAACTACTTATACAGTTTTCGTCAAATTTTGCAAAAAATTCAAGTGCTAGTTAGAAATTAACTAGTAAAAATTTGGTACGAATCCAATATAGCGCAATTAAATCTCGGCTTAATAAAATATTTAAAAATTCGGCCTGAAAAGAAGTACTTAATTGATTGATTTCAAATTTTCTACAAGAATTAACTGTTATATAGGTAAAATTGTGGTACAAATTCAAGATGGAGGAGGAAAATAGCGGTTAAATGAAATGTAATCGTAAAAAACACAGGTTTTTACATATATTTACGTTTTAACGCCCCTAGATGTCAGAAAATATATATTTTCTCAATTCCATTTGTCTGACTGTTGGTTTGTTTGTCTGTCTGTCTGTTCGCGGCGTAGTTGAAAACTATTACTACCCGACTGACTTCAAATTTTGATAAAAAATTAAGGGTTAAGTGGGGAGGACCTGGTATCGTTTTAGTAAAAGTCCAAAGTGAAATGTTAAAAAAAATATTACTAAAAAATAAAATATCCAATTTATCTCAAATTTTGCACAAAAACCAAGGAATCAACCTGTAAAACTGTAAATAATAAATTATTTAAAAAATCGGCCTAAAAAACTACTTTTTAGGTAAATTTTAAATTTTGGATATCTATTAAGATTAGAGATTATCTGGTAAAATTGTGGTACGAATTCAAAACGGAGAAACAAAATTAAATTGTCTAAAAAAATCAATGTAAAAAATCTTGTTTTCTAACTGAATTGGGTTACACTTTACTTTTTAATGACATGAAAGATTCATAACGAGGGAAGTTCCGAATAAAGGAAATTTACCGATTTTTTTTACTGTTGTATTAATATTATATAAATGTATATATGTCGAACAGAAGCTTTCACGGCTTTGGTCAATTAAGAAATCATAATTCTTGGGATAAGACCGTGTCAAATTGGAATTACTATCCGACATTTCGCCTTCGATTGCTCCAGGCATTTTCAGGGATCTTTTCTTCACAAGATCTGAACAATGAATGAGCTCGAAGAGATTCAGGCGGGCTTTTATACCCAACTTGTGCTCGCTGAACCGTGACCCTGTGTAAATATTGGCTTCCATGTGTAATGTAGACCGTAATCGGTATCTCTATTGAAATTTTTTGTATGTTTAAATATTTCAGTAAATTCTCTAATTTTTCGTTTATAAAATCCTTAAACCAATGCTAGAACCTCGGTTTCCTTTACATTTATAATATGGCCAGCACTATGCTGATGTTCAGCTACAGCAGATTGAACAAATTGTTTCCTTTTAATACATCGTTCATGTTCCTTAAGTATAGTTGATATTGAGCGTCCTGTTTCTCACACATACACTTCTCCACAGGAGCAAGAAATTTTATATACTCCTTCTGTTTGGAAAGGTACACTATCTTTCGGCGATTGCAAGCACTGTCCAATCTTCTTACGTGTATTGAAGATTGTACGTATGTTGGACCACCGAAGTAATTATCCTATTTTGTCTGTAGTGCCACGTATGTAGAGAAGATCAGCACTACCTAACGGTGGCTTTTTATCGTTCTCCTTTGGCGGAGTTGGAGTACTATATCTTTTAATTGAACGCGTAATATCTTCAGTGCAATAGCCATTCCCTCTGAGAGCTTCGGTCAGTTTCAATGTTTCCGATGTTAAAGAATCTTGATCAGAAATCGAAGTAGTTCTGAATACTAATGAGTTAATAACCGATTTCTTTTGTGCTGGGTGGTGATGGGAATTTAATGTTTGTTTATGCTGTTTATTTTTTATTTTTCCTCTTTCTTAATATTTTTGTTTTACCCTTTGTATTTATATTATTTATATCACTACATCAGGAATTGTGTTACACTTCCGTAGAATTGAGCACGAAATATTGTCTAGATTTAGTTTAAGTTACGTTATATTTTAAATTAGAAGTTAGTTTTGGCAAGAAATTAAAATAAAATGTCGAAAATTGCGTGTGCTTATTATTACCAATATCATTATTAATTGATTATTAACTATATTTTTATTCTATTTTTAAAATTACTTCATGTTAATGTCAAAAAGACAAAGTAATATATTCACAAAGGAGTTAATTAATTGCATCATTAGAGAGATAATCCGCCTCTCCTACATGTATATTGACCTACCTACTCATCCTGTAATTAATGCAGGGGCAAAGCGTTGGATTACCGTTACAAATAACAGCAGAGCTGCAATAGCGTTAGAGATATGCAAATGGAAGCAGTTTTGCGAGATAGTGCTTATGTTGCAAAATCTTGGAGTTGCATACTGTTTTTTGATGTCGCTAATGTCTGTTTTTACTTTCCTCGTAAAGGGAAGTATGTAATCGTGAAAAAATTACTCCGAGATTTTTCAGGTCTTTACGTTTCAGGGTCCCTAGATGCCGAAAAACATGTTTTCTCAATTCCATCGGTCTGTCTATGTGTCGGTCTGTCTGTTCGCAGCATAGCTAAAAAGCACCACTAATCCGATTGACTTTACATTTTAGTAAAAATTAAGGGTCATATAGAGATGACTTGGTAATTTTTTGGTAAAAAATACAAGATGGCCAAACAAAATGGCGGCCTAGTAAAATGTTAAAAACATTTTTGCTAAAAAACTATTCATCCAATTTACATTTTGCACAAAATTCAAGTATTATGAGGAAATCAACTGGCAAAATTTTGGTACGATCCAAGATAGCAAACCAAAATAGCTTCTTAATAAAATATTTAAAAATTCAGCTTGGAAGATTACTTAATGGATTGATTTCAAATTGTGTGTAATAATTAATTATGGTACTGATGATGAACTGGTAAAATTGTGGTACGAATTCAAGATGGCGGCTAAATAAAATCTTTTTAGTCGTGAAAAAATTACCAGGTTTTGTATATCTTCATGTTAACTAACGTTCCTAGATGCCAAAAAAAATATATTTTATCAATTCTGTCGGTCTGTCTGTCTGTTTATCGGTCTGTCTATACACGGCGTAGCTAAAAAAACTAAACCTATGGAGTTTAAATTTTGAATTAAGGGTAATATATGGAATCTGGTAAAATTCCAATATAGCGAAACAAAATGGCGATCCAGTGATATGTTTCTGATCTCAAAATTTTGCACATAAATCAAGTATTATGATAAAATTGACCTTTGAGTGGGAATCCAAGATGGCGAAACAAAATGACGATTTAAAAAAATATTTAAAAATTTAGCTTGAAAAAACTACCTAATATATTGATTTCAAATTTTGCGGAATAATTAACTGGTATAGAGATAAACTGGTAAAACTGTGGTACGAATTCAAAATGGCGGGACAAAACGGCGGCCAAATAAAATATTTCTAATCGTGAAAATATTACCAGGTTTTATATATTTTCACGTTTTAGCGTCACTAGATGCCAAAAAATATTTACTTTATCAATTGCGTCGGTCTGTCAGTTCGCGGCTTTACCTAAAAAATACTTTTCCGATTCACTTAAAATTTTATTCAAATATTAAAGGACCTAGTAACATTTTAGTAAAAATCTAATTTGGCGGATCAAGGTGGCGGCCTAAAAAAACGTTCAAAAAATATAACTAAAAAACTAATTACCCAATACTTGATACTTCGCACAAAAATCAGGTGTTATATAGGAATGAACTGGTAACATTTTGGTATGAATCCAAGTTAGCGAAATAAAAGGCGGACTAATTTAAAAAATCAGCCTGAAAAACTACTTTTAAATCTTGTGCATATAGAGATAAACTACTAAGTTTGTGGTTCGAATTTAAGATGACAAAACAAAATGCCGCCCAAATAAAATATTTAAAATATCAACGTATAAAAATTTGTGAACTAGAGAAGTATTTACAATATTTCTTTTATATCCTCAGTTATAATCGTAATGAAAGAAATTTTTTGAGCAACCTTGTATAGTAGTAACATAACGTAACATTAAGAAACGACTCAAAAGTGTAACCTAAAAATTAAACAAATCTATTATTATGCCGTATGAAAAATATTCAGTTTGAAAATTTTAATTTAATTTTTTGATTTACCCTCTATAATACCTAACTAAAAAATAGTCTTATGTATCCGAAACAATATATTTAAAATAAGAGAAATCCGTCAATTTGTTAAATCCATACCCATACCGTATCTATAAAATTAACATGTTTCATAATATCTCTTCTTTGATCACCCTGCCCTGTATGTGTACTTTTGTCATGGAGATAATAAAAAAATGCCGAAATGTTCCCGAGGTACTTTCTCGGCGAATATTATGATGGATCAAAAAAAAACTTCGCAAAAATTGGTAATGAAAGATTAGAGAGAAGAAATCTCTTTAAACCAGAGGTGTCCCGTCGTTCTTTAAATAATATGGCACTCCTTTTTGACTATACGAACTTCAGATAATTAAAAAATGTAAGTATGCCCAATGAACCTTTATCTATATTTGTCTGTTTTCTTTCGTGTTCCCGGGCAACTGCCTACGTCGACTATTATTGGACCACCCAGTATAGTGATACGCGATTTACAAGTCCAGATTTTACAAGGGCAGTCAGCATCAGATCCAGTGAACAAGATTTATCAAAATTTTAATTTATGCACTTCGACTTTGGGCTACTCGGGTATGCCAAAAGTGGCCCTCTGTCTCCGTTTGCCATATTACTTTATACAGGGGCCGTCATTGTGAAGTGCTATACAGGGCGTTTGCTAATTGCGTGCTGATGTTAAAGGGGGTCTTTTTATGTCCTAAAAGTCCTTTGAGATACAGGATGGTAAAGTTTATAAAGAAAACATTTTTTTTCATCTCAATTCTGATGCTATTGTAGATAACTGCATGAAATTTGATACACGTCTTCTATGAATTAGGGAACATACGGATTTACCCAGGTTAATTACATATGCACGCCACCGGTAGAAATTTCAAAAATTTACTGTTAATAAAAAAATGCCCTTTTATGCATAAAAGACGTGTATCAAATTTCACACAGTTATTTATCTATAATAGCATCAGAATTAGGATTTTAAAAAAATGTGTTTTGTATCTCCAAACTTAAGACTTTTAGGTTCATATTAAACTTTCTTCTTAAAAAGGTGCAAGAATCAACCCCCCTTTAACATTAGCACGCAATTTGGAAACGCCCTGTATAGTACTTCAGAATGACGCCCCCTGTACAAAGTAATATGACAGATGGAGACAAACGGTCACTTTTGACAAACCCGAATAGCCCAAAGTCGAACTGCATAAGTTAAAATTTTGATAAATCTTGTTCATTGGAATCAGATCACATTGATGTGTTAATTTTGGAAAAATATGAGTTCTGTAGTTTTTCAAATATTAATTGCAATATTAGATATCTTTTGACACCCGGTATTGAACAGAAAATTAATTATTTTGAAGCAATTTATTGACAGCTACTTTATGAACAATTTTACAAAATATATGAAAAAAAACTAAGCCATTTTTGAAGTTGACGACTATGATTCTAATGGTTCAATTCCTTCTAAATCGATGTCTTCCTCTGAAAATGATGAGGTTTCGTCGTCACTACTTGAAGATCCCAGTATAATAACTAAATCATTTTAATTTTTATTTAAGCCACGAATCATATGAGCTTTTGTAGAGTATTTAGTTGGCACTTTATCTTATACGTGAGAATGATAAAACGCATTATCCATTACCATGACTGATTTGGGAGGAATGTTAGGTAGAAGCTTCTCGAGCAATCACTTTTCAAAATTATCTCTATTCATCTGTCCATGATAGTCTCCAGTTGTTAGTCCCGAGCGAAAAACTAAAGCAGCACCTAGAACAAATCCGGCTTCTGAACCAGCATGAACTATAATAAGGCGACTACTAGAGCGGATTCCCTGAACAACACCTGTTATACTTTCACTTACCAGCATTTGTTCACTGTCATATCATTATCTACCCAGGTTTCGTCTAAATACACAATATTGCGTCCTTCTTGCCTATTATTGCCTTACAATTGATAGATATTTCACCCGCCAGTGAAAAATATTTGATCTCTCAATGAGCAATTTTCGTTTATTTTGGCACTTGCGCCAAACAAAACCATTTGATCGTAAAAGCAGATTTAAGGTTTTATACCCATACGGAAAATCTATTTTGTTCTTTACAGCACGAAGTAGGGGTTTGCAGGTCGGAACCTTCTTCAAGTTTATATAAAAATCCTCTATTGTTCGTCGAATTACTTGAAAATCACCATCGTCAATTTTATCTTTGTATGATAATCGGGGTCTTTTTTTACCAGGAGATTTTAAAGGTGAAGTAGAACATGAGCGATCATAATGTTCTCTTTGAGTTTTTCTTACACCACTTTCCGAAACACCGGTGTAAATGCAGTCTGTTCGATTTTGAATTGGAATAGTCAAACTATTATTTTCAGCTTCTCTAGTACAGGTCTCTTTAACGCTTCACGTGCACCGCTTCGAATTGTTTTTCCTCTTTTGCTCGCCATCGTTACTTCGAAATAATAATTCAAATTCAACGCAACGCATTTATACAGAAATGAAAACAAATGCTCGAAATGTATAGGCGCCACTGGAAATAACTAGAGCCTTCTAGCGGCAAGTGCATGGAGAGTCTCCATCATCATCCAGGCACATCCCAATTACAAGTGGACCAGTGCGAAATTTACTAAATCCTCGATTAATTTTCCATACCGCATAGCTGGCGTACTTTATAGGTGAAGCGGCAAACTATTACAACAAATAAAATAACATAAAATTTATTTGCGTACTCAAATTTTACTTTTCCGCTTGCTTAAGACTATGAACTTTTATATTAAGGACCGCCCGGTTTTCTTTCGTGTACCGCACTTTACTTATTCTAAACTAAAGATATTCGTCTTTAAAAATGTTCGAAATCGAATTGTTTATAAAATGCACTTTAGTGATAACATTGCTGCTTAGATTGACCGTTGATTGTTCAATTACCCACTATTGAACATTATTTATGCTTTGTTATGTTAATAGTTTTAATAGGTCATAAACAAAGATTCTTTTTGCAAAATAAGAATTAAATCACCCCATAATCTGAAGTAGTTTTAATAGTCCGTAACCTTCCTGTTTATTAAAATATTTAAATATTTTTGCAGTGAAACACTAATGCCGAAAAACACGTTTTCTCAGTTGTCGGTCTGTCTGTTTGTCAGTCTGTGTGTTCGCAGCATAGGTAGCTAAAAAACTATTTATCCGATCAACTTCAAATTTTGATAAAAAATAAAGTCATATGGGGATGACCTAGTAACATTTTGCTAAAAATCCAATACGACGAAACATACTAGCGGAGGAGTGAAATGTTAAACAGTTATTATTAAGAAACTACTGACTCAGTTTATCTCAATATTACTATATAAAGATGGCGAAACATAATGGCGGCTTAATAAAATATTTAAAAATTTAGCCTAAAACGCTACTTTAAATTTTGTGCTATAATTAATAATGGTATAAAGATGAACTCGTAAAATTTGTGGAACGAATTCAAGATTGCGGTACAAAATGGCGGCCAAATAAAATGTTTTTATTCGTGGTTTTACATATCTTCATGTTTTAGCATCCCTAGAAGCCAAAAACATATGTTTCATGAATTTCGTCTCTCTCTCTGTCGGTCAATTTCTCTATCTGTCAATTCGCGGCATGACTTACAACAACAAACAGACATTAGAGATCATATGGGGGTGACATGCTAATATTTTAGTAAAAATCTAATATGCCGGAACAAGATGCCGGTCTAGTGTAACTTTTGAGAAAATATTACTAAAAAAACTAAATATCCAATTTACTTCAAATTTGTGTTACATAGGAATGAACTGGTAACATTTTGGTATGAATATACGAGAGCAAAACAAAATGGCGTTCTAATAAAATATTAAAAAAAATTAATCTGAAAAGCTGCTTATTAGATTAAATTCAAACTTTGTGCAAGCATTAAATGTGATATAGAGATAAACTAGTAAAATTGTGATACAAGGACAAAGTGGCGGCCGAATATTTTTTTAGATCAGCGTAAAAAAAATCTTAAGTTTAAGACTTTAAGTTTTGCAGAAAAATTAAAAGTGATAGGGATAAACTGGTACGAATTCAACACGACGTAACAAAATGGCGGTGTGTCAATGTAAAAACTACTTATTGAATTTATTTTAGATTGTACTCAAAAATCAAGTGTTGCATGGGTGATAAAATATAATATCGGTAGGAATCCAATATGATGGGATAAAATGGCGCCCAATGAAAATCTTTAAAAAACAGTATAAAAGTGTTACAAAATGACTATGTATTGATCTAAATTGGGAAAAACTTCACTATTCGGAATGAAAGGAAAGATTCATAACGAAGGAAGTTCCGGGTAAAGGAAATTTACCTTTTTTTTATATTTACGTTGGTATTCGTTATAAATAAAATTAAGATTTCGATATTTATTAAAGGTTTAAAAATGGGTATTAGGAATTGGTTTAATATAATTACATTTGATGTTTCTTGTTCTGTTTTTGTTTTCCGATGTACATTTGAATATTTCATGTATTTTTTTTACTTTTTTTAGTTTGTAAAGTTGCACGCATTGAAAAAATATACGCCATCGCACATTTAACTAGAATAAATTATATAACTTTTATGCAAATCATAATTTGAAATAACTGTTTTACGCTTCATACTAATTTCTTCGACTCCATATCTTAGCAATACGGATTTGATATTTCCTATACTTTTTTAAATTATTTTATCATTCGGTATATATTTTTTTTTTGAGATCATTGCAATATTTTAAACATATTTTATGTTTCCCTATGCCCAAATTTGATACGTTAAAGTAGAAAAGCTCACAAAAGTTAATTACATCAATAAATATGAAAAAATTAGAGTCGTCATTTTCGGGAGAAAAGTAGTTAAATGGGTCTGCCGGTCCAATTTACATTTGAAAAATTAAAATTACCACAGATTTGAAGTTTATTCGAGATATTTTATCTAAAAGAGTGTACAGCTTTTCAACAGATGGCAGCATTGATATAGCGCATACCAAATGTCCTCGGAGTCGCCCTCCTAATCCAACCATCTAACCACTTGCACACATCCGCTAATGTATATCAGTGAACATCCACCATAACTTTTACCACCCGCAATAGCGTCAAAAAACTGCGAGGTTCTCAAATAATTCATTATCATGAACGGAGCAGTTCAACCAAGTTTCAATTAAAAACACTATGTCGTAGTTACACGGCATTAGACTAACTTTGAAATCAAAAGTTGTTCTTGAGCCTCGCAGATTTTGATAGAACACGGACAAGGGCCCGAAGACAAGTGACTACGTTTACAAAGAAAACATTTATGTAAGCCGAAGCTAGGTTACATTTTTCCAATCTCCTCTTCACTACAAATTTGCATTACCGTCTTAAGTAGTATTTTGTTTTCTGACAGGTGTTCATTAATATACATTTGCGCAAAAATGCCTTAGAGATCCAGGCTTCTTTTTACCTTCGCTGCCTCTAAGACATTATCTCTTACTTTCCTGGATGTATAAATATATTATCGTTTTGGGTATATTTGGTTTAAATCAATGAACATGGTGTATAATTTTGACTATGTTATCCGAAATTTGTAGTCCTAAAGAGAATTTAATTTTGCCAAAGATATTTGTAAGTTTTTATCCTGTTGTTCAGGAAATCGTACTCCAGTATTGTTTAATTTGACAAGCGGTTCCGTTTTACTTACTCTCCTCAATAGATCCATAAGATCATTTTTAAAAAATTGATTTTGGACTTTGGATAAGCTTTACTTGCTTAACTTATCTATAACTTCTTGAAAACAGATACATTCTTGGAGCAAAATGTTACTGAGGTCAACAAACCCTCTTGATGTTCTTTAAGAAGGTTCACCCATAAAATTTTGTGGTTCATTTTGTAGATAACCGTCAGGAAAAATCGCAGTGTAATTGGTGTTGTTATTATTTATAAATCTTGTCTTTTGGACCTAGAATACAGTATGAGTATAGATTTTTTCTTAAAAAGTTATTAGCTATCAGAACTGTAGAGTTTCGTTTGGTATATATTTCAATAAGTTATAAAAAATATAAATACTCTTGAAGCTGTTTGCTTTTTACTGCAAACACGTATCATAAACCTATGAATTATGTAGGATCAGACCTTTTTGTTTAATTTCAGTAAAAAATAACCCACAATGTCCCTTGTAATAAATTTGACCATATAAACAAATATAAATATTACATAAACTGTAATATGTTTTGCTTTTCTTCATTTTACGGGAAGTTTAATTATTGTAACAACTCTGAACTTTAGGTACCCGGATAAAGGGAGCAGATGGCGGGAACATAAAATTTTACGTCCATAACTTACATTTCTCGAGATCTTTAAGTCCCAGTCTAATAAATATTCGTACTTACATACGTACATTTATATATACATATTTGAAAAAAATATACATTCGCTACCCTATTTATTTTGTTAATAACTGTTATCAATATATCTTTATAGGCTATCAAAAAATAAGTTATATAATTTTATATTTTCTTTAAAAAAATACAATTTTATTCAAGAAAATTAAATTTTACTGACTTTGGAAATATTTTATTAGATCGCTAGTTTGTTTTGTCACCATCATTCTACCTACTCATCGCTATTTCATACTTGTTTTTTGAACAAATTTTAAAATCAGTCTGATGTTTAGTTTTTGAGCTTTTCCCCGAACAGACCGACAAACGAAAATGAGGTAACACGCCTATTAGAATCTTGGGACCCTAAAACGCAAAAATCTGCGTATATCTCATAAAAATTATATTTTTTACGATTATCATATATGTATTATATGTAAACATGTGTCGGATATCTTCACTTTTGGTACGGAAAATGAAAATTACATTTTCCATATTATTGGAAAAGCAGGAATTTTTAAATGGGATTTCGACAATATTGAACATTTTTAGTTTCGTTAAAAGGGATTCCTGCTGCATATGAAAATAATCAAAACAATGCTCATTTTTCATGCGAATATTAAATATACTTTTATAAGAAAATTAGAAAATTATTGGATGTGACAGATTAAAACAATTAAATTCTCTGAATCACCACCAAAATATTTATAAAGCTTTAATCCTTTTTGTAGCGCCTTCATATCTAAAGTAAGGCATTAAAATGAAACATATTTTACAGATGAATTGATTTTTATTCGGCGTCTTGCTCTCATCAATAATGTACAAAAGACCAGATCCTTACTAAGTGCTATTGTGCTCCGTTATTTCCTAAGGGAGAATCAATGTTTAGCTTAAATATTTTATACTTGGATCGAATTCCAAAGAGCATTTGATTTGCTTACTACAAGTTGACGTGTATATTTGATATCTATCTAAACTTCTTTAAAGCAAATTCCTGTAAAGTTTCGCTTTATTTGCTTGACATGTTTAAGTTAATACCTAGACATCAAAAGGTATCTTGATCAAGCGTGGCTATGAAACTAAAAATGTATGTCAAAAATAATTATGTCAAAGCTTGTTAGGTTAGTTGTCTTACTGACATTCTCAATCAACGTGCAAGTGAAATGTTTACAAACGACCACAAATAGATCATTTTAAAATCATTGGGACATTGTTTTACTACAGTGAATTAAACTTACATGATTGAAACTTATTTTCGTACTGGCATACGAGTTGATGAAGTATGGAAATATAATCAACGTGTCCGTTTGCAAGATTTCGGCAATCACTTTCCCAACTTAGCAGTAAATCCACTGAATTTTCATGCATACCTTACAAATTGTGTTAATGCGTTTCGCGATACTTGATCTGCGTCTCAAAGTAAAGGTGCTGGTCCGCCATACAGAAGTACTGTAGTTCGTACAGAAGAAGTTGTTAATGATATTCGATAACGAATTTACTCCACGTAAAAGCCTACAAAATCTTTGACATTTTTGGCTCAAGAAATTGGACTTTCTTTCTTATGGAACATGTCAAACAATTGCCAAGAATGCACTCATATAAGATGCAATCATATCAAGCTCTTTTGCGGGCAGATCACTCCAGACGTTTTGCGTACGTGGTTTGTTAATAATTTAATGAATAATGATGACATCCTAACCTTTATTTCTGATGAAGCGTGGCTTCATCTTTCGGGTTACATGAATTCTCAAAATATGAGAATGTAGAGGACTGACAATTCACATATATTTGTCTACAACTGATCCTCATAACATCGGAGTTCGGATGGCAGTATTTCGCAGAAGAATAATTGACCCGCCCCATTTTCTTCAATTTTACTGCTTCTGCTGAGAGGTATGGAAATAACATTTTAATAGAATTTGTGCTAAATCATGATAAACCAGGCACCGCACACAGGATATGAGAAACAATAGCTTTTCTTCACGAATTTTTTGATGACAGAATAACAAGTTTTCACACAGAGGTTGAAATTAAAATATTTAAAACTCCTGTCAACCATTTGCATGAACTAAAACATAGAATTGGTGCAAAATGTGCAAGTTTAAGAAAATGGATTTAATATGCTGATAGCAAAATTATACTTCTGAATTTATTAGTAACATGTTGACTGAGAACGTCAGTCAACTTTGACAGAATTATTTTCGATGTACGTTTTTAGTTTCGCAGCCACGCTTGATCAAGATAATTTTTTATATATTACATTTAAAGACACATCCATTTCGAGATAAGTCAGGAAATACTTCAGAGGAAATTAAGACAATTTTGTACTTAGAATGCCAGCAATACATAGTAATAACTGATTTTATTAATTGCAATATTCATCAATGCCTAACAAATTTATTAAAATAACTAGCTCCTGGAGATTAATATAAAGTAATTAAAGATATATTTTAGTCTGATGGTCTTGTGATGTCTATCATAAGGCACGTTTTAATTTCCGCATATTATCATAATATATAAGTTTACGGGAAAACGATCGGTCTATACTTAGACTAAGTGAAGAGTAGGATGGCTCTGTTTCTAACTTTGTTTTTATATATAGTTTGCAGTATTAGTATATGTTGAAATATGTACAATTTTTAGGGTTTATTTTGTGTCTTTCTATAACAGAAGGGAAAAAGCGTGACAAACAACTTTTTTTGAATGGCGCATCCTATTTGTTATATGCCGATTCTAACATATAGCGGGTGTTTCAAAAGAACCGGAATGAGTAAATATATATATATATATATATATATATATATATATATATATATATATATATATATATATATATATATATATATATATATATATATATATATATATATATATATATATATATATATATATATATATATATATATATATATAAATATATATATTTATATATATTTATATATATATATATATATATATATATATATATATATATATTGATTATGCTACTACCCTTATTAAATAGGCTTGGAACTCAATTAAAATGCAAGCAAAGGCAGAACGGAAAGAAGTTTTTTTATTTTTAGGTGTATCAGATGTAGAATCTTGCGCCACATCTTGCGCCACTTTTGTGTGGGGATCTTGGGATAACTCTAAGAGCTAACCACGTAAGTTTCAAAAAAACACAACAAGATTTAATCCAATTTATCTTAGGATCCCTAGACGAAACATATTTTCTTAATTCGCTTCGGTCTCTAGATCTGTCTGTAGGTTAAAAACTACTTATCGTATTGACTTTAAATTTTGGTCACAAATTAAGGGTCAGAAGGGGATGAAATGTTTACATTTTGCTACAATACAAAATAATAAAATTAATTAAATTTTGCAATAAAATCGAGTAAACATCTGGTAATATTTTGACATGAATCCAAAATGTCGAACCAAAATGGCACCTTATTGAAAACTTAATACTAAAAAACTACTTACCAAACTTACGTAAAAGTCAACTAGTAAAATTTTGATACAAATCCCATGTGGCTAAGATGGAAATGTGTCAGTCATTTCGTTGCCAGTGTAACTGACTATATCATAGAGGGCACAAAATAAAAATATATAAACGTCACTTTCCCGAAAACAGCTGAAATTAGGTGATGATGGTAACAGCGCAGAAATCGATCTTAGGAGTTTAGCCCCACTTTGATGTAATTAAATGCAGAATCACGCTTTCTATACATTTCCGACCGAAGAATAGTGCAAATGTTTTACCATTTTTGTTCACGCATATTACATGATACACGGTACAGATGGTACTGGTGTACATCAGTTTGTTGTGTTTCGTTAAAGCCAACGTTCTTAGCTCTTGGAGTTATTCCAAGGCCACTCACAGATGGTGCCCGATTCTACATCTTGGATACCTAAAAAGGAAAATGTCCCTTTCATTTTGCGTTTGATTGCATTATAATTGGATTCCAAGCCTATCTGATGAAGGTAATAATTCAGAAATGAATTGCAAGAATTAAGCCATACTCTGATGTAATCAAATGCAGAGTCACGGTCGCTCGAACTTGACATTGACACGTATTTATTTATAATTTCTACATTATCGACAGAAGAACCCTTCAAATGTTTTAACATTTCTGCTAAAGGATGTTGCGTAATACCAAAGATTCATTATAGTTTACCCAATATATAACTCATTTAAATGGGACGTCTTGAATCGGTCTGGAGACATCAATGCTCGCCGAAACTATATTATTTTGTGGGGTAACCCTCGACTCGCGAACGGGAACGAGACGCGGCGTTTCCAATCACTAAATATTAGAAGAGATCTATTAGTGAAAAGAAGAATATTGAATTTGACTGTTAATCTTTGGGGTTGAATCTGAGGAACTAAATCAAAGAAACAACCCTAAATATTATTTTAATCAAAAAACAGTTTTAAACATATTAACTTATACAGGAAGAGGAACATTTTTTGCTTTTTGAGATACTTGTATGTACGGGGTGAGTTAATATATTATGACACCCACCTACAGGGTTATTTATTAACAAAGATAGTGTAAATACAAAAAGTGTAGGGTAAAATATACGTTTATTTTACTGGAATACCCTGTATATTGTTTATTTTTATGAAAGGCTATTCTCTACTGATTTCAAAAATTTATTTTTTTATTATATTGGCCTAAAGCGTTTATTAATTATTTTAGTTTAATTGCATCATTACTTGCCATATAAGTCTAATAAAACGTATTTCGTTATGTTTTTTAGGGCATATAGATAGGCATGCGATAGTCGTTTGTTTTTTTCATAACGTTTTTTGGCGGTTTAAAAGAAACCCTAAAGCTTTTATCTTTACACTTTTTCTCTATCTTCGTTAATAAAGGTGCACCCTGCACATTTTTGAAACAAGTGAAAAAGTAATTGTCACTTTTTTAAATTAGGTAATCAAAAAGAAGCTAAATAATTTCTTTTTACTAAACACATTGTAAATAAGAGCAACGGGTTAATATTGCTGCCATAGAAAATTATATATATCGGGTATAGCCGAAAATTAGCTTTGGCAAAAGTCTGCGGTCACTACTATTATCTGCCGGTTTCCTCAACACACTTGGCAACATTGCGCGTTCATTTCTCGGATTTAGGGGGTTCTGAAAGTTGCCGTGTTTTGCTCAATCTATTACGATACCTATATAAATGGTATAGATGGTGCTGATATACGCTTTGTTGTGTTTTTTTGAAACCTATGTGGTTAGCTCTTGGAGTTATCCCAAGATCCCCACACAAAAGTGGCGCAAGATGTGGCGCAAGATTCTACATCTGATACACCTAAAAATAAAAAAAACTTCTTTCCGTTCTGCCTTTGCTTGCATTTTAATGAGTTCCAAGCCTATTTAATAAGGGTAAGCCAATATATATATATATATATATATATATATATATATATATATATATATATATATATATATATATATATATATATATATATATATATATATATATATATATATATATATATATATATATATATATATATATATATATATATATATATATATATATATATATATATATATATATATATATATATATATATATATATATATATATATATATATATATATATATATATATATATATATATATATATATATATATATATATATATATATATATATATATATATATATATATATATATATATATATATATATATATATATATATAATATATATATATATATATATATATATATATATATATATATATATATATATATATATATATATATATATATATATATATATATATATATATATATATATATATATATATATATATATATATATATATATATATATATATATATATATATATATATATATATATATATATATATATATATATATATATATATATATATATATATATATATATATATATATATATATATATATATATATATATATATATATATATATATATATATATATATATATATATATATATATATATATATATATATATATATATATATATATATATATATATATATATATATATATATATATATATATATATATATATATATATATATATATATATATATATATATATATATATATATATATATATATATATATATATATATATATATATATATATATATATATATATATATATATATATATATATATATATATATATATATATATATATATATATATATATATATATATATATATATATATATATATATATATATATATATATATATATATATATATATATATATATATATATATATATATATATATATATATATATATATATATATATATATATATATTTAAAAAAAAAATATCCGAGAACAAAAATATTAAATTAATACCAATACAATACAAAATAAATAATATAAAAATAATAATAAGTGTTGTGAAACATACTTAACAGGCGCTGTGTTGTTATTATGTTTTCCGTTTCACAATCAAACTGCGCGTTTTTGTTTTTGCCCTTCTGAAAAATTCATTTTGTCAATTTAAAATGCGAAATTCAAAAAAATTATGATAAGTTAGTATCATGAATAAAAAAAATATACCTAAACCATGTGCATAATTTTTATTTTAGGAATAAATCTCTTACTATTAACAGTTTTGCAGGTATAATTAATTGATCCACCGGGCTAGTCTGCAATTCGTATTCTTGTTTCCTTTTGTACTGCAGTTACTATCAAATTTCAAAGAATTTTCTAGTTATAATTACATAAAAATCCGAACATCAAAGGGTTAATTCTTCTTTTGAAATCGAATATTTGTACTTTTAGAGAAAAGGGCATAACTTCAAAGATACGTTTAAATTGAGCAAATGTTAACTTTCTTTCTTGGAAAGATGGCATAGAAACCTATAAACAGATAATTTAGTTAATAAAGTTTTCAGAAGAAAATGCAAAAATCTAATTCCGTAAGAAGCTAACTAACTTCTTAGAACTTGAATATAGAAAACTGATTATTTTCAGTGTGAACATTTATAGGATTTTAACTTTCCCTATTCTCCTCTGTTAACCGACCAATAGCAAGATCAGTTGTGTCTTCATAATAATTTAATGCAAAAAGTAATTCTGGCGAAAAAAGAATTTTAAAAACTCGTTAAAATAATAATTAACCTCATTTATAAATTATTTCTATGAGTAATTTCAATACATTTTGTTTTTTACTTCTTCTACTGCCTATTTAAATTAATATGAAATTAAAAAACTTAGTGAGTTTTACTGTTATATTTATGAAACTGTAATACTTAAAATACTCTAAAATTTTAACGTTATTTTGGTAAGTATAACTAGCTCAGTTTCAGTGCCAATATGTACAAAACATATTATAGGTTAAATAATAGCAAATTTAATCAGCTTCTAATAGATATTTTAAGACGCAACCAAGATAGAAGCCCGTATTTTTTAAATACAGGACAAAAATTCCATGGTGTACCAAGTACGGGCAATGTAAAAAATAATTTAAAAAATATGGCAACTACGAACCAATTTAAAATGATCTTTGGGCCAAGTTGCATGTTAAATTTGCAAAGTGATCGTCTGCCACTGATGTAGAGTATAGCGATCAGATGCCGCTGATACGCTGAGTAGCAGCAAATATTAACATTATAGACAATTTAGTGTTACTAGGTAAATAATTTTATCGAAGAGCTTACTGAAGTCGGCGTAAACGAAGTTGACCCGGTCTGGACCTTTTAATACATATTTTACACAGAAAATGAAATTCGAATTAAGAATAGAAGCCAGTTGTTTAATGGCAATTATATGTTTCTCTGCAACGAACAAATATATGTAAATTGCTTTTTCAAAACATCTATTCAAAATAATTAGCTTACAAATTGGCCGATAATTTCTGATATTAGTTTTATCGTCGGATATATAAATCGAAATTATTGACGCTTTTTTCCGAACATTAAGAAAATTACTCAACCGGATATATTAACTAAACAACAGACAAAGCAACAGGGTGAGATCCAAAGCACACATGTTAACAAAAAAAGCAGGAATATCTTCGGGTCTTGCGCCTTTTTTTAGGATCTAGTGAAGTTTAAATATGAAAGGCCTCATCTTCAGTTAATTGTAAATTAGGGAGGATTGTTACTTCACCAATACGTATTAGGCTGACACTATTAAAATATTAGGCAAGAGATTGCGTATTCTGGTATTACAGACACAAAATACCAGAACGTTTTATGATTTGTACAAATCTTCGTCTTAGTGTGCCTCAGATAATTTTCATAACCTAAATTAAATTACGATAGCTTTTCCATTTATGTATCATTTATTTTTTTTAATAACTTTTATGGTAGCACTTGTGCAACTAAGCTGGATATTTATATCTAGGGAATCCCTGCGAGATATTTTCAGAAATTCCATTATTTAAACTTGTATAGAAGCGTTCTAAGTTAACCTTTAAATTTTTAGTTTGTAATATATTATGCCACAGTGTACCTAATAAAATTTAAAAAAATTAAAAATTCTTCATCTTTAATACTAATAATTATTTTAGCTAATAAAACATATATTTGAAGAAAAAATAAATTTTAGTTTAATTTTAAAAAATTGGTAAAATTCCTTTATCTGGAAGTTCCCTGGTGATGAGTATTTTATTTTATTAGTCACGTGTGTCACAATTTAGTTCTGCCCATGGTCATTTACTAACACATTTACATATATTACATATATTGTCTTTTGAAACATTTTTATAGTGCGCCATTTTGTTCCACCATATTGGATTCGTACCAATATTTTACCAGTTTCTACCTATGTCACACATAATTATGAACATAATTTAAAATAAATTGAATAAGAAGTTTTTTACACTGATTTTTTCAAAATTTCATTAGACCGTCATTTTTTCCGTATACACTAAAATTTTACTAGTATATATATATATATATATATATATATATATATATATATATATATATGTTGATTTTTACTCCTTCACGGATGGAAAAATACAATGTGTTTTCATTCCGGGTGTACATCCGTTCACTACTGTCGTTCTGAAAAGAACAGTTTTGCTGACGTTTCGCCAAAATCACATTTGGCATTTTCGAAGCTTTCTTTCTCGCGTCCGAATAGAGACAGTCTCTCTCCTTTTACCCTTAGATTTCTACAACATATATATACATATATATATTCTGAGACAAAGAGTTTTGGACACATTTAGAATTATTAATGGAAATACACTTGCCACAGTTGTACGAAAAACAGTCACCAATTGTCAAAAGTGTCGATGCAATGGGGCGTCATTTTGCAAATCTGTAAATTAATGTAACCCAGGTACGAAGTAATTAAGAAATTATATCCTCGAAACAACGAAATCCGCCTATTTCGGTGTTTCGCCGATATTTGCAAAACCAATTGACCGATCGTAAATCTGAAGCCGCATATCGAATGCGCTAAGTTTCCTCTAAAACTTCTCCTTCTTGCTGTAGTTGTAATAGGAGCCGAGATCCCTATATAGAGAAGCGAATCTGGACACATTATATTGGGCAAAAATTAAAGTCAATTAAATCAGAGGAACTTAAGTTCATCTTTTAAACAGTTTACCTGGCCCAAGTTATTCCTCCATCTTAATCTAAATATGAAGCCAGGTGGGTTTCTATATACAATGGTGCCAACATGATATTGGAGGAGATGCTTTCTTCTGAGGATTCAGAAGTAGTTTTATTTTAATATTTGCTTTATACGGGATAAGAGTGGTCTATATAAAATAAAATGTCACTTGTTTTAATATTTTTTGTGGTTTCTTTTCCTACGTTAATATACTAGCTTTTGGCAGTCGGGTTTTCAGTTTTTTTTAGTAATTTATATTTCTTGGATATATAGAAAGGAAAAAGAACCACCTATTTAAGGAAATAATATAGGTATTATTACTATATATACTACATTGTTGAAAAAATAACAACTTTTTGATCCATCGTGTATTCTATCATGTTTTGATTACAATACCTCTCCAAAATGTATTCAAATACATAAAAACATTACCATCGGTCAATTTAAGAAAACGTTGTTTTCATAGATGATAATTTAAAAGCAATAATTATTTTACCTCTCATCGCCTGACTATAGATTAAAACAAACAATTATCATTACCTTTAACATAATAAAACAATCCGATTTAATAAGCCCGGCGTAATAGGAAGTTATCCGAATACTTATTAAAAGACATAAATCACGTCCCATATTAATGAATTGCGCATAAATATACAATACCGTTACGTTCGGAATAAGCCTGGTTGGAAATTCATCGAGTAAACCCGGGTTCAAATAGATTTTATTAAAACCCCTGATCACTGCAACAGGTGGAGCATAATTTACTAGTAAATAGGTGGCTTCTGTAGAACTATTGACAAAGTTTCCTATTCAAAATAAATGGTGCAAGTATTTTAAACGAAATATTAGTAGGGTGCTGTCAAGTACAAGATAAACGAGAAGTTTGAACGAAAGTTTGATACTGTGTATTTTATTTACTAAGTTCTTATAAAAGACCGTATTAAAAACTTAACTAAGTCCTATATTTATATTAGATATTGATCATATTAATTGAGGAGTACAGGTTTAATAAGGAAGGTAGAAAATCGTTTAGCATCTGAAAGTATTATGCTGTTGCTCAAAACTTTTTTATATTTTAATACTGTTTTTAGTTTTACTTGAACCTGCAGGAGTGTGTGAATAATTAATTTTAATGAACTGCCAAAGAACTTCTACAAGTCATACAATCGTGTCCTGTATATAATGTACAATATATTTTATTCACTCACTACTGTCTGGTCTCGCTTAAACCAAACACGCAATATATTTTGGTAAAATGTAAAATATTTTTTAACATATAGCAACAGCGAAATAAAACACAGATCAAAGGAAGATAATCAAAAATCTAAAAGTCTATTTCTGCTTTTAGTTATATATTGCTTTACACACACAGAAAATCATGTAGGTTTCGTGGATAAAAATCAATTTTGAAACGATTCACACAGGGGCGTGCGGTGAAATTTTAAAAAAGGGAAGCAATTTTTAGAAACTTACCTATTTGTAATGTAATTCGATTCTTCGATCATTTTTTGCAGATTCGTCAATGACGTCATCATAAGAACGTCGATGCTCCGACATATTTTGGAGAAGTTTATTTTCAATGGACAACAGCGATGTATGCGAAAGTCTCTCCTGCCCCGTTGAATTCCTCACGGCATTTTGTATAAACGTTTACAACAACACTGTTAAAAAATTGCCTTCTACTGATGAACTTGTGGCAGGTATTGTCAATACTAATTCACACAATTTCGACACTTCGGTGTATGCATCTTCCAGCTCCTTGTCTTTTAAAAATTGCATTAGTTCCTTAGCGTTATTTTTTGCGCTAATGTCATCAGTTTCGTAAATCACTTTTGGTTCAGATATCAGTATCAGCGGTCGAAGAACTGGCCATAATAAAGAAGAAGAGATTTAAACGCATCTTCTGGAAAAGTTTTTCCTTTAAATGCATCAAAATTGCAGAGCTCGAGGAATTTAAAATCATTTAAACCGTTAAATCTATAGTTTATTTGTTGCTAAATTTGATCGATTATTTCATAAAAGAGGCGTCTGTATGATGTTTGAACATCTCCGACCTTGTCTGCTCGAAGACGCTTGGCTTGTGGCTCTACATTTACCGTCATCGTTTTCTCCCAAAATAGGTTAGTCATCTCTATTTTGGCTTAATATGGACCTAAAATCATCCACTTTTTTTAGGCAAAAAGCAATATCATTGGTTTTAGTTTGTAATATATTAAAAACATTGTCCGAGGATAGAAATATTTATGAAAATATGTTCAACAAATAATTAAAATTAAAATATCGTTTCAAACAGTCCAAAAACCCCGTCGAACTATTTATTGCTTCTGACTCCCACATTTCATTATTTTCTATTATATTCTCAAATGGTTCAATCAGTGATTCACGAATTTGAGATACTGTTAACACAAGTCTTCCATTATATTTCCACCTAATAGGACCTGCTTTGGGCAATCGTTTGTAGACAATGGAGGCCAAAGCTTGTGTACGTTTTGTTGACTTGGAAAAAAAAGCAGCCATGCCACTTAAAGTAATGAAAAATACTTTACACTCTTTAATGTGATTGATGGACTGGGATAAAACTAAATCTAATTTATGAGCAAAACAATGGACAAACACAGCACTTGGGAAAGTTTCTCGAACTTTAGCTTGCAGACCTCCTAATTGTCCTGCCATCACTGCAGCTCCATCATAGCTTTGAGCAACTAATGTTTTCTCTCCAATAATTTCTTTAGTAACGTTATAAACTACGGTATATAATGCATCTGCTGCACGATTTTCGGACACATTCTTAAAACATAAAAATCGCTCTTGAATACTTCCGTCTGTTTTAATGTAGCGTAATACTATAGATAATGGACTAAAATTAGTGATATCAGTTGCTTCGTCCAGAACAATAGCAATGAACCTCGCCTCGCCAATCTCTTTCTTAATTCTTTTTAGAATAATGGTTGCAACAGCGGAAATTAAATCATTCTGGATTCGATTCGACGTTCCGCGAAAAACGCTAGACTGCTCTAAATGATTTTTTAAGCAATCATCATATTTAGCCATTAAACTAAGTAAATTTTGAAAATTTCCTGTATTTGAAGAAACCCTTGTTTCGTAATGACCTCTAAATCCCAATTCGTGCTGTCCGAGAAAACAAACAACATCGATAAGTCTTCTTAACATTTGCCTATTTTTATCGACTAGTTCATTGTGTTGGCGATGTCTAATTTCCAACTGTTTATTAAGGGTGTTAAGCTCTTTAACATAGAACAGGGAATACCTGTAATTTTTTTAACTGACAAGAGGTGTCAAGTCGTCACTGTCAAATATATTTTTCAGTCATTGTAAAACGTAAAATAAAGAAAACATAGGAAAAATGGTTGTTTCCGTCAGCAGAATATCAACGTAACGAAATTGTTTGTATCCAGAGTCCAGGAGGCAAAGGACAGACATTAAACATTGGTCCAATCGAGCACGGATATTGAATCACGTACACATAAGCAAGAACAGCAACCATTTTTGCCGATCATCTCGTTCATGAAGAAAGCAGCAAGTTACAGAACCACGGTTTACACAGGTCAGATCATTCCAATCTGTTACTTTACAACCTACGACGTATGTGTGTCTGTCTCTATCGGAGACTTGGAACGAAGGCGTTGCCTAGACGAATGATTCCACTTGATTCATTTATTCTAACCTATCTCGCGAAAAGAAAACAATTTTAAATGATGGTTCTCGATTTAATAATATCATAATTCCAGAAAATTATTTCTTAGGTTATAGTAAGGCTACGCGGCACAATTTTTTAGTTGACTGTTTACATCCTTTACTTTGTATTAATCGAATATTTGTAATAATTACATGTTCACGATAATTTACACGGAACGGTTAAATATCGTATAACCTAGTTTACACGCAGACAGTACAGGATATTATTTTGTTTAATTTATATTTGATTTATATCATAAATTAAAAATAATAAAACATGTCTGATACTGTAAAATAGCTCAAAGCTCATCGTGGGCAAATCAAATCAGAATTAACTCGTTTTCACACATATATAGATAAGTTTGATCCAGTTACTGGTAATTTAACGCAGTTGCAGACACGCTTTGATACAATTCAAGACATTTTATTTCAGTTTAAAAAGTTACAGACAGACTACGAAGGAGTTCTTATTGCAGGGCAGAGCTTCGATGAGGTTGCAGAGGAGAAAGAAAGGGATGAGTTCGAAAATAAATAATATAATGCCATTTCAGGAGCCAAAAATTTAATAAAGGAATTAAGTAATATCATTCCCTTTTCCCCTACCACATCACAAATTCCAATTACAAATACTTTATCTGTCGTAAACAGCGCTGCTAAATTACCTGCATTAAAAATACCAGAATTTTCTGGTTCATATATCGAATGGCAACAATTTCATGACACATTTTGTGCTTTAGTTCACAATAATTCAAACTTACAAGATATTGAAACATTTTATTACCTTCAAGGCTGTCTAAAGGGGGTGCTCAAGTAATAGCTTCACTTCCAATTTCAAACGCAAACTATCTAAAGGCATTTCAATTACTCAAAGATCGTTACGAAAATCACAAAGCTATTATAAATACTCACTTAAAAGCTATATTTGACCTTCCTACATTATCTAAAGAATCTCATGTTAACTTAAGGAAATTTTATGATGCTTTTCAGAGAAATTGTCGAACTTTAGAAGCTTTAGGAGAACCAGTTGATAGCTGGAACACAATTCTTATATACATGTTAGTTTCAAAACTAGACTTTTTCTCCAAACGCGAATGGGAAAATTATAGAAAGGAAATAGACAAGCCTACCTTGGATAACTTTACGAAATTCTTAAACCAACGTTGCCAGATCTAGAATCCCTTGATTCAAAGTTAGGAAATAGTCGCCGCGGAAACGATAGTATAAAGGTCTTTTATTCTTCTAACGAACAAAATGCTAAATTTGTATGTCCCTTGTGTAATGAAAAACATTTCATTTACCATTGTACGAAATTTAAAAATTTACTTATGGAAACACGTTACACAGAGGTGAAAAAATTAAACCTTTGCACTAATTGCCTACGTAAGGGCCATAAGGTTACAGAGTGCAAGTCAATAGGCTGTAAAAAATGTAACTTAAAACACAATGCACTATTGCATCGACAATCTGAAACCTCAAATGATAATAACCACGGTTTTTATGAACGCGATAATCAGCATCAACAAAATATTAATTTAAATTTAACAAATAATAATTCAGAAAGTTGTACGCCTGAAACTTCCTCGGGAATTCTTGTAAATCGTACCCTTTTCTCTCATAACGTACAAAGGGCTAATAACTTTGTACTTTTACCAACTGCAATTATTCGAGTACACGATTTAAATAATCAACCTATTTCATGTAGGGTTTTACTAGACAGTGGTTCTCAGTCTAACTTCATAACTCGAAATCTCGCGGAAAAACTAAAATTGTGTTTAAGAAAATTCGATTTACCTATTAGTGGAATAAATCAAATACAAACTAAAATTAAATATCAAACAACAGTCAAGGTGTCTTCATTTTGTAATGATTTTACAGTTAACATTAATTGCTTAGTAATCGAACAAATCACAGATGTTTCACCACAATTAACATTTAATGTGTCTGATTTAAATATTCCTAAAGTAAACCTCGCTGATCCAAAGTTTAATGTTGCATCGAGTGTAGATATGCTAATCGGTTGTTCTCTGTTTTATGAGTTATTATTATCTGGACAAATAAAACTTGGTAAAAATTTGCCCATTTTGCAAAATAGTCACTTCGGTTGGTTAGTGGCCGGAAATGTACCCATCGTCAGTCCAAATGCTTTTTTGTATATCTTTCACAAGAAGACATAAAACGACAGGAGGATACCTTAAACAATCAATTAGAGAAATTCTGGGTCATAGAGGAGATTCGGTCCAAGAACGAAGATAAATGGACCCAAGAAGAGCTTGAATGCAAACAACATTTTGGTAATAATGTTTCTCGGAATCAGAAAGGTAGATTTTGTGTTAAACTTCCTTTAAAGGAAAATGTGAAAAACTTAGGTGAATCGGAAAGTAGGGCTTTAAATCGTTTATTTTCTTTAGAGCAAAGGCTATCAAAAAATGCTGAATAAAGCGAGAAATATAACGCTTTTCTTTCGGAATATAAATCTTTAAATTATATGGCTGAAGTCTCTCGCGATCAGAATGAGTCTGAATTTCCAATATATTATTTACCCCATCATAGTGTAACAAAAGAAGATAGCGTCACTACAAAGGTACGCGTTGTATTTGACGCTTCTGCAAAAACGTCGTCTCATCTTTCTTTAAATGATGTTTTAAAAAACGGTCCAGTAATTCAAAATGATTTGTTTGCGATACTTGTAAAATTTAGAAAACACGAATTAGTTTTTATTGGTGATTTAACTAAAATGTACAGACAAATTTTGGTGCATCCTACCCAAACTAACTTACAAAGAATTGTTTGGCGAGAAAACACAAAAGAAAATGTTAAACATTTTGCCTTGCAGACTTTGACATATGGCACAAAACCAGCAGCATTTTTAGCTACATGGTGCTTAAAACAAATAGCGATAGAAAATCAAGATCTTTATCCAATTGAGTGTAAAATTATAATTGAAGATATGTACATGGATGATCTTCTTAGTGGAGCGTCAAATAGCACAGATTTAAATCAAATAAGAAGTAATCTTGTTAAATTATTATCTGATTATGGTTTGGAACTAAGAAAATTTTAGTCAAACGGATTCGTCGTTTCTTCAAAACGTTAGTTCAACTTCAGATGCGCAATATATTAATACGGACGATTCCTCTACTAAAACTCTAGGAGTAAATTGGAAACCTTCTTTAGACGTTTATGCGAATGGGACGAATATTTTTAAATAATTCTGATTATGTTACAAAGAGGTCTATTTTATCTTTTATAGCTAAAGTTCTTGACCCTTTAGGATTGTTGGGGCCGATAATTATTCGATTTAAAATGTTAATTCAAGCCTTGTGACAACTGAAAATTGCATGGGACGATCCTGTACCTATTAATATTTATAATGAGTGGATTGACTTTAGATCCCAATTGTCACAACTTCATTTAATACAAATTCCAAGACGCGTACTTACAAGAAATTGCAATAATATTGAGTTTTCTCCGATGCAAGCGAAAGGGCTTATGCTTCTTCCGTTTATTTAAGATCCCAAGATAATAACCATCAAATTGAATGTAATCTTCTTTGCGCCAAATCTCGTGTTGCCCCTATAAGTTTTATAACGTTACCTAGGCTAGAGCTACGCGGTGCTCTTCTGGCTGCTAGGCTAGCAAATAAATGTATTGAGTCTCTAAATTTAAATATCGATAGCATTTTTATGTGGACAGATTCAACTATAGTACTGTCTTGGATATCAGGTCAACCACGCATGTGGAAAACTTTTGTATCCAATCGGGTAGCGGAAATTCAGAAGCTCACAAATATTCAAGACTGGAACTATATTGCATCTTCAAGTAATCCTTCAGATATTATTTCCCGTGGATCTAATCTTGTAGATCTTATTAACTCTGATTTATGGTGGCATGGGCCTTCTTTTTTAAAGGATAAGAAAGAAAATTGGCCTGAATACTCCAGTAACTAGTTTTTTCACGAACCCATCGAGCGCTTCGATCTTTTTGAAAGGTTTTCGGAGTATAATACGCTTTTGCGCATAACAGCGTATTGTTTAAGATTTTTCAATAACCTAAAATATCCCAAAAATCGACAAACTGGACGGTTAAAGCCTGCAGAGGTGGACTTAAGTTTAACAGTTTTGACAAAGGTAGTTCAAAATGCCTCATTTTCAAAAGACCTTCAGTCACTTAAAGACAATAAATCGGTACATCGTAACAGTAAACTCAAATCTTTATCACCGATTTTGGACGAAAATGGATTATTGAGAGTAGGAGGCAGACTAGAAAACAGTAGTCTGCCATTTAATCATAAACACCCGATAGTTTTGCCTTCAAAACATGTCTTTACTAAACTTATAATAAACCATGAACATAAAAGATCTATGCACTCAGATACGAATACCACTCTATCCTACGTTAGACAGAATTTTTGGCCCTTGGATGGAAAAAATACTGTAAAATCATGTATCAGAAAATGTATTAAATGTTTCAAAGCTAAACCAAGCGAATTAATTGTTAAAATGGGACAGCTCCCTAGTGCTCGTGTTTCTCCACCTTACCCTTTTCTTTCGGCCGCTGTAGACTTTGCGGGTCCCTTTGAATTAAAGGATGGGAAAATTAAGAACAGAAAAATTATAAAAGGTTATATTAGTGTTTTTATATGTCTCTCTAGCAAAGCTGTTCATTTTGAGTTAATTTCAGACTTGACCAGTGAGGGTTTCCTCAATGTCTTAAAACGTTTTGTATCAAGGCGTGGTCTTTGATGCGATTTGTTTTGCGATAATGCTACAAATTTTGTAGGTCCTAAAAATGAGCTTTTAGCTATTCAAAATATTGTTCAAGATAATCAGTTTCAGAATTATTTAATTTCAACTAAAATTAATTGGCATTTTATTCCCGCGCGTTCGCCCCATTTTGGCGGATTATGGGAGGCCGCGGTCAAGTCTTGTAAACATCATTTAAAACGCGTTATGAATCATACTTTATTAACTTATGAAGAATTTTCTTCAATTTTAATACAAGTGGAAGCACTTCTAAATTATAGGCCTTTGACACCCATGTCTTCAGACCCGAATGACCTAGAGGCTTTAACTCCTGGCCATGTTTTAATTGGTCGCCCACTTACTGCTGTACCACAACAGGATTTAACGGATACCAAAGTTAATTTTGTAAAAAGATATCGTTACATGCAGAAGATTTTCCAACATTTCTGGTCACGATGGATCATGGAATATCTGCATGTTCTACAACAACGGACAAAGTGGCAGTTCGAAAAGGATCCAGAACTCAAGTTGGGTTCCATGGTTCTTCTGAAAGAAAGTAATTTACCACCACTTTGCTGGCCTCTCGGAAGAATCGTCGAGCTACATCCAGGTGCTGATGGTTGTGTAAGAGTAGCTAGTGTAAAAACTAAAAGTGGTACTGTCAAACGTGCAATAGCTAAACTCTGTTTGTTACCATTAGGTTACTTTGAAAGTGAGCAGTGGAGGACAATTTGTGCTCTTAATAATTAGTATAGTTTTTTTTTGGTTTTAACGCACTTATTAAGAATTTTTAGAACTTTACACAGAGCAATATTTATTTTTGAATGTTATGTTAATCTAGAATACAAGACAAAATGGTTTGTGTAAAATAATGTAAAATTTACCTTAATGATTACTGTTTTAAAGATAAATTTATTGAAAGCATAATCTTTCAAGAGAAGCAGAATGTTAAGCCCTTTAACATAGAACAGGGAATACCTGTAATTTTTTTTACTGACAAGTGGTGTCAAGTCGTCACTGTCATATATATTTTTCAGTCATTGTAAAACGTAAAATAAAGAAAACATAGGAAAAATGGTTGTTTTCGTCAGCAGAATATCAACGAAAGAAATTGTTTGTATCCAGAGTCCAGGAGGCAAAGGACAGACATTAAACAAAGGGCGTGTTCATTTCTGGTTTTGCCGAAGACTTTTTCTTTTATGACGGCCTGCAAATGCGCTTTGGACACAATGTGTCTTTTTACAGCTTTATGGAAATTGTTTAAATCGGAAAAACCAGTTTTATTCCAGAGATCTTTTTCATTTTCAAAAAGTAAACATGGCCAACAAAATAATTTACTTATATTTTCACACCCTGTTAGCCATTTAAATTGTTCGTATTGTTTTCCGGATAAAAATGTCTAATACAGTTTTTCATTTTTGTTGTTAAATTTTTCATAGGCGGTTTTGCCCTTTCTTTGGAAATTATGTGAAGCTTATCAGCGAAGTTTAATGTTGAAAATCCCTTTATTATTAAGACACACACCACACATTCACACACACTCTTCTTACTAAATTCTCCAACATTTTCAACCTTATTACCGACAGCCGAAGTTGACGGTATTTGCATATTCACGTCCGTATTATTGTCTTCCATATCGCACCATGCACGACGCGACATACGTATTACAAATAACCTACTCCAACGATAGCTTCCGCCCCCACTTAAAGCACGCGACTGAAACGCAAAAATTGCAAACAGCCGGTGAGAAGTTCAATATCCTCTGGCTCGATTCACAGGAAATCAAGCATACAGGACTTGGCTGCAGAGAAGCTAGCGGCCCGCATAGGTTCTATTCGATTTCTATTGTGGCTCGGTCGGAGTCAAGGCCGCATTTATTATGGGCTTGATAATTAAGATAATATTTAAGCGTGTTTAATATAAACTAAATTAATAGTTTCCTATTTCAAAAATTACATTTTAGAAGATGTTTTGTATTTTTTTTTGGGGGAAGCACTGCTTCCCTTGCTTCCGTAGACTGCACGCC
Source organism: Kuschelorhynchus macadamiae (assembly GCA_030620095.1). Taxonomy (NCBI): domain Eukaryota; kingdom Metazoa; phylum Arthropoda; class Insecta; order Coleoptera; family Curculionidae; genus Kuschelorhynchus; species Kuschelorhynchus macadamiae. The sequence goes on along the minus strand of JAUTXW010001703.1, from coordinate 47,474 downwards.
CCTGGATTCACATAAAATGTATTTAAAAGTATTACCCGTTAATGACCCACCAACAAATTTTATTCAATAAGCATAAGCATTGTTTGTCGACCGAGTTTATCTACTTATAGCCTGCTGTTAGTCTAGTTCGCAAACTTAAAATCGTGTTAATTCTTAATACTGCTAGTAAAGAACGGATATCAAGTTGGCGGCCAAAATGCCGAATGTACACGAATGGTCATTGGCGTAAGATGTATTTTATACTATATGATTTTAATGTTAGGAGGATATACCCGAACAAGAGCATAATATAAAAGATCAATATAGCTTCGCAATAGATCGAACAAGAACACATCCATCCAAGAAATTAACGCGCAATGTTGCCAAGTGTGTTGAGGAGGCCAGCAGACGCGAGTAGCGACCGCAGACTTGTGCCAAAGATAATTTAGGACTATCCCCCTTTGTATATATTTTTCTATGGAAGCTATATTAAACTTCATTTCACGCTTACCTGTATCAAATTTTAACCCCAAAGATTAACAGCTAAATTCAATTCAATAATATAGTTTCGATGAGCATTGATATCTCCGAACCAATTAAAGTCTCATTTAAATGAGATATCTACAGCGTAAGCTATAATGGATCTTTGATAATACGTAAATCAGTAACCTGCAGTGATCGCATGCTACCCAGAGGTGTACCATTGCAAGACAAGTCAGATTCCAACCTATTTAATTCAGCTATTTTCCATTTTTTGGAAAACTATACATAGAATTAAAATAATATTTACCGGAAATATACCTGCCTACTACAGCAACGTTTTGCATTCAGTGGCGTACCCTTGCAGGACTTTTCAATTTCCATAATTTTTTGACCGCTAACTATTTGTTTCTGATTTCTCGGAAACTATATATAGAATCAAACTAAGATTTACAGGGAGTATACCTGCCTACTAGAGCTACAGTTTGCATCCAGCGGCGTACCTTTGGCGGGCTTTTCAATTTCCATGATTTTTTGGCTGCTAACTATTTTCTTCTGATTCCTCGGAAACTATAAAAGGAATATGTCTAGAAGAAGCAAATTTTAAAATGTGCAAAAGCTTCAAACACGCACATAAACAATTTTTTAAGTTATTAACAAACTAAGATTTTTAAAATAAAGGAGTTTAGATTTTAACAAATAACTCCGAATCTACTAATATAAAAGATTGTTTAAAGTTTCTGAAAGAGGAAGACATTTTAGGTGTAACTTTTACTTACGTTAAATTGTTCTTGTAAATCGCTTTTATTTTGTGTAATTTATTTCTACCTAAGGTGTGTAATCTGTTTTACAGGCCGCACCGTCATGATGGGGGTGGTGTTACAATATTTTGTGGGAACTATGCTTAACGAGAGAAGTGAACTCTTCACTACAATTACAGCAGCCAGTTACCGCGACAAGTTTCTTATACAATAATGATTCCATTTGCTGAAGATTTCATGCGCATCCCCATAAAATTGCAATAGTTAATGTAATTTTGAAAGCAAATCGAACAACTAGAAAGGTATGGGTACCGAAATCTCCAGATTATAACCCTATAAAGCATGTCTGGTTGCATCTCAAATTTGCGTTAAGGCAAAGAGACGAAGAGTTATTTACTATTATTCAAATGGTGAGGACAAATAGAGAGAAGTAACAACACGACGTTGCCAAAATGTACTAAAAGGTGGGGCTACTAAAAGCAGAACTGCTTCTGATCATTACGAATTGTGTCTATTATGATACTTTTTAAATTATTAACTGACAAGTTGTTTTGTTCAACAGTCGCATTCGCATTCGCAGAAGCATATTCTTGAAGGTTTGACACCATTCTATTTGCCGCATTCAGTTTTGTCAAGTAATAGTAGAGATATTGAATATCGAATTATAACTGAAAAAACACATAAGTACATAATTATGAACGGCAGCTTATTTCTGTTTCTTTGTTTAATAGGTATCTTAAGTTTTTATTAAATTTAATGTGACTTTGGGGTTGCAATTTCAATATGTAAAATTATATTTGGATATGATTTTAATACCTCCTGACATAAAATCTTGAAATTTGATTAACTTTATTGACGTGAACATACATCTGTATTTTTTGACACTAAACTAATTTGTATTTGCATTTTGCTAAACATTGGCTTTTTGAAATTTGTTAATACTGGGCGTCATTTTGTTCCATCAAATTGGGTTCCTACCAATATTTTAGCAGTTTCTTTCTACCTATGCCACGCTTAATTTTTGAGCATAACTTAAAATAAATTTAATAAGTTGTTTTTGCGATGACACATACCGCCATTTTGTAACGTCATGTTAACTTCGTACAAATTTATCCCATTTTCACATTTAATTTTTCTGCAAAATGTAAAGTCAGTTGTACAAGATTATTATGTTGGATTTATATCAAAATGTTATCAGAGCATTCCTATGCAGCACTTAATTTTTTTTAGTAATAATTTGTTTAACATTGTTCCGTCATATTGAATTTTTACCAAAATATTAGCAGGTCAACTCCATATAACCCTTAATTTTTGACTAAAATTTGAAATCAATCTGGTAAGTAGTTTTTAATCTATGCCGCGAACTGATAGATAGACATACTTATAGACAGACCGATGAAATTGATAAAACATATTTTTTGGCATCTAGGGACGCTAAAACGTGAATATATGTAAAACCTGAGAGGGTGATTTTTTCACGATGACAAACATTTTGTTTGTTCCCATTTTGTTTCGCCATCTTGAATTAGTAACACAGTTTTAATAGTTAATCCCTGTACAACAATTAGTTACGACGCACAATTTGAAATCAATCCATTAAGTAGTTTTTTCAGGCTGAATTTTTAAATATTTTATTATGCCGCTATTTTGTTCCGTCATCTTGGATTCGTACCAAAATTTTACCATTCGATTCCCGCTTGTTTGTGCAAAATTTCAGATAAATTAGGTAAGCAGTTCTTTAATAATATTTTTTTTTAACATTTCACTAAGGCGTCATTTTTTTTCGCCGTATTGCATTGTTACCAGATCATCCTCATAATTTTTGACCAAGATTTGGACTCAATCGGGTAAAGTAATAGTAACAAACGGACCAACGGAATTGAGAAAACATGATTTTCGGCATCTAGGAACCCTGAAACGTGAAAATCTGAAAAAATGTCTGAGGGTGATTTTTTCACGATTACAATACTTCATTTTTACGAGGGAAGTAAAATTCAATGAATTGTTTTGTCCAATTAAATAATAATTTTCTGTAATTTTGCAATAAAATTAAAAACTATGTTCATTTAGATTTTGACTATTGAGTTGTTATCTGATCTGTCCCAAATGCAAATAGTAATATTGCCTTTCTATATTGTCAGTTACAACAATGGTACAAATCGTTGGAGAAAACACAATTGATTTGAAAAGCTTTACAATAAATCTAGCACTTGTGAATTTGTGAGGAAGATCCTTAGATGCTCCAGAAAGAAGTCGGCAATGTCCTAGCTAGCAATGCCGCAGAAACGTGCGATTTATAACAAGCATTCTGACTGGGCGCTATTAACTAAGGAAATATCAGCACAATATTAAGCCTAGTGACACTTCTCTTTGACGAGCTTGCGAACAAAGACATACGACAGTTTTAAATTTACTTTATCAATGTCTTGCTATTTCATCGATCAGAGGATTCTTCTGATTAAGCACTCACCTACCAGGGATGTCCCTCTATGCCTACTTTGTAAAATTGGGCTACTTGATGAAACAAGTAAGATTTCATAGAAAGATATTCAAGTGACCCATCCCCCTTCAACTACAGACTAACGTATACAATACCAAATACCTATAAAGTGGTGAGTATTACTCTGCTAATCTTTTAATATATCTTAATTACTTCTTTATAGTCAGCTGATAAGCATCGGCCTTAAGCAGTCGGGTTTCTAATTTTCTTTTTTAATACATTTTTTACTTTATTTTTTAAGTCATCATTTGAAGTACGATTGAAGGCAGACTCTACTAATACAGAAGTAGAAACGCTTGATAGAGCGAACTATAATGATACAATTTTTGTAGTACAAATGAATAAAGCGAATTCCACTCGATTTTGTGATCCACTCAAAAAATCGTCAGAATTATTTATTGAAGTTTAAAAAGATGATAAAATACCGAAAACTAAATTTCATTGATTTACTTTTGTCACAATGCAATTATTCTTTGATAGTCATCATAATGCAATTCATATTTTATACGCTGGTTAATGTCAACAAGAGATTATTATCAACTCGTGTAAATTAGCCAAATTCAATTATTAGTATAATCTTATCTTGGTATCATATTATTACTATGTTCGACGACTAGTTAGTATCCCCTAAAATAAGTAAAGGATTCCCCCGGATACATGACAACGAATCGAATATAGAGACCATGATTTGTATCTCAATAACCAATCGTGACAATCGAACCTCAAGTAAGGCCCCTAATCCTACAAGACACAATTTGAACGAATGGCGCCCATACCATCTTACAGAGGCTTTCGACACCAGCGTGCAATATTATTAGTAAGCAATAAAATTGATTCTCACGAACACTTCATATCGTGTACTCGAAAATATTGAAAATATGTATGGCCCCATACAATATGATGCATCTTCTACACAGCTTCGTACATCACTGCCACTTTCTGAGTTTTCTTATGCTTTTCTGTCCCCTTGCCATAAATATCACGAATCTAGTCAACCTGGTGAATCAGATATAGTCAACACTATTGAATACATATAGGCTCATTGATAATTATTAAAACAAAAATTTAGATAAGTATATTAATAATAATAATATATATATATATATATATATATATAAAATTTTACAGAAAAAACTACAAATCATTTTGCTATGAATGAGGTCGTTGGATGGCCCTAAAATGAATAATGAAAATTAAACGACGCGTTCAAAATCTATATACTTGCAACATTATGTACAAATAAAGTACTGCCAATTTTCATATTAGCGAATATAATACAATCAAACGGAAACGTTTCATTCCCATTATAATGATATTTACCTTCAGCACACAATGGTATTAAGTTTAAAGCAGCAACGCGTGTTAAATATACAATAATATTCCACAATCAGCGTTCTATAATATAATTTATGAAGTGTCGAACAATTGATTACTAATGAGTTGATTAATTTAATACAATAGCGTTTTATATTAACACGCTTATATTTTGGCGATTTTCGCTTATGAAGCCAAATTAATTCGAGCTTATTATTGCAAAAATAGACATATTAATATATTATGACTGACTAATATTTCTTCAAACAATTGGAGCTCTTCTGAACAACTTTTGAAATTTATGTTTCCTATATACATAAACAAATGTATAACAGTAAGTTATTCTTTCACTCGGATAACAAATGAAAAGCTGACTGGAGATATAATAATAAGAAATTAAAAACGAAATTGTAAATACTTTTAGAACTTCAGAACCACCATTAGAAATTAAAAGAAATTTCTTAAGCCATAAACTTTTGCTAAAAAACAATTTATTAGATCATATAAACCACAGTTCTCGCTTAGTCACTGAAACTGGCAAAAAAAGAAGCTCCTCTACTTATTCAAAGTTACTCTTGGCTAATACAAATTAAAGACACTATTTTTCTTCAGAAATATCACTATATCACGAATTAGACCTCGAATCTATTTACAGGCCAAAATAATTGAAAAGTCAGAAAATTGCCCGCAGATTGAGATGGTTTTTTTTGTAAAAACTGAGTCAGGAGTGGTGGTACTACGAACAACTATTAACAGCATGCGCATTTTTTCATAAAAATAAAAAAAAATAGAAACAAATAAGTCTACCAGACGAAAGATCCATTTTTTGAGCAGAACTGTGGTCTATAATAAGCCCCTCAAGTATTGTTTCGAATACAACGAGGCCACCAGTTTTTTTATATACACTGACAGTATAAGCGCACTCGAAAAGCTAAAAAAATTTTTTTACAAAGCCAAACACGAATCATCTAATAAAAACAATAATCCTCTTAAACCAAATACTTATATATTTAAAGAAAACTGTATATTTAGTGTGGGTGAAGGCACATCATAGACATCGAACGAAACGAAATAGCGGACAAATTGGCCAAACAGGCTACTTTGCCTCCAAATCCAATATCTCATTTTAAAATTCCTCACACTGACATCTACCAAACCAGAGCCAAACATAAAAATGAATGGCAGAAGAAATACTCTTATTCAACGAAAGGTCGTATTTATAAGAATAATTTTTCTAAAATACCTGTAAAACCATGGTTCCAAAATGAAATAAGCAGAAGCTTTAATAGAAAAATCTTTAAAATAAGAAGCAATCATACCTTATGTCCTGAACAGATAATTAATCTGTAAGCACATAATATTAAATTGTACTCTTGGAAATACGGCAGGTCTGAGGAACGATCTCACGGAGTTGTCTGGCGGTCCTCTTATTTTTAATTATTTATTTCCTCTGATTATAAACAAATCTAGAGACCTTATATAAAGGAATTGAAAAAATTAATATTAAATTATAGAATTTCCAATGCGAAGAAAAATTTATTATTATATTAATTTCGAAAATTGTCACCAATATGGGATATAGATAAGAATTTATTGTAAAGTTGCTTTTGGAGAAAAAAGAAGTTTTAAAAAAATTATAATAAAAATATTGATAAAAAAATATATAAATTAAAAAAGAAGATATAATACAAACTAATAATCAGTAGCAGTTTAGTGGACATAGAAATGTAAAATATATAAAATGTACACGAACGGTCAGTTGTTAACATTATAGGGTGGTTTGCAACAATTAAAATAAAAAAAAGAAAGAAAAAATAAAGGTATGCATGTGATACATGCAGAACAAATTCTGACGATTCAGACTAAATCCTAACTGTAAATTTGTTTGATATCTTGAGAAATAAAGCATATAGACCCCGTTCAAAATATAACCGAACACCCCGTATACCGATTACTCCGGGAACTTTGATATATTTGGATGAAATTTTCAGGTTCGTTCCGGAGTGGTCCTGTTGCAAGCGTATTGAAAAAACAAGAAAAATGGTAGAATCTTCAAGAGTTTTCGTGATAAATTTGAAAAGCTTTAATATATTGCTTTAAAATTAGGTCTATGAAGTGAAATTAATCAAAAAGTAATTTGGCCACACCCTAAAGAAAGATGACCCAAACAAAATTTTCATAGCCCCCTCTGTTTTTCAGATACAGTGTGAAATTGAAAATATTGCGTTTTTGGTCCACCCCCCTCCCGTATTTCGGTTGTTGTTTAAATTATTATTGTATGAATATAAGTTTGTTTATATAAGTTTCGGTGATTAATGCCAAAATTTCAGAAAAACCTCGATAAAAACTGGAAAAACCAGGAAACTGGCCGGTTGGTTTCTACCAGTGCTATTAAACTTATATACTCGCACACAAATAGTTTTTATGCATATTTCATTAATCTTCCAAATCAAATGCCTTTCTAATTGATCAAAATGTTATACCTGATGGTGTACTGTGTTCGACTAAAAAGTGTATTTCCAAATTCTATAATGATTCGACCTCTTAATGAAAGCGAAGTCATAGCAACATTTAAATACCTGAAAAGTCTGTCTTCAGTTCGTACCACAAATTTTACAGTTTATCTCTATATAGCACTTAATGATTACACAACATTTGAAATTGATCTAATTAGAAGTTTTTTCAGGCAGATTTTTCTAAATATTTTATTAGGTTGCTCTTTTGATTTGCTATCCATTCCAGAACGTTACCAGTTCATTACTATGACATACTTGATTTTTGTGCAAAATTTGAGGAAATTGGATAATTAGTTATTTATTATTTTTTTTTTAAAGTTTCACTAGGACGCCATCTTGTTCTGACATATTCGATTTTTACCAAAATATTACTAAGTCATTCCCATATGACCCTCATTTTTTGACTAAAACTTGAAGTCACTCTGATAAGACGGACTGAGGGAACTGATAAAAATATTTTTTTAATATTTATCTAGCGACGCTAAAACCTGAAAATATGTAAAACCGCCGGTTTTTTTCACAATTATAAATATTTTATTTGGCGCCATCTTCTTCCGCCATCTTAAGTTAGTACCACAGTTTTATCTCTATGCCACAATTAGTAATGGCACACAATTTGAAATCAGTCAATTAAGTTTTTTTTTCAAGCAGAATTTTTTAAATATTTTATTTAGCCGCGAACAGACAGACCGACTGAATTGAGAAGACATGTTTTTCGGCAATCAAGGACCTTGAAACGTAAAGATCTGAAAAAATCTCGGAAGGTGATTTTTTCACGATTACACTACTTTCCTTTTACGAGAGAAGTAAAAATTATTTAGCCGCCATTTTGTTCCTCCATCTTGAATTTGTACCACAATTTACGCGTATATTAATGTGTAATGTATCTCAATTTTTTAAGTTTTAATTTATTTATTGTTATTAATATTATTTATTTATATTTCATAACATTTACGCAGTCTATCAAACATAAATTATGTCCTTTATTACTTTTCTCCATAAAAAAGGTTTTATTTTAGGAATTTTTGAATATTTAAACATTTTATTAGCTCGCCATTTTGTTTTGCCATATAGGATTTGCACTATGAAATTACCAGTCTATCCCTTTCTAACACATAATTTCATGTCAATTAGAAAGTAGTTTTTTTTGATAGTGATAGTGAAGTCCATTCGATAAGAATTTTTTTATTAATAATTTGCTAGATGCCGAAAAACATGTTTTCTCCATTTCGTCGGTCTGCCCCTCACACTTAATCCAGGCTCGGCACAGGTCTAAGTTCTGCTAGTGGCAGATAATTAAAGCGTGTTTAAGAGCCGAAACAACAACGACAAAACACCAATAACTCTAAGAAGGAAATTAAAAGTAAACGGAATAAAACAGCAATAAGTTAACAGAATACTAATTTTGACGACACTAATTTTTAATTAAATGTTGAAAGTGGTTTCCATTATTTGCCAGACAATCCCAAAGTCGATCATAAAATATTTCCACATGCAGCAAATGTATTACTTAATTTCTCATTAAGTCCTAGAGGTGAGCAAAATATCACCTATGAATTAATCACTGATATATAAAAATCACGGGAGCGATACATCATTGGCTTAGCGCAACAATCGTGACGTGGTCACAGAAGCGTCATACGCTATACACCACTCAAATAGCTCCGGCTCCTTCGCCTTATTTAAGAATCGCAGTTTAGTAACGATGACGTAAGATCGGGACGGAATAAATCACATCTCTGAATCGACCGTACGCATATATTATCCACAGCTGATTTATGTTCCCGTGGTTAGGAATGCTCGACAGTGTTATTAGGGAATGTTATAAAAAAATTTTCATTTTCGGAGAATCTCAAAATTATTTTTTTATTCTAAAATTAATGTCGATTAATAGACTTTCACTTGAATTCATACTAAACTAATGACTAAGACTAATGCTAATACTAATATTAAATTTTGTTTTATAAACTCATCGTTAAAATAAATACGTGTCACTAATCCTTATGTAGGTGTTATTACTAGTGTTGTAAAATTCTGGAGAATTTATAAAAATGAAATATTCTCAGAAAATATATCGGAAAACAGTTGGAATCACTGTAATTGGGGCAAGAGTTTGACTTCTTATGTCTCTTTTTTTAGATGTTGGTAAATCAGATTTGATAATGACATCTAATAATTTTTAAAGCAGCAAATTACATGCTAATACAAAACTTAAAAGTAACATTAAAATTGTTTTATATTTTCTCAGCATCTCTACTTTTGATAAAGGTACCAGTCATAATATAATACGTTCTGTATTATGTGTGTGTGTTTTAAATATTGGACTGTGACTGTCGTTAGCCCTGGTTAGGCATTTTCTTGGGTAGATGTAAAAAAAGTCTATCTGTATTAAAACAATAAAAATATTAACATTCATTTTTTGATTTTGCACAAAGATAAACATTATTTTGATTTTTCTGTGAGTTCGCCTGCGACTAGTCCAAGCGCTGTCGTTAAACAATTACCGCAATTTCGGCGATTTACAAAGCTATTTTTTTATATTAACTTATAATTATGTAATCATGGAACCAGTTAAAAGATTTACTTATTACGAATTTAATATCCTAAATATTTGTTTTTTTATTTATTCAATCTATAGCTATTCATAATTCCACATGAATTTTTATTGTGGAAAATATATTTTTAGTTAAAATAGGTTTATGTTGCCATATGTTATTAGGTGTTGTCACATTCCTACTTATAAACTGCGATTTTATGAATCAACAAAGGCGATATTCAATACAACTATAACTGTGATCAATTATTATGACATAACCAAAACGCGTGTTTAAAACAAACGTAAATGCCTGGAAATCACAGTCCAACCATCTCCATCTAATTTATCAATTTGTCTCTTTATGTAGTCCGTTGTCCGATTTAAGTAGCATGAAGAAGCAATTAATACTGACAGGAACAAATCGACCAAAAATATATTTATCAAATTAGGTAATACTAATAGGATAGCTTAGACTACTAAGAAATGCCCTGAATCAGGGGTGACTATATACAAACTCAGTCAAACTCTCTTCGATATAGGTTCAAAATCGAATCAAAGTACCTCTTTCATTTACTTTATTATCAATATTATTATTTTTATAATTTTTATTATACCACAGTTCCCAAAATAGCACTACTATGATGACATTTTTTGTATATGATGACCTACCTATACTGTCTGTATTAAAACTGTGTTTCTTAACAACCACTAATGACAAATAATGACGATTTTGTATCAAATATGATTAAGTTTTTATAACATGCTCCACTACTAGCTCCTTGTTAAGTTATAAAACGTTTCGCATCATATCTCGTACACATTTAATGCTACCACGATTTTATTCGAATTCTCGTGGAAAACATCCACATTTCATTTGAAAATACGAGTTGTCTAGGGCATTCTGAATTTTTATTTTCCACATATTTCCTAAAGAATTGTGTTCCCACTGAGTAAATATGTCCCCATTTATGTTTTTTTTTTCAGTTTAAATGACAAGTTCATTAAAATGTGTACTCTGTTACGGCTTATGTTCCTATTTTCGGTGCGACGACGCGCGAGAAAGCTTCTTATTAAAATGTTTAATCGTTACATGTTTTTGTATTAAATTCTGGAGTAAGTAACATGATTTAGCAAAAACCATTAATAGTATGAATTTCAAGTGCCTAGGCGTGATTCACAGTAAAACAAGCAATGTTATTAAAATTAAGGTTTACCGCCTAAGTTTTTACATGAAGGAGTAAGTTTAAAAAAAATAAAGAGTTATTCAGGCAGATACGTTGTGTCCACGTCTAATCCACAACAAATCAGTCAAAATCTATCCAGATCTCCATACATATAGATCACTTGGCTAATTAGGCTGAAGATTATCAAAAAAACTGGTCTATCTAGGCATAACGACGTAACAATCATCAAAAGGCTGTTTACTAAAAGCCATATTAGATTTCGTATGGATTAAAATGGAGAAAAAAAACCTCGATACAAATTTTACAAAAAGGAATTAGTAAGTTTAAGGTCCGCCGCTATCGAATTAGTAAATAAAGAGGATATTAAATTACATCAAGAGCAAGTTATTTTTTTTAATTGAGTAGTATGTACGAAACTTTCCAAAGGAAACATAATATGCGTAGGTACATAGGCTGTAACTATTCATTAGTAAATTGTGGGCAATTATCACTAGTAACAACACAAGAGGTCAAATTCGAACACTTTTGCGAGCTCAGGAATATTTCAAAAATAAGTTTTCTTAAAATATTCGAGAATAACTTTCTAGATATAATTTGATTTCGCGTGGTATTTGATAAGAAAATTCCACAGCAAAATGAGTTTATAATAGAAAAATCTTACTTACAATGTTTATTGTGTTTACTTGGTAGTAGTTAAACGTGGTTAAATAGAGAAGGCTTTGAATTACCTTAAATGTTAGATATGTCAAATTTCGAGTAAAATATAAAATCTATGTTCTGCCGTACCTAATGGCAAAGGATGGCTTAAATTTTTTTATCTACCAATTTTAGTTACATAGAAACACCAGATTTAATAGACCTCATATTCTTTCCAGAGCTTAGTTTATTGGCCCGGTATCTTCACGTCCAAATAGCGGTATTTATTGTGCACATTATATTTTGTCCATCAGATAGCCAGTGTATTTTCAGTCTAGAATAAGGATATGTGCAAAATAAACCCGTAAGATATCTAATTTGGAGATTAGCTGTTTATTTGAAGGATAAAATAGGTACGAGCAAGCTCGATCGTGTTAAAGGGCGTTCCTTGCTCATTATATATCCTTAAAATTAACATGATCCCATATTAAAGTTTATATCAAAGGAACGATCAAATATTTGGTAGCATTCCGGTTCAGCTTATTTTGTTGATTTGGGAGATTTTGGGAATCTTATCACAAATCTGAACTTTTCTTCTTGAATTATTTATTTAAAATCTATACCCTTTTTATCAAATATTTCGACAAATAATAGAAAAAATCTGTAGAAAAGAAAATCAAAATATTCAAACTATATATACATATATTAAAAATTTGCATTGTGTTTTTTTACAAAAGTGTCCAGTATTAACCCATTTATGCCCAACGGGTCGAAAACGACCCGGTACTTAAATTATGCAATCAGCTTTACATGTGCATGTTTAAAGTATTGCCTATCTTTGCATTTAGTAGTCAAAACAATAGACATCGTTAATATCATATTGTAAAGCGGGCAGAGAAATCGTGTTTTCAGTTTTCTTGATAAATTTAAGTGATAAAATATTGCAGTGTGACATGGATAGAAACTCTTACTGGTAAGTTGTTTATTTAAGTATTCATTGTGTTGTTTTTCATACTATTTATTACACTGGTTTCACTTTTTACGATGTAATATTTGTTTTGAGGTTAGGGTTGTTTATTTGAAAATGCAGAGCATAAAAACTTGCTGGGGTCGTTATCGACCCGTTGGGCAGATATGTGATACACATTTTTTTAATATAGGAAGAAACCACTGACGACGGCTGAGCTGTTAGACGAAATAGAAAAACTCTCCAAAGATGATCCCGTTCCAGATGCCATCTATATAACTCCTCCAGATGATAATGGATTCGAAAGTAGTGGAGACTCAGGGGATGAAGACTGTAATGACCCCAACAGACTAAATTCATTGCAGCTTCAGGCACAAGCGGAAACCAATATACAAGAAGACAGCCATAATAATGAAGACAGTACCGTAACAGAACCTGAAGAAAATAAGAAAAAGTCCCGAAAAAATCGACAATGGCTAAAAGGTGACTTGAATGAGGGTAAAACAAAACAAATATAGACCTGTTACCTGTGTTGACATTAGGTGATGAATGTGAGCCTCTGGAATTTATGGAACTCTTTTTGAACCCGGAAATATTGGAACTTCTTGTGAAACATAGCGTCTTATATGCTGCCAGCAAAAACTGTAGATTAGAAATTGGCAATGATGAGATGCTTGTTTTTATAGCTGTTCTTTATGTGAGTGGTTACGTTCCCATTCCCAGACGTCGCATGTTTTGGGAAGGACGAGATGACGCTCGAAATGTTTTGGTTTATAATTCTATTAGAAGGAATCGTTTTGAAGAAATATTTAGATTTTTGCACGCAGCCGATAACAACAACTTAGTACCGAATGATAAAATGGCGAAGTTACGTCCTTTGATAGACAAAATGAACCAGAATTTTATCAAATATACCCCTGTAAGCTCTTGTATGTCTATCGACGAATCCATGATCCCGTATTTTGGCCGAAACGGATGTAAACAGTTTATCAGAGGAAAGCCAATCCGCTTCGGATACAAAGCATGGGTTTTGGCAACTCCATCAGGCTATTGCGTCAACTTCGACGTATATTAAGGACGAAAGGCTCAACAGACTGACGAAAAACTTGGACTCGGTGAATCTGTTGTAACAAATTTTCCAAAATTGTTGCAAACTAATTTTCCCGATTTTGAGTTTTCATTATTCTTCGACAATTTCTTTACAAGCACTGCTCTTATCAGTAAATTGGGAGAATTGGGTTTTGGTGCGACAGGTACAGTGCGAGAAAACCGTACCGACAAATGTCCACTTCAAAATTCTTCACAGATGAAAAAAGGGGCTAGAGGAGTATTTGATAATGCCATTGACAAAGATGATAATATTGTTTGTGTCCGTTGGAAAGATAACAGTGTTGTTACAATGTTGTCGAATGAATATGGCGTAGCACCTATTCGTCAAGCTGTTAGATATTCTGCAAAAGAGAAAAAGAAGGTTGAAATACCTCAGCCAAACGTGATACCTTGTTACAACAGATTCATGGGTGGCGTCGACCAAATGGACAACAATGTGGCAAACTATCGCATAGGATTTCGCGGCAAAAAATGGTATATGCCCATATTATTTTGGACGTTTGATGTATGCATGAATAATGCATGGATACTGGCCCGAAAATTTGGGAAAAAAATTGACAATCTTGAATTTCGGAGATCAATTGTATTATCTATATTACAAAAATATGGAAAATCCCCCTTATCTACTGGCCCAAAGCCTATTCTTGTTAGTCCAGCAGCTCGTAGACATGGTCAGCATCTCATTTTGAATGGTCAGACACGACGAAGGTGTGCTCATTGCAAGAACAAAACCACTAAAGCTTGTGGCCAGTGTGATGTTGCATTACATGATAAATGTTTTGTAGATTTCCATACAAAATAAAAGTGTTCAAATAATATTATAATTGTTTATTTTTATCTAAAACTTTTTGCATGTATATATATGAAAATAACAACACCCTGCAAGTTTTTATGTTTTTCTGTATACATTTGCGCATAGTACACCTTTTTGCCCAAGTGGGTCAAAAACGACCCACATCAAAACATCAAATCTTTGACTGAAATTCGTTTTTTTATAGTTACTTCTTTTATTAAATGGCATATAACCAAAATGCTTGAGATTTATAAAAATTTAAAGAAAAAAATAATTCTGGGCATAAATGGGTTAACCAGGATGCCATGATTTCCTAGCGCAACCCCGACGCCCGCATTAAAGAACCGAGCATTGACAGCGGAAGTGGTAACTTTATTCTGTCTGATACATGGAGCTGTTGCATATACTCTTCTCTTTTACACTTATCTTTTGTTGGTTAAGCCAGTGTTAGTTACATTGTTGTAATATTTCATTTTGTTAAATTTGCATTACTAAAATAGTTTAGTAATGCTGAGTAAATTTACGCTTACGCAAAAATCTGTGCGAATCCTTAGTTTTATCCAACTTTAATTACTGTGATTTTATTTTTGGTAACTGTAATGATAAACATCCAGATGATTCAAAATTCTTGTTCCCGGTTAAATTTTGGGCTCAGAAAGTTTGACCATATGTCACATAAATTTGAGTAATTTAAATGGTTTAAATCATATGGCTATTTTTGTGTTAAATGTTTTAAAGAAGCCTGATGCATAAAACATAAATTGGTCCTTCATAATAATATTCATAACAGGACTCGTTTTACCAATCATTTATATATGTCTCACTATCATTCACACATTTTTCAGACGTCATTTACGTATAATGCCGTTAAAACATATGACTGCTTATCTCACTAAATCTAACTCAGTTCAAAAAACAATTTAAAATTTTTTATTGACATTTCAAAGTACTTAACTTAAAGTTTTTAATGTCACAATTCTTCTTAATTTGCTTATATTTCAAATTCTAACCATGAAATTTCTTGTAAATTATTTTTGATATATTGATTTTTTCTATATTTATTATATATAGATTTTACAATCTATTGAAGTTCACAGTTACAGTTATTTACTTATACATTTTCTGCATTACTTTTGGGGTTAAGTATAGTAGCCGACTTGTGCTAGACTTCGCCTCATTGTAGTGCCACTTTTTTTGAATATTTACACTATCTATGTAAATATGCATTTCGGTAATATAAAAGCGGTTATTGATTTATTTATATAACTCTCTATTTACTGACACATAAGTTTATTTTGTATTTTTAGTCAGTGTTACGTATCTACATAAAAAAGCTTAAAGTTGGAATTACTAGAGGTGGAAATGGGTTAGGTTTCGTTTAGACACCATGCTGTTACCAAAATAGGGTATGATTTAGAGGTAACTTTGATGTACTTCCTGCGCTATTGGAATGAATATTATTACATACCGGTACCCGTTTGGGAACGTTATCAAAACCCAAAACATAGCGAATATTAAACAGAATTACTTTAAAGTTCCTTTGAGTCCTTCAACGTTGAATTTACTTAACAAGGAGTTATATATCAAAGTGCCTACTATCTGTTATGTTATTATATTACTACTAAGTTTCTATATAGCGAGGTTATTTTTCAAGTTCTTGTATAGTCGTGGCTTCAATCAAACCTTTCAGTAACACTTACTTTACAGGCGTCGTTCAGTTGCTGCAAAAACCACCATTTTTTTACTATAAAGTTGTGGCCTCATTTAGGTAGTTAGATGTAGAAGACGTATCATCGTAACCAATACCAATAAAACATATTTTACCAACACCGCTGGTCGATTGTTGACAGGGTACCTCAGAAAGGGAAAATTTCCCAAAAAATATATAGGTTGCCGGTTGCCATGGTAAAGTTAAGAAATGCTCCTGTTTTGTTAGTTGAATATTGTGTGAAATTTTCAGTATCATTTGCATTTTAACGAAAATAAAATCCAATTGTTTTAGCAAGCTTGTTTCAATACATTTAATGGAGATAACAATGATATCGAAACTGTTATAAAACCAAAACTAAATAACTGGTAATTTTTCACCTTAATTTTCGGTGGTGGCTAGAGCCGTTCCTCTAATCAGCAAACATCTCGACATTACAAGCAGAAACTAACAAAAGATTCAGAAACGGTTTAAGCAAGTGAAAAAAATTATGCCGGATATCGAACTCAACTCATAACATTGGCATACTATTGGCAATGCAGCTGAAAGGAAGAATAGAGATGAAAATTACTTACTACATAAAATGTACTCTGCAAAAACAGTAATTAAGACGAATTCGCACTTACTACGAGGGATATCTCTGGCAAGCTACCAATTCGCTGAAAAAGCAGCACAAGGGAAGAAAGTGAAATTGATATAAAATCAAAACTAAATAACTGGTCATTTTATCATCTTAATAGATAAGATACTGGATAATTCACAATATGAAACTAAGTGATACTTAGTTACATATTGAAAAGTGTGCCTCGCAGTTACTACACGAGTGTTCTGCCATAAAATGATAGCACTAATTTTATTTGGGGAGAACCTGGATGATAAATATTCTTAAAAAGGACTCGTTGGTGACTAGATCCGTACTACTAATGAGCAAACATCTCTACTTTACAGAATTTAAAATACTTAGAAAGGATTTACAGAAGTGAATAAAATAAAACCCGATTTTGACGAAATATTGACAAATATATAACTTAGCTTATAATAAGGTTTATTGTCCAGAAACTCAATTCTTATTGGCGAAGTTGTTAAAGAGAAAAATAGGGTTTCAACTTACTAAATGTAACATTTATAAAGGCCATGTTTAAGACGAATTTACACCTTCTATGAATTCGGGAAATCTGTGATGAGCTACCACTGCGTAAAAGAAGCTGTAAGGAAAGAAGACTTAGTTACTTTTCCATGATAATATTGGATCGCTTGATTACTAAGTCAAGTCACTTAAGTAAAAAAGGAAACAAACAACACTATTAACTACTAAATCAAATGTTTTATTGTGTGGTAGCACTGTATAGAATTGAATACTATTTTAAATATCGACATTAATAATTTAAAAAAATAAAATCGCTGATAAAGCCCACACCGTCACTTTCTGAGCCGAGAAACATAGAAAATGTTTTATTCGACTTGGTTATTTCGCAGTTCAATTACTATTCATCTGGTTTGATATTGACTTGTCCAGCAAAATCCAGAGAGGCCAAGATACGTGTACTAATCTATAATTGGACTTGGAAAATGTGATCACTTATCTCATAAAATAGAACAACTGAGATGACTCAATATGATAGCTAGAAGGACACTGCATGCCCTGTTAGTTCAATTCAGGGGTAATATACAAATTAATGCGAGATTTCAATATTGCTTTGCTCCCCCTACGCATACAGCTGCATTATTTAAAAGATATTTTAGCTTTCATATAGTTAAATCTTAGTATAAACTTCTGAACGTTTTTGGGGGTTTACTTCCATTAAAATAAAAAAATTCCTAAATGCAGTCGATTATACTAGCACACCCGTAATTAATTTTTTTTTCTACAATTTATTGTGTTGTATAAATTATTTTTAAACTTTTTTCCTTGCTCTAATAACTGAAGTTGAATTATGTCAAAAACCAAAACCTTTAAGCATACCCTTAATCGATTGTGTCAGTAACTTTACCGGATTTTAATGTATCTTTTTACTAATTATGTCTTATTGTTTTAGGCAATTATGTCATTCAATACCCATTTTGTTGCAATATATTGTTTTTGTTCTTGTTTTGACTCTAGTTATATTTTCAGTTTACAATACGTAATATTATTAATTTAGTGGCATTGAATTATTGGATTGAGTTTTTTTTATTCGACTTTCTACTATTACAGTTTTTTCATAATCCTTGTCACCATTTCAAATTAAAGGCATTTGTTATTATTATTACAAAGGAACATTAATCGTAAATAAACATTGGTGCATCCGTTCTCCAATCGCAATCAAGAGTATACGAACTACTTAGTACAAAAATGTTTCTAATCTACTAAATCGTTACTAAAATAAGCGAACATTTTTAAAATCAGAGTATTGTGTTTAATGTGTCAAACTTTTTAATATATTTTGTTTTACATTTTCAACATAAATGTGATACAATTGATTGCTATTTTACATTCCTTCAACAAAAAATCTGCAGTTCATAGTTTATTCTCTAAAAATTATTCATTTTAGCTCAGCTTAATAGATTTAACAATAATTATAAAATAGTATTAATACACTAAGAAGTCGAACAACAGAAAAACATAACTAACTAATTAAAAGCAACTATATATTTTAAATAAAAACAATCGATATTAGTTATTTTATCATCAAAGCATGGTGTGCAAAAATGCTGCTAATGCAGCTCTTTTGCCTTTTTCTCGGCGGAAGTACATTAATATTAATAGAAAATTACGTAAATATTTGCAGAGGCTTTGAGCTAGAATGGATATTTTATTCAAAATGTCTTTGACCCCACTAGAGGCATCTAAATAAACATTCAAAGCAAGCGAAGGTTACTTTTTCTGAAAAGCAATATTACAGAGATAAATAGCGGATGCTACATGCATGCTTGCAAGTGAAGCCATAGAAATATTGTAAGTGTTAATTGACAAAGAATTATCTAGTAGTTAATATTAGACAGACCCAAATCCCGAAGCATACGTTATATACTGTACAGTGTTTTAATGCCGTTGTGAAAGCAAAAAACAGCAACGAACTAAATTAAAACACTAGTTTCATAAGATATGAGTAGATATCAAATACGGGAACTGGTTCACCCCCCACCACTACTCCTGACCTTGAGAGCCCAGGTGTGCTGTGTAGTTTGGCCTTGAGGCGATGTGACGTCATATGACCTTGAGCGCGCATCACGCGGCTTCGAGGCCATGTGACGTCACATGACCTTGAGCGTGCACCAAACTTTTTGTTCTTTGATTTGGGAGCCCAGGTGTGCTGTATCGTTTGGCCTTGAGGATTTTTAACATCATATAACCTTGAGCGTGTATAAAACTTTTCGTCGTTGCATATTGTTTGGCCTTGGGGGTGTGCGACGACAGAGGGTCTCGAGTGTTAAAAGCTATTAAAGCCAGGTATTCTACCCATAAAATTGAAGAGAGGCACTCTGTGCGGTCACAAGGGATTTCATCATTAAGTTAATGTTTGGTATATTCTTTCTCGGGCACTAATACTGGCAGATCATTATTTAAATTTGGGTGTTTAGAATAAACAAAATTTGGAAATATTTACTTAAGACATTTTAATAATTATTGTATCAAATAGGGATGTAAAAATTAAATGTACCAAGCAATAGCGGATCAATATTTAAATTTGGGTGTTTAGAATAAACAAAGTTTAGAAATATTTGCTTAATTTGGTATTATTTTCTTCTTTTAAATTTGGGTGTTTTAGAATAATTAAAAGTTAACGTTTGACTTATTCTTTCTCGGGCACTAATACTGGCAGATCATTATTTAAATTTGTGTGTTTAGAATAAACAAAATTTAGAAATATTTACTTAAGACATTTTAATAATTATTGTATCAAATAGGGATGTAAAAAATTAAATGTACCAAGCAATAGCGGATCAATATTTAAATTTGGGTGTTTAGAATAAACAAAGTTTAGAAATATTTGCTTAATTTGGTATTATTTTCTTCTTTTAAATTTGGGTGTTTTAGAATAATTAAAAGTTAACGTTTGACATATTCTTTCTCGGGCACTAATACTGGCAGATCATTATTTAAATTTGGGTGTTTAGAATAAACAAAATTTAGAAATATTTACTTAAGACATTTTAATAATTATTGTATCAAATAGGGATGTAAAAAATTAAATGGACCAAGCAATAGCAGAGCAATATTTAAATTTGTGTGTTTAGAATAAACAAAATTTAGAAATATTTATTTAGAATAAACAAAATTTAGAAATGTTTACTTAAAACATCCCCATTGCCCCCATTAGTCAGATGGCTGTCCAAACCACTTGTGCATTATTCACATAAACATTGCCCCCATCAACTGGAGGATTGTCCTCTTCTGAGTCTGTGTCGGACTCATCGCCCATATGTTCTAATGTCATCATATCATTGATGGTGTGCTAGAACAATATAATAGAAATTACAATCAAATTTAATTATGTCATAATCATCTAATTATCTTATTAATAGATGCGTAGCGTGACACAAAGGGGTAGATTATACTAAAAGTTGTACCATTGCTGTAAAAATACGTTTTATTTGGTGGAACATAAATATTTTTCTTAAATCAAACCAGTTTCACACTATGATAAAAAAGAAAGGTTTTGTAGTAAATTAAAATTTCACAGAAATGTATCACAAAACAATTCGCTACACATTTCCTTTCTACATTTCAATTGTGTGGGGAATGTGGTATCATCCATACATTCTTACACTACTACTACTAAAACAATTGATTTAAAAAATTAGGTCTTGGAGATTTTTCTTCAAAATAAAGCATCAAGCTATGGACTTTTGACATAAACTAACAAGCAAAAAAATGCAATAATAAAAGAAAAACATTTATTATACAGGGTCTTTCCTAATAAGTGTCCGATATTTACAGGATAATTCCTCCAAAAGTTCCCAAAGAAAAAATAAAATCTCATTTTTTCTTCAAAATAAAGCATCAAGCTATGGACTTTTGACAGCAAAAAAAATGCAATAATAAAAGAAAAACATAAGTTGGTTGTGGAATTATAGTTAATTTTGCTTGCGGTCACCTATCCACATAAACAATATAAAAAATTATTTCCTTTCTACGTTTCAATTGTGTGGGGAATGTGGTATCCTCCATACATTCTTACGCTACTACTAAAACAATTGATTTAAAAAATTAGGTCTTGGAGATAATAAGTAAACAAAGTGACATATCAGCTATAATAGAAATTCGTTTATTATACAGGGTCTTTCCTAATAAGGTAGAAATTAAGGTTATGTATTTTTTAGCAAATGTATGTCCTCAGCAAACAGCGTCTTGTGCAGCTGTTGGTTCAGATTATTTTATGAAATTTTAATCACAAGTTAAGAAGACTACCTCCTAACGATATACGGTGCCGAGAAGATTCAAATTTATACATGGTGTCTCAGATCATTGGACATTTTATAAAATTTTCAATTCGCAATATCCAAGTTTTTTAAATGGATCACCCTGTATTTGATATTTTTTTCTGAAAGAGGCTTAAAAATCTTTGTTATTATCAAACTTTTGGACTGGAGTAAGTTTGGTTAAATCACAATATTTTCACCCAAAGAATCTGCAGTTATGCTGTGTACCTTTAATTAGCGAAAACCCTGTATAATAATTAACCTGTCCTATATATTTTTTTTCTGAAGGAGGCTTAAAGTACCTATCCACTGATATATACATGCCCTATATCTAAATCTAATAGTTAACGAAATACATAGAAATATATGAAAATTTACAACTAATTAATGCTGACTATAATGTAAAGCCTTAAATCTATAAAGATAATTAAAAGAACGCTTCAAGGATTTTTAATTTTCCAATATCCAAGTTAATTGGGTCATATATGTATATATACAGGGTGTTCAGCTAAGGGTGGTTTTCGGCCATATCTCCGAAAGTATTTGCCCTAAGTTATTGGGGAAAAAATCGAATAAGTAAATCGCCAAAAATAAAAAAGCTGGAAAATTATTTTCGACGCGCAACAACAACCGTAAAAATAAAAAACACGGTTTTTTTAAATAGTTCCAATTAATCCTTATCGAAATTATTTTTTGTGATCTAATAATTCCGCATTATACAGGGTTTTTCCTAATAAGGTAGAAATTAAAGTTATGTATTTTTTAGCAAATGTATGTCCTCAGCAAACAGCGTCTTGTGCAGCTGTTGGTTCAGATCATTTTATGAAATTTTAACCACATGTTAAGAAGACTACCTCCTAACGATATATGGTGCCGAGAAGATTCAAATTTATACAAGGTGTCTCAGATCATTGGACATTTTATAAAATTTTCAATTCGCAATATCCAAGTTTTTTAAATGGATCACCCGGTATTTGATATTTTTTTCTGAAAGAGGCTTAAAGTACCTATTATCGGGAAAAAATCGAATAAGTAAATCGCCAAAAATAAAAAAGCTGGAAAATTATTTTCGACGCGCAACAACAACCGTAAAATAAAAAACACGGTTTTTTTAAATAGCTCCAATTAATCCATATCGAAAGTATTTTTTGTGATCTAATAATTCCGCAGAATAATAGTCCCAAGTCCGTATAAAGTGAGGTAAAGCAAAATATACTATAATAAGAATTTTCTTATTATGATTAAAAGCTAATATTATTTTTTATCAGTGGGAAAACAGGTTATTTTGAAGTAACTAAAAAATGAAGAGAGATATCAAAACGCGGTTTTCTCCAGAATTTAGGTAATTTTTCCCTCTTTAAACTAACTCTGTTGAAAGCATACTGTTCCGTTTGGTTTTTTCGAGAAAATCTCTAAAAATTGAATTTTGTTTAAACAACGCCCTCTAGTAGGTGTACCAACAACTATCGAGCGTCAAAAATGACAACAATTATAAGAGCATTAAATGCTCTTTCAAACAAATACCCACTTGAATACCATTAAATAAAAGATGTAGGAGGCAGAGCACTTTGAAAATTGATTTATTTATTATCTTCCCCCACCCTTATTATCGGAAATATGACAAATCGCCTTAAACAAAACTGACGCAGATTTGGTTGGAGTTTTTGTTGCTCTTATTAAAATGTTACCTCATATTGGGTATTTTCGAATAAAAAGTTGTTTTTTTATTTTCTATTGCAGGTACGCCGTCTTGTGGTAGTTTTACAAACTTGGAAATATTTTCCAACAATTTCTCTTGGCCACTTTAGTAACGAAAAAAAATTTTTTTGGGAGGCTGTAGCATCCATAGTCTGAGAAAAGCTACCCAGCCACCCTTAGTGGGACACCCTGTATATACATATATGACCAAACTAAAAAAACTTGGATATTGCAAAATTAAAATCCTTGAAGCGTTCTTTTAATTATCTTCATAGATTTAAGGCTTTACATTATAGGCAGCATTAATTAGTTGAAACTTTCCATATAATTCTAGATATTTCGTTAACTATTAGATTTAGGTATAGAACATGTATATATCATTGATAGGTATTTTAAAACTCTTTCAGAAAAAATATCAAATACAGGGTGATCCATTTAAAAAACTTGGATATTGCGAATTGAAAATTTTGAAAATATGATCTGAGACACCCGGTATAATTTTAAAACTCCTAACCATCATAGATCGTTAGAAGGTAGTCTTCTTAACTTGTGGTTAAAATTTCATTAAATAATCTGAACTATCAACTGCACAAGACGCTGTTTGCTGAGGACATAAATTTGCTAAAAAAATACATAACCTTAATTCCTGTCTAAATGACACAAAATTTGAATAAGAAGTTCTTATAAAAGTTACCTTTATTTCTTTCAGGGAATCTAAAAATGTAAAAATATACAGGGTGTTCCATTTAAAATTCAGGGTTTGAAGTCGGTACAGCACTTTTCGAATACCCTGTATTAATAAAACTTAAAAAATTAAAAAAATTCATTAAAACCAAGAAATATTTTTACCTAAAGTATCTGCAGTTATGCTGTGTGCCAGTAATTAGCGGACACCCTGTATAAATATTTTTTAAGATATTTATTTAAATTTTAAAGAGGAATTTTTGCTTTCTTTTTTGTATTTTACCACATTTATCGCTATTAAATATGTGAGGATAAATATGCATTCCAAAAAAAAAAGCAATACAACTGAGCGATATTATTTAAAATGTTGGAGTGGTTCGGGCTGTTATAAACATTTCAATAATTAAAAAAAAGCAATACAACTGAGCGATATTATTTAAAATGTTGGAGTGGTTCGGGCTATTATAAACCTTTCAATAATTAAATTGTATGGGGTCCTTAATTTCCTATGTTTTAAATAGAAAGTGTATTATAAAATGTCAACTAAAAGGCATTGGATAAAACGAAGTTAATATGTTTAAAAAATTGTGGTTATTTGTCGGCAAATTGGAATCATGATAGCAATTTCGTGGATATGGAGAAAAAAAATGTTTATATTATGAAGAAAGTTTCTAAATAAAGAAATAATTGTACCTATTTTAAATAACTAAATCCAACTTTAATAATCCAAGACCGTTTAAAACTTACATAAATTTACACATACTGCACACATATTTTTGGAACGAAAATTTCCGAATGTTTAAAAGACGGTTATACAATACTACATGATCACATTGGTTGGCTTTAAGATAAAACCAACGGTTATTTGAAAAATAGGATCGGTCTGCTATATACTTGCGTGGGCAGAGTTGCCGACTTTAGCGCGAAAACTATCGATTTTTCACACTTTTTCCTAATAACCAAAAGTGATAGTATTTGGATAGGGACAACTTTTTTATTTGAAACTTTTTTTTTCGCATCGTATTTTAATGCAATTAAAATTTTAATTTCAACACTTTTCTATTTTACATGCGAAATATGATAACACTATCTCTGCTGGCTACCGAGAAACCATGTGATTACAAGCATTCTGGAACACTGTGTACATAAAATATGTTTAAAGAAAAAAATCCGCAAATATCTAATATCACAATATTTTTACAAAAAAAATGGCAGTTATGATAGGATCATGTGGATAATTAAAAATTCAATCTCTAAAAATTATTGTTAACAGCCTTAAACATGCATTAAAAATATCATCTGTTTGAGCCTACATAAAATACGGTTAAATAACTCATGTAGATATTTAAAAATTCAATCCCTAATTATTAATAATAGTCCTAATCTCTAATTATTATTAATAGTCCTAAGCACGCATAAAATAACATCCGTTGAACTCACCTCTATATATGGGATATCCTGTGGGGATAGCTCTTTTACGATGATCTGACACATTTTTGACTAATATATATCTAAATCTATTTATCAATTTTTCGTGTGCTGGGTTTGAAGTTAAAACTAAAAATACCCGCATATATATATATATATATATATATATATATATATATATATATATATATATATATATATATATATATATATATATATATATATATATATATACATGATTTTAAGCCTTTAAAATCTAACGGCACTACTTTTAATGGTTTTGGTCATTTTTAAAGAAGTTTTTTTGCCTATTGAGATTTATGTGACAGCTATTTATTTATGGTAGGTCTATAAAACGGTCAGCCCTTTGGCGTTGCACAAACGAATACAAATATGAGTGCTTCTTGGAAGTCAAATACCAAATGTATTTTTAGTTGAAAAAATAAAAGCAGGATACAACAATTATTATACATACACTAATAATATGCATCCTTCGTTAAATGTTAATGTGTGATAGATGTCCCAATATGAATTTTAATATTTCTAGATGTTGTAACAATATATAATACATAATATTTTTCTTTATCTTGAATAACCAAAATACCAAATTTAATTAGTCGAAAGAAATACATCCAGTAAAATATAATCTCATTAAAATTTTTTCGAGTTTGTAAATTAAAACAAAAAAAAACATGTTTGAACTAAATATCGTATTTCCGTGTGTTAAAATCTCTAATGTCTATGTTTAAAATAATGAAATTTTTATTGTGGGGAAATGCAATCTAATATTTTGTTTTATTACCTAACTAAAATTATTTATATTATGTATAGTAAATAAGTTTTTTTTTCGGTTTTGTGATACTTAACTATTATATGCAAAAATCGGGCTATCTTGGTTCTACATAATGTAAAAAATTATGAATTGTATCACGAGCTTATAAATATGAATGTTTTTTTTCCTCTGCATACCATACACGTAAAAAAAGGAAATACGAAGGTTTGAATAATTTCACTGAAACGAAAAGAGTTTTCTTTGAATAAGGTTTTTTTCACACGACAATTTTTACGATTTTTTAATAAAATACATTATATATGTAAATATACCGTCAGAGATCAATTAGAAACTTGAATCGCTTTTAGGAAAATCTACAAACATTTTTCCCCAATATTTGGGAAATAACCTAAACAATTATTGAAAGTTTTATAATGTGTTTATTTATCACCATAAATAACCGATTTTCATACGACAATTTTTACGATTTTTAATAAAATACATTGGATATGTAAATATACCGTCAGAGATAATTAGAAACTTGAATCGCTTTTAGGAAAATTATTATTTTTAGAAACAGAAGGGATATTTTTTAAATATTTTACAGCTTTTTATCTAGGAAACTGTTCAACGGGGCATCCTAAAATTAAAAGTTTTATAATGTGTTTATTTATCGCCATAAATAACCGAGTAATAAAAGATATTATTTTAGATGGGTATAATTTTACAGCATTGGAACTGGTCAGCAAATAGCCTAGAGGTAAAAACCAATTACAACTTTATGGTTTATGGTTTTAACCCAAAATTTTGTGTACAGCATAATATCCATCTAAAACATTCAATCAGTCTCTAACAATCGTTCAGTTTGAAAGGTCAGTTTAAAATACTTCGTGACATATAAAAAAATGAGTTCATTCAGTGAATTTGGTGGTTCAGTCAATAGTTTGGTTCTTGGTGACTGTATTGACTCACTCGCCGAGAATAATTTCGATATTGTAAACTTAAGCCTTCTAACACCTGACGCATTCGAAGCAGAGTATGGTGATGCCAACAACAAAAAAATGGACGAGACCATCGGTGGCTGCTTTCCATTAGACCGACAAGAAAAACCGAAGCCCGCAGTGAATATAATTATCGATATAATAATAAAGGAGGCATCAAAACCTTCAATACTGAGGGACGCCCTTATGAATGGTTCGGGGGCGGCACAAGGTAAAAAACATAAGGTGGAAAGCAGTCAACCACAACCATCAACATCTGGGTTGGGGGAGCCGGTGTCACCTATAATCCAACAAAGAAGAAGGATTATAAAGAAACGGAAATTGATGACACCAAAAAAAATTGTTACCGACGACGACCAACCCGAAGATGTGTTTCCAATTAATCTGGGACCATTTTCCCAAGCTGAAGACGTTGAGGAAATGGTTCGAGTCGACAATTTGAAGACGACATTGTGTGACAAAATAGATCGGTGTAGGAGAGAGGCTGTGTGGTGTAGGGAAGAGGCCGCGCGGTCTGCGAGAGAGGCTACGACTTGGAGGCTCAGCTGGAGCGGTGTAGGGAAGAGGCCGCGCGGTCTACGAGAGAGGCTAGCGACTGGGAGGTTTGGCTGGAAAAGTATAAGCGACGTCTCTCGTTCATATGCAGGTAAGGCAATTTTCCTAAAAGCGATTCAAGTTTCTAATTGATCTCTGACGGTATATTTACATATCCAATGTATTTTATTAAAAATCGTAAAAATTGTCGTATGAAAAAAGAACTCATCAAAAAAAAAATACAATAATAGTGACATATTCTTGTTAATCATCCCCGAAAACCATAGTGCGTCAAATTTTAGGATGCTCCGTTGAACAGTTTCCTAGCCTAAAAGCGATTCAAGTTTCTAATTGATCTCTGACGGTATATTTACATATCCAATGTATTTTATTAAAAATCGTAAAAATTGTCGTATGAAAAAAGAACTCATCAAAAAAAAAATACAATAATAGTGGCATATTCTTGTTAATCATCCCCGAAAACCATAGTGCTGAACAGTTTCCTAGATAAAAAGCTGTAAAATATTTAAAAAATATCCCTTCTGTTTCTAAAAATAATAATTTTCCTAAAAGCGATTCAAGTTTCTAATTGATCTCTGACGGTATATTTACATATCCAATGTATTTTATTAAAAATCGTAAAAATTGTCGTATGAAAATCGGTTATTTATGGTGATAAATAAACACATTATAAAACTTTCAATAATTGTTTAGGTTATTTCCCAAATATTGGGGAAAAATGTTTGTAGATTTTCCTAAAAGCGATTCAAGTTTCTAATTGATCTCTGACGGTATATTTACATATATAATGTATTTTATTAAAAAATCGTAAAAATTGTCGTGTGAAAAAAACCTTATTCAAAGAAAACTCTTTTCGTTTCAGTGAAATTATTCAAACCTTCGTATTTCCTTTTTTTACGTGTATGGTATGCAGAGGAAAAAAAACATTCATATTTATAAGCTCGTGATACAATTCATAATTTTTTACATTATGTAGAACCAAGATAGCCCGATTTTTGCATATAATAGTTAAGTATCACAAAACCGAAAAAAAAACTTATTTACTATACATAATATAAATAATTTTAGTTAGGTAATAAAACAAAATATTAGATTGCATTTCCCCACAATAAAAATTTCATTATTTTAAACATAGACATTAGAGATTTTAACACACGGAAATACGATATTTAGTTCAAACATGTTTTTTTTGTTTTAATTTACAAACTCGAAAAAATTTTAATGAGATTATATTTTACTGGATGTATTTCTTTCGACTAATTAAATTTGGTATTTTGGTTATTCAAGATAAAGAAAAATATTATGTATTATATATTGTTACAACATCTAGAAATATTAAAATTCATATTGGGACATCTATCACACATTAACATTTAACGAAGGATGCATATTAGTAGTGTATGTATAATAATTGTTGTATCCTGCTTTTATTTTTTCAACTAAAAATACATTTGGTATTTGACTTCCAAGAAGCACTCATATTTGTATTCGTTTGTGCAACGCCAAAGGGCTGACCGTTTTATAGACCTACCATAAATAAATAGCTGTCACATAAATCTCAATAGGCAAAAAAACTTCTTTAAAATGACCAAAACCATTAAAAGTAGTGCCGTTAGATTTTAAAGGCTTAAAATCATGTCTATATATATATATATATATATATATATATATATATATATATATATATATATATATATATATATATATATATATATATATATATATATATATATTTTTATATATATATATATATAACTTCAAACCCAGCACACGAAAAATTGATAAATAGATTTAGATATATATTAGTCAAAAATGTGTCAGATCATCGTAAAAGAGCTATCCCCACAGGATATCCCATATATAGAGGTGAGTTCAACGGATGTTATTTTATGCGTGCTTAGGACTATTAATAATAATTAGAGATTAGGACTATTATTAATAATTAGGGATTGAATTTTTAAATATCTACATGAGTTATTTAACCGTATTTTATGTAGGCTCAAACAGATGATATTTTTAATGCATGTTTAAGGCTGTTAACAATAATTTTTAGAGATTGAATTTTTAATTATCCACATGATCCTATCATAACTGCCATTTTTTTTGTAAAAATATTGTGATATTAGATATTTGCGGATTTTTTTCTTTAAACATATTTTATGTACACAGTGTTCCAGAATGCTTGTAATCACATGGTTTCTCGGTAGCCAGCAGAGATAGTGTTATCATATTTCGCATGTAAAATAGAAAAGTGTTGAAATTAAAATTTTAATTGCATTAAAATACGATGCGAAAAAAAAAAGTTTCAAATAAAAAAGTTGTCCCTATCCAAATACTATCACTTTTGGTTATTAGGAAAAAGTGTGAAAAATCGATAGTTTTCGCGCTAAAGTCGGCAACTCTGCCCACGCAAGTATATAGCAGACCGATCCTATTTTTCAAATAACCGTTGGTTTTATCTTAAAGCCAACCAATGTGATCATGTAGTATTGTATAACCGTCTTTTAAACATTCGGAAATTTTCGTTCCAAAAATATGTGTGCAGTATGTGTAAATTTATGTAAGTTTTAAACGGTCTTGGATTATTAAAGTTGGATTTAGTTATTTAAAATAGGTACAATTATTTCTTTATTTAGAAACTTTCTTCATAATATAAACATTTTTTTTCTCCATATCCACGAAATTGCTATCATGATTCCAATTTGCCGACAAATAACCACAATTTTTTAAACATATTAACTTCGTTTTATCCAATGCCTTTTAGTTGACATTTTATAATACACTTTCTATTTAAAACATAGGAAATTAAGGACCCCATACAATTTAATTATTGAAAGGTTTATAATAGCCCGAACCACTCCAACATTTTAAATAATATCGCTCAGTTGTATTGCTTTTTTTTAATTATTGAAATGTTTATAACAGCCCGAACCACTCCAACATTTTAAATAATATCGCTCAGTTGTATTGCTTTTTTTTTTGGAATGCATATTTATCCTCACATATTTAATAGCGATAAATGTGGTAAAATACAAAAAAGAAAGCAAAAATTCCTCTTTAAAATTTAAATAAATATCTTAAAAAATATTTATACAGGGTGTCCGCTAATTACTGGCACACAGCATAACTGCAGATACTTTAGGTAAAAATATTTCTTGGTTTTAATGAATTTTTTTAATTTTTTAAGTTTTATTAATACAGGGTATTCGAAAAGTGCTGTACCGACTTCAAACCCTGAATTTTAAATGGAACACCCTGTATATTTTTACATTTTTAGATTCCCTGAAAGAAATAAAGGTAACTTTTATAAGAACTTCTTATTCAAATTTTGTGTCATTTAGACAGGAATTAAGGTTATGTATTTTTTTAGCAAATTTATGTCCTCAGCAAACAGCGTCTTGTGCAGTTGATAGTTCAGATTATTTAATGAAATTTTAACCACAAGTTAAGAAGACTACCTTCTAACGATCTATGATGGTTAGGAGTTTTAAAATTATACCGGGTGTCTCAGATCATATTTTCAAAATTTTCAATTCGCAATATCCAAGTTTTTTAAATGGATCACCCTGTATTTGATATTTTTTCTGAAAGAGTTTTAAAATACCTATCAATGATATATACATGTTCTATACCTAAATCTAATAGTTAACGAAATATCTAGAATTATATGGAAAGTTTCAACTAATTAATGCTGCCTATAATGTAAAGCCTTAAATCTATGAAGATAATTAAAAGAACGCTTCAAGGATTTTAATTTTGCAATATCCAAGTTTTTTTAGTTTGGTCATATATGTATATACAGGGTGTCCCACTAAGGGTGGCTGGGTAGCTTTTCTCAGACTATGGATGCTACAGCCTCCCAAAAAAATTTTTTTTCGTTACTAAAGTGGCCAAGAGAAATTGTTGGAAAATATTTCCAAGTTTGTAAAACTACCACAAGACGGCGTACCTGCAATAGAAAATAAAAAAACAACTTTTTATTCGAAAATACCCAATATGAGGTAACATTTTAATAAGAGCAACAAAAACTCCAACCAAATCTGCGTCAGTTTTGTTTAAGGCGATTTGTCATATTTCCGATAATAAGGGTGGGGGAAGATAATAAATAAATCAATTTTCAAAGTGCTCTGCCTCCTACATCTTTTATTTAATGGTATTCAAGTGGGTATTTGTTTGAAAGAGCATTTAATGCTCTTATAATTGTTGTCATTTTTGACGCTCGATAGTTGTTGGTACACCTACTAGAGGGCGTTGTTTAAACAAAATTCAATTTTTAGAGATTTTCTCGAAAAAACCAAACGGAACAGTATGCTTTCAACAGAGTTAGTTTAAAGAGGGAAAAATTACCTAAATTCTGGAGAAAACCGCGTTTTGATATCTCTCTTCATTTTTTAGTTACTTCAAAATAACCTGTTTTCCCACTGATAAAAAATAATATTAGCTTTTAATCATAATAAGAAAATTCTTATTATAGTATATTTTGCTTTACCTCACTTTATACAGACTTGGGACTATTATTCTGCGGAATTATTAGATCACAAAAAATACTTTCGATATGGATTAATTGGAGCTATTTAAAAAAACCGTGTTTTTTATTTTACGGTTGTTGTTGCGCGTCGAAAATAATTTTCCAGCTTTTTTATTTTTGGCGATTTACTTATTCGATTTTTTCCCGATAATAGGTACTTTAAGCCTCTTTCAGAAAAAAATATCAAATACCGGGTGATCCATTTAAAAAACTTGGATATTGCGAATTGAAAATTTTATAAAATGTCCAATGATCTGAGACACCTTGTATAAATTTGAATCTTCTCGGCACCATATATCGTTAGGAGGTAGTCTTCTTAACATGTGGTTAAAATTTCATAAAATGATCTGAACCAACAGCTGCACAAGACGCTGTTTGCTGAGGACATACATTTGCTAAAAAATACATAACTTTAATTTCTACCTTATTAGGAAAAACCCTGTATAATGCGGAATTATTAGATCACAAAAAATAATTTCGATAAGGATTAATTGGAACTATTTAAAAAAACCGTGTTTTTTATTTTTACGGTTGTTGTTGCGCGTCGAAAATAATTTTCCAGCTTTTTTATTTTTGGCGATTTACTTATTCGATTTTTTCCCCAATAACTTAGGGCAAATACTTTCGGAGATATGGCCGAAAACCACCCTTAGCTGAACACCCTGTATATATACATATATGACCCAATTAACTTGGATATTGGAAAATTAAAAATCCTTGAAGCGTTCTTTTAATTATCTTTATAGATTTAAGGCTTTACATTATAGTCAGCATTAATTAGTTGTAAATTTTCATATATTTCTATGTATTTCGTTAACTATTAGATTTAGATATAGGGCATGTATATATCAGTGGATAGGTACTTTAAGCCTCCTTCAGAAAAAAAATATATAGGACAGGTTAATTATTATACAGGGTTTTCGCTAATTAAAGGTACACAGCATAACTGCAGATTTCTTTGGGTGAAAATATTGTGATTTAACCAAACTTACTCCAGTCCAAAAGTTTGATAATAACAAAGATTTTTAAGCCTCTTTCAGAAAAAAATATCAAATACAGGGTGATCCATTTAAAAAACTTGGATATTGCGAATTGAAAATTTTATAAAATGTCCAATGATCTGAGACACCATGTATAAATTTGAATCTTCTCGGCACCGTATATCGTTAGGAGGTAGTCTTCTTAACTTGTGGTTAAAATTTCATAAAATAATCTGAACCAACAGCTGCACAAGACGCTGTTTGCTGAGGACATACATTTGCTAAAAAATACATAACCTTAATTTCTACCTTATTAGGAAAGACCCTGTATAATAAACGAATTTCTATTATAGCTGATATGTCACTTTGTTTACTTATTATCTCCAAGACCTAATTTTTTAAATCAATTGTTTTAGTAGTAGCGTAAGAATGTATGGAGGATACCACATTCCCCACACAATTGAAACGTAGAAAGGAAATAATTTTTTATATTGTTTATGTGGATAGGTGACCGCAAGCAAAATTAACTATAATTCCACAACCAACTTATGTTTTTCTTTTATTATTGCATTTTTTTTGCTGTCAAAAGTCCATAGCTTGATGCTTTATTTTGAAGAAAAAATGAGATTTTATTTTTTCTTTGGGAACTTTTGGAGGAATTATCCTGTAAATATCGGACACTTATTAGGAAAGACCCTGTATAATAAATGTTTTTCTTTTATTATTGCATTTTTTTGCTTGTTAGTTTATGTCAAAAGTCCATAGCTTGATGCTTTATTTTGAAGAAAAATCTCCAAGACCTAATTTTTTAAATCAATTGTTTTAGTAGTAGTAGTGTAAGAATGTATGGATGATACCACATTCCCCACACAATTGAAATGTAGAAAGGAAATGTGTAGCGAATTGTTTTGTGATACATTTCTGTGAAATTTTAATTTACTACAAAACCTTTCTTTTTTATCATAGTGTGAAACTGGTTTGATTTAAGAAAAATATTTATGTTCCACCAAATAAAACGTATTTTTACAGCAATGGTACAACTTTTAGTATAATCTACCCCTTTGTGTCACGCTACGCATCTATTAATAAGATAATTAGATGATTATGACATAATTAAATTTGATTGTAATTTCTATTATATTGTTCTAGCACACCATCAATGATATGATGACATTAGAACATATGGGCGATGAGTCCGACACAGATTCAGAGGAGGACAATCCTCCAGTTGATGGGGGCAATGTTTATGTGGATAATGCACAAGTTGGTTTGGACAGCCATCTGACTAATGGGGGCAATGGGGATCTGACTAATGGGGGCAATGGGTGTAATGATGATGGGGGCAATCCATCACCCATCTATATACCGCAAGATGATGGTTATATATTAATATTAAACGATACAAGCATGTTAGAATAGGTATTTAGAATAGTTATTATTATTATTATTATTATTATTATTATTTTGAATTAGAATAGTTATTATTATTATTATTATTATTATTATTATTATTATTATTATTCTTATTATGTATTTTGTATTAATAATGCGTTGTTTTATGAAGACATATTGAGTTTTATTTAAAAGAAGACAATAATACCAAATTAAACAAATATTTCTAAACTTTGTTTTATTCTAAACACCCAAATTTAAATATTGATCCGCTATTGCTTGCTACAATTAATTTTTACATCCCTATTTGATAAAATAATTATTAAAATGTTTTAAGTAAACATTTCTAAATTTTGTTTATTCTAAATAAATATTTCTAAATTTTGTTTATTCTAAACACACAAATTTAAATATTGCTCTGCTATTGCTTGGTACATTTAATTTTTTACATCCCTATTTGATACAATAATTATTAAAATGTCTTAAGTAAATATTTCTAAATTTTGTTTATTCTAAACACCCAAATTTAAATAATGATCTGCCAGTATTAGTGCCCGAGAAAGAATATGTCAAACGTTAACTTTTAATTATTCTAAAACACCCAAATTTAAAAGAAGAAAATAATACCAAATTAAGCAAATATTTCTAAACTTTGTTTATTCTAAACACCCAAATTTAAATATTGATCCGCTATTGCTTGGTACATTTAATTTTTTACATCCCTATTTGATACAATAATTATTAAAATGTCTTAAGTAAATATTTCTAAATTTTGTTTATTCTAAACACACAAATTTAAATAATGATCTGCCAGTATTAGTGCCCGAGAAAGAATACGTCAAACGTTAACTTTTAATTATTCTAAAACACCCAAATTTAAAAGAAGAAAATAATACCAAATTAAGCAAATATTTCTAAACTTTGTTTATTCTAAACACCCAAATTTAAATATTGATCCGCTATTGCTTGGTACATTTAATTTTTACATCCCTATTTGATACAATAATTATTAAAATGTCTTAAGTAAATATTTCCAAATTTTGTTTATTCTAAACACCCAAATTTAAATAATGATCTGCCAGTATTAGTGCCCGAGAAAGAATATACCAAACATTAACTTAATGATGAAATCCCTTGTGACCGCACAGAGTGCCTCTCTTCAATTTTATGGGTAGAATACCTGGCTTTAATAGCTTTTAACACTCGAGACCCTCTGTCGTCGCACACCCCCAAGGCCAAACAATATGCAACGACGAAAAGTTTTATACACGCTCAAGGTTATATGATGTTAAAAATCCTCAAGGCCAAACGATACAGCACACCTGGGCTCCCAAATCAAAGAACGAAAAGTTTGGTGCACGCTCAAGGTCATGTGACGTCACATGGCCTCGAAGCCGCGTGATGCGCGCTCAAGGTCATATGACGTCACATCGCCTCAAGGCCAAACTACACAGCACACCTGGGCTCTCAAGGTCAGGAGTAGTGGTGGGGGGTGAACCAGTTCCCGTATTTGATTACTATTTTTTATATTTTGTGCACTATATTTTAAAAAAGCATTGTCTTTAAGAACATTTTTATTATTGAATATTTTCAAGTTGGTGGCAATTCATTCCAAAAGTGACAATTACATGTGCGTCATTTTTATTTTTTCAGACGTAAAGGATTTCAAATTCATGACTCAGAATTGCCAAGTTTATAGAGAAAAAAAGTAGTGTCGAAAAGAGAGCCACTACGACACTGTTTGTGTATCGAAAAGACGACTTTATGATTACAAAATAGAAAAATTCTAAAAGTTTTTAAGTTTTATTTCCTATATATGGGTCTCTGGTGATCAGCCTGAGAATTTCGGTAATTTTTTTATGATAGTTATAAATTATTGCGTTTATACGAAATACTCACTCTTTTATATTAACAATAAAGAAAGAAATCAAGTTGAGCAAGATCCGGTGACCATGTTGGCCATTCCAGTGCCCGGGAAATTCATTATGAACATCTCTGACGGGTAAATAAAAGTGCGGAGCGCCCCATCCTGATGAAAACTCGGTCACAGTTGGTATCATTGTCTACATTAGTTGCTGCAATTCTAAGTATAAGAGTTTTCTGTTATAAGAATCCGGTAAGATTTTATTTATAAAAAACATGTCAACTGCCTTATTGGATAGAATAAGTCATATATTAAGTTTCTTAGGATTTTCATCACTTCAGTAACGACAATTTATATTTATTGAGTATGCCATTCAGAAAAAAAATCCTTCATTACTAAAACACGTCCGATACAAGTAATTTGGTTGCGTTTCAATCAAAAGTAATATTTCTTCACAAAACTCTAATCAGAGATATGGGTCATCTTCATGAAATTCTTGTACAAGGTACATTTTGAAATTTTGTATGTTTTCTGATAATTTTGTGAGTGTTGATTTACTCAGACCCACATCATCAGCTACCACTGGAAACAACTGCTTCGGTTGAACGGCAAATGTTTTTGAACTTAAATTTCTGTCTTGAGATTTATCAGAAGGATAACCAGTTCGGAGCATCTTTAATGCGTTACGAACTCTGGAACAGCTCGGCTGAACCGTCTAGATGCACCATTATAATTTTTATTTCAACGAATTCAAAATGCTTGAACTTTAATACACACCGAAAGAGATAAATTAAAATAACGTGTTGTTGAAATTCAGTAACGAGATATTAAATACATTTTTTTATTGTTAACAATATCAGTTGGCGATATTTCATTTTATGTCGCTATGTTTTTCACTTCTTTTTTTCATTTCTTCCCTATTCGAAAACGGGTGGACGTGTAGACTTCCGCTTTGCGCAGAAATTTAGTCTTTTAAAGGTTTCCAAAAATAAGGTAAAATTCTATATTTAACTCCCAAAAAAATATGTTGGCAGACATGCAACTACCAAATTTTGAACTGTTTAGTTTTACCAGTACTCGAGATAGTAGGTCATATTAAGACTTTTCTGACACATTCTATAAATAATTCTAATTTTTCTAAGTGACCATATATGTACTGTACTATACATTCTACCTAGGTACAGCTCTTTGGTATATCTGTTTACAGAAAAATGGTATTATTATGTTTTTACTTGCCTCGTGAAAAAATCACCCTCCGAAATTTTTTCAAATCTTTACATTTCAGGGTCTGTAGATGCCAAAAAACTTGTTTTCTCAATTCCGTAAGTCTGTCTGTTGATCTGTCGGTCTGTCTGTTTGCGGCATAGCTAAAAAACTACTTATCCGATTGACAAGTATGGCAAAAATGGCAGCCGATTCAAATATTAAAAGAATTGTTACTAAAAAAAACTTATCCACAATGTACCTCAAATTTTGTAGAGAAATCTAGTATACTACGAAGGAATCAACTGGTAAAATTTTGATACAAATCCAAGATGGCGGAACAAAACGGCGGCTTAATGAAATATTAAAATATACAGCCTGAGAAAACTTTTTAATGGACTGATTTCAAATGTGGGTTCTAAGTATAGCCTAAAAACTACCTATCAAATTGACTTCAAACTTTAATTAAAAATTAACGGTCACGTGGGGATGACCGGGTAATATTTTGATAAGAATCCAATGTAGCGAAACAAAATGGCGCCTAGTAAAATGTTAAAAAAAATATTACTAAAAAACTCAATTTGACTCAAATTTTGCACAAATATCGAATATTATAAAAGAATCAACTAGTAAAATTTTGGTACGATACCAAAAGCGGAACAAAAAAGCGGCTTGTTAAAATATTTAAAAATTCAGCCTGACAAAACTACTTCGTAGCATCAGATTGACTTTCGGTCAAAAAGGAAGGATCATATGGGGATGAACTGGTAATATTTTGGTAAAAATCCAATATGCTGGAGTAAAATGGCGGCTTAGTAAAATGGAAAAAAATTATTACTAAAAAAATTTTCATATTCAAATTTGCCTCAAATTTTGCACAAAATTCAAGTACTACGTAGCAATGAACTGGTAACATTGTGGTATGAATATAAGATAGCAAAACAAAATGGCGCCTTAATAATAAAATATTTAAAAAGAGACAAAACTACTACTTTACTAATTCGATCAACTTCAAATTTTGTGCAAGCATTAAGTGTGATATAGAGATAAACTAGTAAAGTTGTGAATTTCAAGATGACGAAACAAAATGGAGGCCAAAGTTTTTTTTTCTAAATCTTATTCAATTTATTTTAAATTTTGCTGAAGAATTAAAATTGATATAGGAACAAACTGGTACCATTGGCTTTAAAGCCAATGCTGGTACTAATTCAAAATAACATAACAAAAAGGCGATGTGCGTCAATATAAAAACTACTTATTGAATTTATTGCTTCCCTCGTGAAAGGAAAGTATTGTAATCGTGAAAAAATCTGCCTCCGAGATTTTTTTAGATTTTTACGTTTCTGGGAAAACATGAATTCTCAATTCCGTCGGTCTGTCTGTTTGTCGGTCTGTCTGTTCAGGGCACAGCTAAACAACTACTTTCCCGATTGACTTCAAATTACGGTCAAAATTTAACAGTCATATGTGAATGACCTTGTCAAATTTTGATTAAGATCCAATATGGCGAAACGAAATGGCGGCCTAGCCAAATGTTATGATTATTAAAAAACTACTTATACAGCTTACTTCAAATTTTGTAAGTAATCAATGTTCATAGAATTGGCCCGCGTCAACACTGTACTGTGTCGAGACTTACATTGATTGTAAGTGAACCAAGCGATTCTATTACGGTGTATTGTGGTATATATATATATATATATATATATATATATATATATATATATATATATATATATATATATATATATATATATATATATATATATTTGGGTATATATATATATATATATATATATATATATATATATATTATTTTACATAGTTTAATAGAGCTTAGAATTACCTTTTCAATGACATATCACAAGTTATATTTTTTTTCAAAATGGCGGACCAGGAAGCGCTTTTTCAAAATTCAATAAGGCGGTCGTTTCCCGATACCGATGAAATTTTGTTTAACAAATTATTAAAATATTAAACAAAAGGGGGTTTTCAATGGATTTTAATCAAATTTAAAATCAAATTTTTAATTTATCACAAAATGGGATAAGTTTAATTTTTTCTTTAAAATGTGAACTTTTTCTTAAATTTTCTCAAAGATTTTAAATAGAAAGTTGTATTTATTAAATATTAGTATTAAAGTATATCTTATTAGCTACACGAAACCGCATAACAAGCCGTATTTTTGCTTTTTGTTTCAGAAAAAATTGACAAAACCTTGCCGATACACATTTTTCCTAATACATAACATGAAACAAACACACACATATTATTAATCAGAAAATCCTGGAATATTTTTTATTGTTTATTGATAAGTAATTTTGTATTATTTTGACATTTTGTGACTGTTGTCTTATTTTAGGAAAGCGAGAAAAAATATATATATATATATATATATATATATATATATATATATATTAACTATATAGGTCTTGGATATATATATATATATATATATATATATATATATATATAAGTACTGTTTTGTATCGACATTTCTGATAACTTTCGTTACATTTTTACACTGAGAAAAACAAAAAACAAAAACAAAACCGCATAACAAACCGTATTTTTGCTTTTTGTTTGAGAAAAAATTGACGAAACTCTGCCGATATACATTTTTCGTAATACATAACATGAAACACACACACATATTATTAATCAGTAAATTTCGGAATATTTTTTATTGATAAGCAATTTTGTATTATTTTGACATTTTATGATTTTTGCTCTTATTTTAGGAAATCGAGAAAAATTCACAAGTAGTATTAATTTTATTTTACCGGTAGGCTTTCGGTTTTTCCGGAAATACCTAGACCTAAGTCAAGAAGTTTAAAAAGAACCCTGTATATTTTTTCACACAGTTTGATAGAACTTAGAATTCCCTTTATATTGACATATCACAAGTTGATTTTTTTTCGAAATGGAGGACCAGGAAGCTTTTGTTCAAAATTCAATATGGCGGCCATTTTCTAACACCGAAGATATTTTTGAATTATAGGTAGAAATAATAAACAAATATGGGGGTTTTTATTGGGTTTAATGCTAATTTAAAATCAAACTTTCACAATTAATACAAAAGTCACTCAATTAAATGTTCTATGCGCTGTCCGCCTTGTTCTTGGCATAGTGTAACTCTCTCAACATTTTCCGCGAGCAGGTTTCGTAAATGCTGTTCTGAGATACTCTCAACGGCTCGTCTTATTCTATTTTCTAACATTTCCAACGATATTACAGGAGTTGCATACACTTTTTCTTTCAGATGACCCCATATAGAAAAATCAAGCGGGGTTAGGTCAGGCGACCTCGCTGGCCATCGAATTGGTCCATTGGTTCCCAACCAGTTCTCACCAAATCATTCATTCAAGTAATTTGCAACAATTCTTGAATTATGAGCAGGGGTGCCATCTTGTTGGTAAACTAAATCATCATTTTGCTGCAAATTATTTATAAAATGTTCAATTTCATTTTCGAGAAAGTCCAAATACATCTCGCCAGTTAAAGGCTGATGGAATAATACTGGACCAATAACGCTTAGTCCTACAACGCCTAACCAAACATTAACTCCAAAACGTTCCTGGAAGGCACCTTCTCTTAATAATCTTTGATTTTCCTTTGCCCAATAACGAAAATTATTTCTATTAAACATCCCTAGATTAGTAAACCTTGATTCGTCCGAAAAAATAATCTTATGATGAAACACAGGACTTATTCTATAATTATCTAAAAACCAATTGCAATAAATAAGTCGTCTTTGGAAGTCATTTTCAAATAGGTGGTGGTGAATTTGATACTTAAACGATTTAAACCCGTGTTTCTTTAAAATTTTTCTGGCGCTTTCATGGGACGTATTGCACTGTTTGCCTAATTCAAAAACAACGGTCATACTCGATGTACGCTAAAACGTTTGTTTCCACTTCTTCGCTTACTACGAAACCATCATTGCCATTAGCATGGACACCACCATTATTTTCATTTTTTAAATGTTGTACTAGCCAAGGATAATATGCATGTGAAGGAGCGTCACGATTCGGAAAGCGTTCCTGGTATAATCTCTCTGTGTCCCTTGAATTTTTGCGACATTCCCCATAAATAAGGAGCATGTCAATTTGATGTTCTCTTGAATAAACCATAATATTTATTTTTAAAACTAACTAGAACTACTTCTCAGTGTAAAAATGTAACGAAAGTTATCAGAAATGTCGATACAAAACAGTACTTTTGACGTTACTGGTTAAATCTAATGAAAATTATAATGGCATCCCTATGCAATTGTTTCCAAGGCCTACTTATCTTACTTAAGTCATCTTTCATGTTACTGCACCGTATACTACTTGTGATTTTTTCTCGCTTTCCTAAAATAAGACAACAGTCATAAAATGTCAAAATAATACAAAATTACTTATCAATAAACAATAAAAAATATTCCAGGATTTTCTGATTAATAATATGTGTGTGTTTGTTTCATGTTATGTATTAGGAAAAATGTATATCGGAAAGGTTTTGTCAATTTTTTCTGAAACAAAAAGCAAAAATACGGCTTGTTATGCGGTTTCGTGTAGCTAATAAGATATACTTTAATAATAATATTTAATAAATACAACTTTCTATTTAAAATCTTTGAGAAAATTTAAGAAAAAGTTCACATTTTAGAGAAAAAATTAAACTTATCCCATTTTGTGATAAATTAAAAATTTGATTTTAAATTTGATTAAAATCCATTGAAAACCCGATTTTGTTTAATATTTTAATAATTTGTTAAACAAAAATTTCATCGGTATCGGGAAACGACCGCCATATTGAATTCTGAAAAAGCGCTTCCTGGTCCGCCATTTTGAAAAAAAATATAACGTGTGATATGTCATTGAAAAGGTAATTCTAAGCTCTATCAAACTATGTAAAATAATATACAGGGTTCCATTTGAAATTCTTAACTTGGTTCTGATATCGGAAAAACTGGCAGTAATATTCAATTGTTTTTTCATGAAAAATATGTGTCTTAATACCATATT
Source organism: Kuschelorhynchus macadamiae (assembly GCA_030620095.1). Classification (NCBI taxonomy): domain Eukaryota; kingdom Metazoa; phylum Arthropoda; class Insecta; order Coleoptera; family Curculionidae; genus Kuschelorhynchus; species Kuschelorhynchus macadamiae. Next base: position 4,470 of record JAUTXW010001703.1, on the reverse strand, counting down.
TCGTTAACCCAAATAAAAAAATCCTAACCTAAAAAGCAATTGAATGGCATCGTGTAAAACGATATCGTTGACACCTATATATATATATATATATATATATATATATATATATATATATATATATATATATATATATATATATATATATATATATATATATATATATATATATATATATATATATATATATATATATATATATATATATGTGTGTGTTTTCATTCCGGGTGTACATCCGTTCTCTACTGTCGTTCTGAAAAGAACAGTTTTGCTGACGTTTTGCCAAAATCACATTTGGCATTTTCGAAGCTTTCCTTCTCGCGTTCGAATAGAGACCAAAGTGTTTGTAAAATAATAGTAACATAAATTATCAAAGGCAGTTTCCTTCTTCTAGCCAAGTGTCTCATTTTTCACAGCAAAATAGACCCAACACATTTTCGTCTCAATATAGACAACCTGCAGCTACCCAACAGAGTCATGCTGCATCTCGTCCACCTCTAATGCAAAGAAATTCGAATTTCTCTCCAAATCAACAAAGAGCTCACCATGTAAATTATGATTACCAATCTTACGAAGGACCACAATATTACGACGAATATTCTCAAGATGACAGCTACTTGGAATACCAAGAATATTATACTGAAAACGAACAAACACAATTCGAACAATTTGACAACTCAGATTTCCAAAATTTTCCACCTCCTCTTTACAAAAACCATCCTCCGGAGATCACTACCCAATCGAACAACTCGGTGTCGGAACTGCAGAGTCAGATTCAGACAATGAATTTAGACGATTTGGACCCCAATGTGAATTTTCCGGAACAAGCGTTCCTTTAAACCCGTTTCTTACTGTCAACCCCAAGAACCTGTACTATATCAACGATGCCTCAAATACATTCAAACTTTTAATTGACACCGGAGCAGGGATATCCATTTTTAAAGAAAATACGGTGAAAAATTTTCCCTCAGATCACCAGAAAACGTAACTATTCAGGGAATAACAAATCAGAAATTGTCTATATTTGAATCGACTTTTGTCCCTTTTGAAATAGGTAACCCACACAAGGTATAGATTTATAACTTAGATATCGATTTTGATGGAATCTTAGGACTTGATTTTCTCGAACATTATGAGTGTATAATTGATCTTAAATCAAAAAATTTAATAACGAACTTTAAAACGATTCCGTTGCATAAAGTTGGGGCTATTACAACAGAAAAAAATGTCGATAAAAACGAGATAAACAACAAAATCTCTATTGACGCTCGCACAGAAAAAATTTTTAAGTTAACATGTAACTTAAAAAATACAGACGCCCTATTAATGTCTCAAGAAAAATAAAAAGTTCGTTTACCAAATGCTATTGTACATGTTAACGAATGCGGTGAATTTATGACTTCTATTTTAAATGCTAACGCTATGCCAGAAACCATCGATTTTTCCGATCTTTCTATCGGACCATTTACCCCTAATGATGTTGTCCTAAACCTTAACACCCAAGATAATTATGAAGCCGATCAAATCGACAGAATAGAGATCATTCGAAACGAAATAAGAACCGAGCATCTTAATTCCGAAGAAAAGGAAATGATCACAAATCTCTGTCTAGAATACTCTGACATATTTTACATCGAAGGTGATAAACTAACTTTCACCAATGAAATCAAGCATGTTATAGAAACTAATAATGCAAAGCCCGTTATCACAAAATCTTATAGGTATCCTCAGATACATAAAGAGGAAGTGAAAACACAGATGGGAAAGATGTTAGACCAGGGAATTATACGGCCTTCCATTTCACCGTGGTCCTCACCTGTATGGGTGGTACCCAAAAAACTTGATGCGTCCGGGAAACAAAAATGGCGTGTAGTTATTGACTACAGAAAGCTCAATGACCTCAGTATTGATGATAAATATCCCCTACCAAACATTTCAGACCTTTTGGACCAACTTGGTAAATGTCAATATTTTTCTACGCTTGATCTCGCGTCCGGCTTTCATCAAATTGAGATCAATCCCGACGACATACCAAAGACAGCATTTTCAGTCGACAATGGACACTATGAATTTGTCCGCATGCCATTCGGTCTAAAGAATGCCCCGTCCACGTTTCAGCGCGTCATGGACAACATTCTCTTGGGCATTCAAAACGAGCGTTGCCTTGTATATATGGACGACATAATCGTCTACTCTCCCACCATACATGAGCATATAGACCTGCTAAAAGAAGTCTTTAAGCGTCTCCGAAACGCAAACCTCAAAATTCAACCAGATAAGTGCGAATTTTTAAGGAAAGAAGTTGCCTATCTGGGACACCTCGTTACCAAAGATGGTGTTAAACCTAACCCTTCAAAAGTGGAATGCATTCAAAATTTCCCAGAACCAAAAAACGCAAAGGATATTAAATCTTTTCTGGGATTAGCGGGTTATTACCGCCGATTCATTCCAAACTTTGCAAAAGTATCCAAGCCGTTAACTAAACTCTTGAAAAAGGACATCCCATTCTTCTTTGATTCAGAATGTAAAAGTGCATTTGAAGAATTAAAGAAAGCCCTAATTTCAGACCCCATTCTAATCTATCCTAATTTTGAAGAAACTTTCCTCCTTACCACAGACGCAAGCGCATTTGCAATAGGCGCTGTGCTGTCCCAGGGACCAGTCGGAAAAGATCTCCCAATAGCCTTTGCATCCAGAACACTCTGTAGTGCAGAAACTAAATATTCCACCATCGAAAGGGAGCTACTAGCAATTGTATGGGCAGTAAAGCATTTCCGCCGTTATCTTTTTGGACGAAAGTTTACGCTTATTACAGACCACAGACCGTTAACATGGTTGTTTTCAATTAAAGATCCCGGAAGCAGACTTGCGCGATGGCGTCTAAAATTACAAGAATACAACTATAAAATAGAACATAAACCGGGAAAAATAAACAAAAATGCAGATGCTCTCTCGCGAATAAAAATTAATTATTTCCAAGAATGCGCAAATTTCCGATCAAAATTCCCCATTTTTGCAGCCAACGAAAATAATAGCGAAAACGAAAATCAAAACCAGCCAGAGTCCAATGACGTCGAGATAGACGACGAGTACATTACACAGGAATACAACAAGTTTGTAGACCTATACCAAACCAAATCAATAATTTACTATTCCAGAGTCGAATTTTCAAATTCACAGCTTTTAGATAAACCACATAAACTAATTATTACCTTTTTCTGGCAAAATAAACTAGAAGAAATGCATCACAAAATAATCGAAGATATCTTCGAAGAAAGCGTTCATTTTGAAAACACGAGCGTTAACATTGTCTCTAGCAAAACCGTGAAAGATAGAAAATACTTTATTATCCCAATACCATTTGATCCGGAAATTGTAGCCCAACACTTGTTCTATGTCCTATTTAAGGCCCAAAATGAATTCGACCCTTCCAAAACGTATTACGTGGAAAATAACCTAGCACTGCCTATCCTCGAAATTTTCTCATTCATTTTCGCCGACAAAGAAATAAAACTTAAAATCTGCCAAAATGTTGTAAAAACCCCAGACGCCGACGAAATACCCCAAATTTTAGAACACTACCATTCAGGCAAAACTAATTTGCATAGGGGAATTAACGAGACAGTCAGGCGCATAAGAGAAAAGTACAATTGGCCGAATTTAACAAAAGACGTCGAAAAATTAATAAAAGGCTGCGAAATATGCCAAAAGGTAAAAATATGCCGAAAAAACCTAAGTACGCCTCTCGTCATAACGGAAACTCCGAAAACCCCATTTGAAAGGATAAACATTGACATCTTCGAATATCCAACCAGATATTACGCACTACAATTCGAGACGAACTTATAAAATTCACACAGGCTTACGCAGTCGAAGACAAAAAAGCGTCGACAATTGTAAATACCTTATTAATATTTTTCCAACACTTCGGTACGCCCCTAAGAATACATTGTGACTATGGGTGCGAATTTGACAACTCATTATTCAAAGATCTTTGTGAACTATTTAACATAAAATTAACTTTCTCTAGTGTCAATCACCCCCAGTCTAACGGGTCCATTGAAAGGTTCCATGCAACCTTATCAGAAATGATTAGAGCAAATGTAGCCGAAAACCCAAAAGAACATCCCTTTAATGTTTTACCCTACGCGGTGATCTGCTACAACAATACGAAAAATAAAACTCATGGGTTTACACCGTTTGAACTTATTTTTGGTCACACGTCAAGTAGACCACCCGAAACTTTATACAACCAGGAAAAATTAATATCAAAATACGTAAGAGACCTTAATAACCGTATGGAATATTTTTACAAAATCGCTAGGGCAAAAACAGAACGACAAAAAGAAAAAGCAAAAGTCAGGTTTGACGAACACGTAACTAGTATCCCTGAATACAAAGTCGGAAATAAAGTGTATGTTAAAGAGTCACAAATAAAATCTAAAGCCGAAAACAAATTTAATGGCCCTT